>VYZM01013218.1:30495-45113 GCA_013398915.1 Dromas ardeola
CCAAAAAAAAAAGGTTGGAGCTGTCACATTGTGTGGTCAACAGTAATTTTCACAGAGAAATTCCTACATGTTCACAACAGTTCTGTTATCGCACCGCATCCTACAGCCTCTCTCTCTTGAAATAGAAGATGACACATCAAAAACCTACCACAGTGAGACTAATTACTGTAAATCAGTCAGTGGCACCATTTCTAATGCATACAAATGAACTATGTATAATGAAAAGCATTTCGTTAAGGACTTACTAGAATATTATTTTGAGAGTGGAAGAGTTAACAGCAGGTAGTATTCACAGTGGGATAGCTGTTTTCTTAAAAAGTAACGTTGCTGGATCCTGTGCCATTGCTTGGGAACAGACCTATAGTTTTAGGTAGTCCTGCATTGTGGCTGACAACCTTTTCATTTTCTTTCCATTTGCACCATAGTGTGGGGCTTGTCTAGATTTCTTGTTGAGTTAGTAGGTAGCATGAAATATAACCCCGTGATATGAGCTTTCTTGAAGGTATGGAGAATGCCTGTCCTAAATGTTTTCTATAGAAACAGGTTTTTGTTAAACAACTATTTAAAGAGTGGTAAATCATAGCCAGAATCACCAAAATTTCAGATGTTCAAAAGAAATTTAGCAAAGGACATTATTTTAATAGGAGAACCCATTCTGTGGTCATGATGGCCTCACTAACCCTGTTTGTTGTATTCAATTAGAACTCATTATCATTTTCTCTTATCTTCAGTTCACAATTCAGTTCAGCATTGTGTCTATACTAACATTGTATACTAACAGCATTGTGTCTATACTAACAAATCTCACTGAGAACAGTGTTTTCAATAAAACGTAATAGGGTAAATTTTTGGTTCTTCACTAAGTCTTTGTCAGAAAATCACACTGAAATACACTTCCCAATGCTTCCCTCTATTTGCATGAGTGTAGAAGAGTGTTCATCGTGTAGTCCCATTTTTATTGACCGCACATATTTCTTGCAAAACCTCCCACTCCTCATTTTGTGCTTCCTGACATTGCAGCTTGCAGAAGGAAGTCCCAGACAGTGCTACCCAAATGCTTAGGAGTAAATAGCCAGCATGTAACTTACCTGTTTATTTTTGAAAGCTGGAAAGTTAAAGGTGTGCATTCGTTATTGCACAATTTAGAAGCAAACTTACTGGGCTTCCTTTATTTTACTGAATTTACTCTTGATCTTGGGCCGCTTACTTTCTGTTTTCTAAATATAAGTAGTAATTATTTTTCTTATTGTTTGGGGAAAAGATATTTTTAAAAAAGGCTGCGTATTACGAAATGTTGAAAATGCCTCTCTTTATTTTGTTTCATTCTTTTAGAGTGGTCTTATGCTGAATGCCAAGTGAACTCGAGAGAGAGATCTGGTTATGTGGTTTCCCATGTCTTACTTTTTTTGAGTGAAATAGCATTCATTTATCCAGAGACCCCTATCAGGATTTGGCAATTCTACAGTCAGAAAAGTGAACAGACAGGTATTTGTATCCTTCCTAGGAACAACTTCACTGGGAGCTCTCGTGTAAACATAGCTCCTGACAGTGTAGAATAGCAAAGATGATGGGAGACCAGCAGGCTGCTGATTAATAAGCTATTGAGTGGTGGTGGATGCCTGGGCATGCTGCATATCTTTTCTTGAAATGTAACAGGTCTGCAGTTATCAGCACACCTCTCACATGTCATTATTTGATCTCTAAACTGTCAGCGGTGTAGACGGTAAACTACAAATTACAAGCATCACTTGAGATGCGCTTGGGCCCATTTTTCAGCATTATGGGAAAAAAATGTAGCCGATGCATTCCAAATAAATACATTTTCTTTTTGTTTATGGAGCTTGGAGCAAGGACAATCACTCTATATACACACTGAGATCATATGGCTCATGAAAAAGCTGAAGCCAGTGGTCTCAATATAAGCTGAAGTTGGCTAGAACAGAAATACAACATTTGGTTACAGGAAAAAAGATCATACAAATTGATATAGTATTGAACAGGCTTATGGCTTTCAGCTCAGATGATTCTGGAACAGTTTATCAGACACAAAAAAATTGTATAATCATAAGACTGAAAGCAGTGAACCCTCTCATTGTCTATGCTGGCTGCCTTTTGCCACATGGGAGATCTTCAGAGCAATTTTAGAATAAAGGCATTATATCACCGTCACTTAAGGAGATGAGAGCAGACATCTATTGCTGCTTTAAGCAGCTGTTGTTTTCTACACCCATCATAGGATCTCTATAGCAGTTTAACTTGAAATTTAAATCAGAAAGTGGCCAGCTACTGACTTTGCATATGGATGTCTGTTGTACAGGTTATCCAGACAAAGGATTCAAGGAAGACATTTCGTAGCAGTTAAATATTTTGAGCCAAAGTGTTTGCATAAGAACAGTCTGTACCAGAGTGGTATACTGTAAACTAATATCAGTGTAAGATTTCTAGGCTGAGCTCATACAGGAGGGGTTTTTTAGAACATTTTCTGGGAACTGGACCAAAAAAGGAATTAATAAAGCAGCATGTTGTTAAGAGAACTCCAGACTCAGCTTAGAAAATACCATTAGAACTGACTAATCTAATTTTCTTCATAATGGAAAACATAGAACTTGCAAGGAATAATTTTAACTGAAAGATACTTTTGAGAAATATTGTACATGGTATAAAATCCACTACTGCTGCTGGTTATTTGTTTGAATGATTGTCTTCAGCATTTAAAATAATGCATTCTATTTCTAGTCTAAATCACGTTTCAACTTCCAGTACAGCTTTTTTCAGATTAAGTAGTCATTTATACAATTTTTTTTTCAGTAAGAAGGTATATTTAATTGCAGTAAGCTCATCTTTTAACATGATCCTTGAGTATTTTTGATCCCCACTATAGTGTAAGTATTTCTGTCTCTTCATTAATTCCATAGTTCTGCCCTGCACCAGCTGCATTCTCCCTCCCGGCAGTACACCGAGGCATATGACAAGGTTCTTTGTCAATGGCTGTTAAAGAAACTAACCTGTCACAAGACAAAAGAAACTGTATTCTCAGAAACCGGTAGCTACTTTAAAGTTAGATAGCAGAGTCAGAAGAAATGATCTATTTTTACAATGAAATGAGATGCTGGAATGGTTGCTATTTAACATATTCCTGTATGATGAAAAAGGGATGAATAGGAAAGTTTGCTGATGATAGAGAGTATTGAAACTGAGCATGGCTATAGACCACTGTTCTACCATTTCACAGTGCTGAGTAAGCAGCAGATGGAATTCAATATTGGCAAATAAAAAGCCAGGCACACAGAGGAAAACAAGCAAACAAGCAACATCTTCATATACCATGGTAGGTTCTAAATATGCTATTATTGAAAGAGAATTATAAGCTTATCTGTAGTTACCTATAAATTTTAGCTTGGTGTTAGGTGCTGGGAAGGAAAGTGAAGGTGTTAATAAATACTGAAAAGGGCATATTGAAACATCCTTATACAGCCCTATACAGTTTTGGGGAACTGACATTTAAATATATGCTACATGTCTGCTCACTTCATTTCAGAAAAGGATATAGTAGCCTAGAATAACACAGAGAATAATGATCAGAGGTACAGAATGCCTTCTGTATGCAGAGCAAATGAAATAACTAAGACTCTACAGCTTGGAAAAGAAATGACTGCGAATATTTATTATAGAGACCTATACAATCCTGAATGACACAGGGGAAGGCTTGAGAGAATTATTATTCTTCACTATTCAAAGGACACAAACTAAGGTGCATGAAATGAAATGACCAGGCAGACAGTTTATATCAAATGAAAAGAAGAATTTTTTTTGTGTTAGGCATAACTAAGTTGAGAAATTCATACCTCCTGAATTTTTTGGATGCCACAAGTTTTGATGGGTTCAAAATGTGATTGAATAAGTGATACAGACTCAGGTAATCATGATACTGGTGAGGCAACTGCTGCTTTGGGAACTGCTGGAAGCTCAGAGACAGGGGAATTATCACTCCATCCCAGGCTCATATACTTCTGAGCCTCTATGAATGGCTATTGTTAAAGGCCAGATACCGGCTAAATGAATCTTTCCTCTGACTAGTACATTCATCCCTATAGTTTTTAGATGTTTGATTCAAATTCAGAATTCTAGTGTGCCAGTCAATCTGTCAAATACAAAGTAATCTTTCCACTTGTATGGAATAATCCTCTGTTTAAACACATTGTAATCTTGGTTGCAACATGACAAATCCCAGTGATCTGCAGGAAGATGTGTTTTCTATAACTTCAGTCCTTTATCTTTAATTATTAGTTGTATTCAAATTCCAGGTAAGCTGTTCCTTTAGTTTACCCAACATCAAATTCAGGCTCACAGATCCATAATTATTCATGATGGAATCAAGGCTGGAAAAAATTTATTTGTGATCTGGCTCTGGTCTCGATTTACATGGCATTTCAGCAGCCACAATCTAGGTTGTGTAGTCTGCGGGCAGACCACGTGCACCATGTATTTGAAAGCCTAGTAATACTGCATGTTTGGTCACTTATCTACTTGTTTTTTGAAGTTTAATCATTAATCATTTTGTAGCCTGCTCCGTTAAGTGTTCTTATTACCCAATTAGTCACCCTTCCCTTTTACGCTACCTGAAACTGAACTGTGGTGGTTTTTTTCAGAGTGTTTTGTTTTGTTGTGTTTTTTTCTTTGTTTGTTTGGGTTTTTTTTTAATGTTAAAATAACTACAGGGAACACAGCCTATATTTCAATATTATTTTTGTGTTATGCCATAATAGGAATGCAGAGAGCATCTTATGTACAGGTATGCCTCTTGTCTTTGCTCTGCTTTCCTGCTATTGAGATCTTGTTCTTTTGGACAGCTTTCCTGAAATATGAATGGGAAAGATCTTATGTTGAAGTATACTGTCCCTGTGTATTTAAATTGTGTGTATTTCTTGAGTTCCTGCATGCATTTCCCCACTAGTACATTGAACCTTATAGGTAAAACTGTTTTGCTGTTTATTGAGCTGTAGCTATTCACGCTTTTCAGGTATACTCAATGAGTAGGAGTACATGTCTGTACTTGAATTCTTTGGCTTCTTCTGTAGTTCTATTAATATTTGTTACTGTTATGTACTGCAGTGCTAAATGGTTTTACTCCAAAATCATGGTTCCTGTGGGGTGTTACATCTATTTATTTCAGCTTTAAAATTCCATCTATTGAGTAAATGTAGGAGAGATTTTCATATTTCTTGTAAGAGAGCAAACAGTTTTTACAGCATTAAGTTTTTTACCAGTTCTCAAAGACATTGATAAAGATGCAGAAGGGCCAATAAAATCAGTAATGTTAAAGGCACTCCCTGACACATCTTTGGAGGTTTCATGAAACTTTTTGTATGTGCTTTACCAAAGTGTTGAGTTGAGAAAAGAAAAAAGAAAAAAAAACAAGAAAAATTGTGGGATAAAGACTTGCTCTCCACCACTCTGCAAGCAGTGAAATTAATGAGTTCTCTCTGACTGACATGAGTGAAGATCCAACCTAATTTGAGAGCCTGCCTCAAAAATTCTTGAGACAGAAAAGCAATAAACTGCTGCTGACTCATAAAGAGTGTTTTGCCACCAAAAAAGAAAAAGACCTTTGCATGGAACAAGCGGAATTATTTCCTCTATATTTAGACTTTTACGAAAACAAACAGCAGTAGTTTTGTTCTGTTGGGAAATGAATATTTGTATGCACACACAAAAGAGGAAAAAAAATACTCTTTAGTACTTATGGTTTAAAAGAACCTAAAAGATTACATCAGAATGTGCTGCTATTTCTCATTCTAAAACTGCAGTATCTCCTAAGGGCTCCGCTGAAGTTGCTGTTTTATGATGCATCCAAGCGCTTAGAGGCATGATATCAACTATGTGAAGAGTTACCAAAAAAAGTTAAACATTGTCCTTTGTCCACAATATGCTTCACACTAATACCAATGAGAATTGTTCTTTTGTATGAATGTATGACTGCCTGTTTATCACTGACAGATCAGAATTCATAGTCTCAGACCTCCCAAACTGGAACTCATGTTACTGTCTGGGGGGCTTTAATGACTGCATGTTGTCATAACTGAATTTGGGACTTTGAGCACTTCATTGTGTTCAAATAGATTAACACTAGTGCTTTTTAAAATAATTTCAGGAATACTGAAAAACAAAAGCTGAGAAAAATGAAGGTTTTTTAGAGGGAAACCCTTTGTTCCTCTTATTATACCTATCATGGCAGTATGGTGAGGCATGGTAAGCTGGAGACACTGGCTCAGTGTTTGAGGGTGAAAACTGCAGTAAGCTGACAGGCAGCCTCTGACGGATGCTGTCAGGGATGACAACGCACAGTGGATTTTCATCTTTGGCTGTAACAGTCAGTGGGGAGCTGGACTGGGCTGGCAGCAGCTCACCACTGCTAGCTTGTCACTGCCAGGGGAAGCAAGATTTTGCTTAATCACTTCAGTGTGATGGACAGCCGTGATACTGCAGGGTTTCTTCCCTCAGTGTGTGCTGAGAAGAGCTAATGTGGCGATACGATAAACTTATCTGACCTGCAAGTAGAGAACGAGGCTGAGCAGGGAAATCAGTGCTGAAGAAAAATGCATAGTCTGCTGTGTTGTGTTGAAAATGTTTGAATATTAGTGTGGCTAGTATTTTATGTTAGTAGTTGAGACCTTTGCGATTTTTACTTTATTTTCTCCTGTAAATTCTCTGTGCTTTATTTGGATGGAATATACTATATATTAAAGAAGAGGCTTTCTAAAACCCAGCCTGGTCTTTTATCTACAGTAGGAAAGTCAATGACTGGAAACACTTGAGCTTCCAACTGATTCTTAACTGTTCTCAGTTGTCAAAGTAGGGGATCATAAAATGTGACCTTATTTTTATGTAGCACAGTGTATGAATTCTGTAAAGATAGAAAAACAAACCCCCATAAATCCTTATTGAAATAACTACCCAGAGCTTTGAATTCCACAACATGAATACAGTTTAAAAATTAACTTTTCAATTATCTAGTTTAACTGATATCAAATTATCCCCAGAAATAATAGTCATAATACAATAGCAGAAATGTTGCTAAAATAATCACACATCAAAACCAGTTGTTAATATCAGTTACTGAAAGTGATATGCCATGTAACTTTTCTTATATTTGCCTTGCTCTCAGACTATTTTTTTGGGTGGAGGAAGGAAGATGCCACCCCAGTGCAAGGAATGCAAGAGAATTATCAAGAATGGCTGCACCCTCTTGCCATTCTGATCCTGAGGGACTCATCAAGCAGTGAACCCACGGCCTTGTAAGTAGAACCCACAGTCGCGTAAGCATATAGTATACACGTACTTATAGTATCACAAATTCCCATATTCCCCTTTCCTGATCTTAGAAATTGGTTAAATAACACTAGCTGTTCACAGTTTTCTGTCCTGATATCCAAACAGGGGTCCTACACACACTGTGTCTGTCTTTGAATGTCAGTGCCTTGGCTCTCTTCTCCCAAGTAACAAGTGATAGGACAAGAGGAAATGGCCTCAAATTGCACTAGGTGAGGTTTAGGATGGATATTAGGAAAAATTTATTCACAAAAAGTGTTGTCAAGCATTGGAACAGGCTGTCCAGGGAAGTGGTGGAGTCACCATCCCTGGAGATAAGGAAAAGATGTGTAGATGTGGTGCTTAGGGACATGGTTTAGTGGTGGACTTGGCAGTGCTAGGTTAACAGTTGGACTTGATGATCTTAAAGGTCCTTTCCAACTTAAATGATTCTATGATTTCCTTGTCCCTTTTCCCAGAGAGGACAGTGATGCTGTTGAAATTCCAAATGAATGAAGCAGTAAGAAACTGAATGTTAGTAGCCACTGTTTTAATACTGTCAAGAAGTGATATTTTGTGAGATTCTTCCTGTGGTCACAGAGGAGAAGTTCATTTCCATTTGGCTGTCTTCTGATAACCCAGCTGTGCAATTCTCTGCTGTGTTATATTCTGTAAGCACTGGAGGATTGTCTTGCCATCTGGTTTTACATCCTAAGGATCTGGATAAGTAATCATTCGCCAAAAGTTCATATCTTATATGGCATTGCCTGAAGTAATCCTTGACGCTAAGCATTAGACAATTCCCTCCAAAAGGAGTACATACACACACACTCAAAAAGTCAGATGTAGAGGACTGTAATAGAAAGACTAAGGTTGGTGTGAATGGGGAATTGATGGGAATGTCTGGATGTGGAAGCACCCCTTGTCCTCCCTGTCATCACAGGGGATCCTGGACCTAGTATCTGAGGACATGAGCACTGGCGTGCATGACCACTGGCTAGACCGTGTGTGCATCCCTTCCCTGACAGCTGGACACACTTCTTGGACTTCACAGATGCTGCTGAGTATGAGACTCTGAGAGCCTGCGTGAAACCTGTTTTCTTTCAGGTTTTAATTTTAAGATCATCTTCCTCTTCTGTAAGGTCTTAGGTGGACATTTGCTATATTGCTGATTCAGTGTTGCAACAGTATTTCCTATCCGGACATACAGAAAAAAAAAATCTGGAACGTGTCTTAAATGTGTCTATTTTAAATGTTAAGAATCCATACCAGTTCCCCAAAGATCTCATTAAAAGCTCTTCCTTGGGGCCATTAATTCAAGACCTCCCTCTAAGACCCCCTCCTAGCAATTTATCAAATACTTTAAAGTTACATGGTCCAAAACACTCATGGTGGTGCATGCACATATACGTTTATTAAAATGTATAAATTAATTTAGTTCTCGCCACCTTCTGCCTTACTAGCAAAACCCAGTTCCCCATATGCTGAAACAATGACCTTTATATTATAAATTCAAGGATTCATGAAACAGATGGTGGAGACATAAAAAAAGAAAAAAGAGGAAAAAAAAAACCCCAACAAATAAAACCCCAGCTTGTCCGGCTGCAAGGGCCAAAGTATGCATATTAAAATAATCTTGGAAAGCTGGCTGTGTTATCTAAACCATATGGGCTTAGCTATGTTATACAGTACCCTTGAGTTGAAACTTATTAACATCTCTTCTTCTGCTGTTGATGAATAATATGTAAAAAGATATCTGGCAGTGGCGATGAGCTATTTTTTTTAGTGAGTGAGTATCAGTATTCATAGGATTTGTGCTTTTTGTAGGATTCAGGATTCATACTGGTTTTGACAGAGACTGTGATATAAAGGGGAAAAAAGTGGTACTAATGTGGCTGTAACTATGGTCCTTATGGAAGTAAACAAAAGAAATTTTATAGGCCTTAAACAGCTGAAGAGACCTGAAGGAAGTTTTATGTGACAGAAAGCTCATATGTTTTTCCAACTCCATCAGTTGCTCCTGTTAAAAGGTCCTGCATTTTTATTAAACTTTGGAAGGAATTAAAAAGGGAAAAAAGCCTTAAACTGTTGTTAATCCATGTGATTTTTTTTTCTAAGTCTTGTAGAAGGCTTCTGAACTGGTTTCAGAAAGGATTGCTGCTTTCTTTTGTCCTTAACCCTGAGTCCGAGGATTTGATTTGAGGGTTCTCTTCATTGTCTTTTACCAAAGATGAGGTCTGTGTCCCTGTCCCCTTTCCCCTCACCCCCAATGCCCATTCCTCTCATTTTTCAGGCCATCTGAACACAGGTCAGCGCTAGAGTGGTACCTGTCTTTTATGTTCATATGCTGTTGTGGTAAACTAGTAATTCCTTCAGAAAAGAGATTGTTTTGCTTTTTGAGTGTGGTGGTTTCTAGTCTGTAACATCTGGATGTTCAGACTATAGACCTTGTGCACAGATTTCCTGGTTGTGCCTGTAGCCAACATAGTTCACAGATGCTGACACAGATTCTTGCAAGAAGGATTTACAGGTATGTACTTGAGACATGCTAATATGTGATTATTGCAGGATAACAGAACCTGACCCATTGAAAGCCTAAAAAATTTTAAATAATACTGACTTTTATATTGCTTAAGCAATAATGTGTAAGACTCTAGACCAGTAGTTTTCTGGGTCTTATTTATCAAGAACTAGAGGATACATTATAGATACTTTATATATAGACTTATTATACACTGCAAATCTGTCTACACATTTCTGCTTCTAGGATTTACAACTGAGGTGAAGTGTCTGGCACTTTATAAATGATTCCATGCAGACAAATGCAATTACTGACATAATTAAGATACTATGCAAAAGAATTGAAATCTGGACTGAAATAAAGTTGGTGATGGAGAAAAGATAGAGGGAATGTGGTAGAAAATTTTCTTTAACTTTTTTCTCCTTTTGTTCCTCCCAGCTGGCCTTGCCTATTTCAGACATATTTTTGTCCCACGTCTGTTTCCTGCTTTCTAAATCCTGGCGAGAGCATGACAGAATAAGAGATGGGGATTTAAACTAAAAGCTGTTTGCAAGAAAGTACAGTACTTGTGGGCAGTGACACAATTTAACAACTGATAGCATAACTTTGACTTTCTCCTGCTATAGTTTTCATTTGTGTTATAGCTAAGTGGACTTACTGTGATTTCTGTACAATGTAAGTGATAGGAGAAATATATATATTGCATTATATTAGTACGTGACCAACAGTGTCTTCCTTGCACAAAAAAAACCATAAATGATGTCTTTAATTAGTTTTCTGCCATGCCATCCAACATTAAAAATAGTCATCCTTAAATGCATTTGTAACCTTGGCATTTTTCTGTGGAGGCAATGGTCAATAACCCTGCAAATATCAGTTACATTCCAGAGATCATTTCTTACATTCCTAAAAAAGGCATAAATCAATTGTTCTTCAGAATGGTAGAAGGAAAAAAACTTGGTATTTGTCCAAGGGTGAAACTAAGTTATAACTTATTTGAGTTAGGATCTACTGGACTCTTGATTGATAGGAACAAAGAAAAAGCAGACCTTCTTTGTCAGGTTCAAGGCTTACCTTTTGACTGTGGTAAATGTATTTCCAATGAGAGCACGAATCTTTTTCTGTCTTGATGGATAGCAGTACTCTCCCTGTGCTGCTCCTAGTTGGTGCTTTTTTCACATGGTTGTAATTTTATGTTATTGGTACATATGTCTTTCACTGGTATTTAGTTTATGCGCCTTAATTCATTTTATACTCTAGTGATATTTCTTCTTTTTCTTTAAATGCTGCAAAACCTAAACCATTCAAGCAAAAATTTGCATTTGACCTGTCAGAGGAAATAACTTACATCTGTCATCCCTGCTCATTGTTTCAAAGCTTAGCAAGTTTTCTATTTGAAAAATTCAAATGTAATGAATGTTATTCAAGGCTGCCAGCTGTAGCATCAACAGGTAAGATGGATCTTAGAATAGCAGTTGATATGCACAGCAACTTGCAGAAAGTGAATTGTTTAATTTTATTCTGTTGCTGCTAAAGTATTAAAAAATGTACAAAATATTTTTTATGTTTCACAAATGTGAAATTCAAATTGCTCTAAATTCAGTTAAAGTACTTTTAAAAGAACTGACTATTCATCTTGGAAAAATGCCTCAGTTCTGTATACTTATCTCCCAGCTTCATTTCCATGAGAAAAAAGTATCTTCCACTGAGTTCTGGTATTTGCTGCTGCTGGTAGAATAACGATCTCTCCAGCCCCAAGCATTGATGATATGCCTTTTGCCCTCCTCATGGTCTTTTTGCTGATACTTGGCCAAACCATGTTGTAGTGTTTGGATGCTAAGGCATTTGCTTTAAAGCATTTAGCCTGGAAATACTTTCTGCAGGAATCTGGGCATTGGCAAAGGGTGAAGCCCTGGGGTGACAGGCTGCTGGTGCATCCCATGAAGTGTGCCACAGTGCAGGGAGGGAGTACAGGACCCCAGGGCTGGGGACGGAGTGGAGACAGTGATGCCAACTAATGGGCAAGTACATACCGAGGGAAAGGATGGGATAGCAGAAGAGAAATGTGTCATCAGAAATACAGCAAAAATTACTCCCCAACCCCCCAAAAAACCCCAACTCCATAACACAAAGCAAGTAACTGATAAAGAGTCAGAAAGGACCAGAAAAAGGCTGCCACAGCAGAAGTAAAGTAAATCTGTGCATCTGCTCCCTTATGTATTTTATGGCTCTGAGGCTGAGGTTTCTTCTTCAGTCACATTTGCCTACATCAGACATGAGAAACAAAATGATGGGCCAGAAGACCTGATCCTGTGTGACCTTGGTCAAATCATGTAAGGGGAAAAACCTCAGCCAGTTTAAATCATCTTAGTTCCAGTTGCCTTACTGGAGAGTCAGTAAGCTAATGGAGCTTTGACAATTTATGCCAACTGAGGATCTTCCCTACAGTCTCAAGGTTTTAGTTTCCTATGATTAAAATGGTGATAACAATGCTTCCCTGCCTCACAGGGAGGTTTTGAGAAGAAACACATTAAAAGAGTGTAAGGCTTTTAGATACTATGTAGAAGGGAGCTATAAAAGTCCCTCAGATAGAAAAACCTGAGCCATAGCTATTCTGTGACCTAGATCGAGCAGGCAGTTCCTGTCACCAGCCCTGCCTGGGCTCAGCTCCCTCAATTGTGTAATTAGCTGGTCTCAAATAACCCTAAAAAATTCTAGAAGCTTTTGCAGCTCTCCCCTTTCCCTTAAGGTCTGTCTGTGCCACTTTTTCAGCAATCTACAGCTTTTAGGTTATTTCCTATCAAACATACTTCAAGGCTGGTTTTCTTGCCTTCTGACAGCTGCTCTGCTGACACTGGAGCATTCAAACATTAAAAAAAAATATTTTCATATAATAGTTTTTTCTCTTCCAGAATTCTCTTCCAGAATCTGCCAGCAAGGCAGAATTAGATCTTCTCTAGAGGAAGCTCATCTCCATTGCAAAGTCTCTTGGGATATGGAGGATTTTAGCTGAGGGAATAAATTATTTTATTCAGCTCTTGATATAGATACTGGAAAATCAGTCATGACCATAGAACTCTTTTCTGCAATAAACACTTGTTTGTTCTATAATTTGTTCTAAATATAGAAATTAATGATTCCTATTGTGTAGGCCATTCCATTATCAAAAAATGTCATGTTGGCTTTGGGACAGTTGGTAAGGGAAGCTGGAGGACAGGTTATTTTTTCCTCTCTCCTCCCAGTCACGTGCAGCAACATTGGAAGAAACAGATGAACCCAGTCTATTAATACGTGGCTCTGTGGCTGGTGTCACAGCCACAATTTTGGGATTTTCAATAATGGGATGGCCTACTGACACCAAGCTTGCTCACATCAGACCTTTCTGAAAGGGGGAAGAGGATCTTTGCTCACAAGCTAGTGGGTGTCACTGATAGCTTTAAACTAGGCTTGATGGGGGAGAGGGGCAACATCAGACTTGCCCGTGACGAGCTGTGGGATGACATGCAACAGTTAGAGGGATGGGGTTCTAGCAAGGGCTCGCAGCCCTTTGCTCTGAGACGTGCTAACTACACTACAGCACACTTGAAATCTTATGGAGATGAGCCAGGGGCTCCTGAGGTAATAGGAGCCAAGAGGGAAACACCAGTGAAATACACCAAAGGAATTAAGGCCGACAGCCCAGCTGAAGTGCCTCTGCATGAATGCACGCAGCAGGGGCAATGAACAGGAGGAGCTGGAAGCCACCATGCTGCTAGAAAGCTACGATCTAGTTGCCATTACTGAAGCCTGGTAGGACAAATTCCATGACTGGAGTACAGCTATTGATGGCTACAGGCTGTTCAGAAGGGACAGGTGAGGAAAGAGGGGCAGAGGCATTGCCCTCTACATCAGAAATGGATAGAGTGTGAAGAGCTGTCTCTGAAGAATAGCCGCAAACAGGTTGAAAGACTATGGGTAAGAATAAGAGACCAAGGCAACAAAGGGAACCTTGTGGTTTGTGTCTACTACAGGCCGCCTGATCACAGGGAGCCTGTTGATGAAGCCTTCTTACTCCAGCTACAGGAGGCATTGTGCTTGCAGGCTCTCGTCCTGCTGGGGAACTTCAACCACCCCGACATCTGCTGGAAAAGTAGCACTGTGAGCTGTAGGCAATCCAGGAGACACCTGGAGTGCATCAAGGATAACTTCTTAAGTCAGGTAATAGCCCTACTAGAGGAGATGTGATACTGGGCCTGATGGTCACCAATACAAGTGAGCTAATCATTGATGTTAAGATTGGAGGCAGCCTGGGCTACAGCAGTCATTCACTGGTGGAGTTCGCAGTCCTGCGGGATATGGGTCAGGGAAAGAGTAAAGTCAGGACCCTGAATTTCAGCAAAACAAACTTCCAGCTCTTTAAGAACCTCCTGAGAAACTACCCTCAGGGATGAGGGAGCAGAACAGAGCTGGGAGATCTTCAGGGATGCTTTCCATAGAGCACGAGAGCTCTCGATCCCCAGACGTAAGAAATCAAGAAAGGAAGGCAACAGACTGGCATGGCTGAGTCAAGACCTGCTGGTCAAACTAAAGGGCAAGAAGGAAATGCACAGGCAGTGGAAGCAGGGACAGGTATCCTGGGAAGAGTATAGGGATGCTGACCAGTTATGTAGGGATGAGGTCAGGAAGGCCAAGGTGCAGCTGGAGCTGAACTTGGCAAGGGATGCAAAGAATAATAAGAAGGGCTTCTACAGGTATGTCATCCAGAAAAAGACGGTCAAAGTGTATCTCCCTGATGAGCAAGACTGGTAAA
>VYZM01013221.1:0-31780 GCA_013398915.1 Dromas ardeola
TGTCACACAGTGCCATCTTATCTCTGCATCTAGGGCAATGCCACTACACGCTGGACTAACCTGAGATATGAATCTAGACCATTGAAAACTTTCTAATCATGGGTTCAAACTGACTTTACATGATACTGGTTTTATGGTAGACAGGAAAATTCCTTTTTTTTTTTCTCTACTTTTTAAATCCAGTTAGGGAAACTTCACACATGTGGGGTATGTGCAGTGATATCACCAATACAGTAAATTTATATTTCAAAACACTGTAGGAAAAACAATCCTCAGATGCAATATATTGCAAATTATATGCTATAGTCTGAAATAATTCTAATCAGAATCAGCTATTCAGAAAAATTAAAGCAGCAAGGTTCAGGTAAAGTCTGTGCACTTTGATGGCAGATAGGAGGCACATAACAGCTGTCACATCATTAAGACTTTTATTCAAGGTGTAATAGGAATGTGAAAGAGTAAGAAGCAGCAAGAAAAAGGCAGATGCATGGTTCAATCCTCTACTATAGATTAGCCAGAAAAGCCATAAGATATCACAGGACCTAAGGAAAAGGTGGGGAAACAACAGAATTATGACATAAAATTCTGGACAACGGTTTCTTTTAAAGGCTACTTCTGAGATGCTGGACTTGTATGCTACTTTTAAAAAAGGTCTGAACATAATCTCTCAATGACAATGCTAACACGTGATGCTACTCATGTGCAAGCACTCCTACAAGTTTTTCCTATTCTCCTGACATCCCTCCGTACACATTCAGCTACCTTTGCATATTTGTTTATAAGTCAGAGACTGTCTGATGTTAGTAAAACAAAATGACATTATAACTCCTACCACCAATGACAGAACTAGCATACAAAACAGCAGTACCTAAGACAGAATAGCTTTAGAACTGCCAGAAGTTTGGGTTTTAATATTTGTAGGCCAAACTAACCATTCCATGATTACATTCCACAGTTACATTCCATGGTTACTACATTCTGTTAGTACTGATACAACAACACACCATTTTTGCTTTTTTGCATTAGGAAACATGTTTCTTATAGGTTGTGTGCTGTGCTAGTTATCTTTTTGTAACAGATAAGAGCAAAAGTGTAGAATTCACAAGAGGCAAGCTCCTAATGTAAGGGCCTTTATATAACCAGAGGCACTTTACTGGAGCAGTTTGAACTTACATTGTATTATAGCACAGCAATTTGCCCAGTGATGATGCAGGTTTTTAATAGTAGGCTATGAAGAATTTCCGACTACTTAGTTTAGGTTACGGTTCAGTACTGACACACATCCATAATGTTAGACACTGCAAAAACTCAGTCTTCATGTTGAGAAAAAATGTGAATTCATCAACCAGAAAAAGGTCAATTACCTCCTGTGATGTACACATGTCTTTCCCAACTCACCTTTTGGAGTGTTTTACTATATATTGTAAAATATACATGTGCAATTTAATTACATCATTTGCTTTCTTCCTGTAAACAAAGTGAGAGGAAGCAAAGGAAAACCTGTATTGGCCATGTGCCTGGCATCTTCTACTGAAGAAGCATACCTTGTACAATAACCCAAGTACGGGGATAAAAGTGTGCTCACCTCCCCAGGGATTACATATTTCCCACGCCATACAAACTTTCAAATATAAACTTATTCTATAGATTGCAAGCTATCATTTATTATCTACTAGCTTAACTTACTCTAGCCATACTTATTTGTGGACTCTATTATAGGATACACTCTACAGCATGTCTCTCTGTTGAAAGGAATTTGGAATGGATTTATAATAAAGAACATATTATCCTTCTTGTAGTTCTGGAAATATAAATCATTTTTCTTGGCAAGATATATCCTGTGTTGTTCGCCCTCTTTCTGGGGGTTTCTACTACCTTTTGTCTTAACACCTGTATTCAGTCCAATATTTTATCTTGTGCACTTTCAAAAGTGCTACAATTTACTTCCATGGTAAGGAAAAAAAAATAAAGTCTTGTTTGTAAAATTGACATGGCTGGATACCCTTACTTCTCTTCAAGACAAGCTACCAGTTCTGAATCCACAGTACTTTCTATGTCAGACACAGGAAGGGAAAAGAGAGAACCAACTAATCTAAAACACAGCAAAAGCTGCATGAAAATTGCTGAGATTTTTAAGTCTTACTAACAGCAGGTCTCTAAAGTCATCACTTTGATGGCTGTGACTTCACTAAGCATCCCTTCCAACATGGAGCTCATTATGTCTGTAGAGTTAGCGTCAGCCCCCACAAATCTTGAATGCTGTGGGTGATTACCGTCAGAAAACACGCACAGCTATTTCCTTGACTGAAAATGAATTGGTAGCGAACAAATGGAGAGAAACTAATCAGCACTGGAAATGCACAAAGAAATACTCCTAATGTGCCCCATCCCTATTCTGCAATAGGGTTGTAATCAGCAGTGAGAATGTCTAATGCTTCTAATGTAATGTCAGTGAAATAGCCACTACAGCTCTCTAAAAAATCATCACTGTTGGACTCGCTGTCTTTCTGTTGATACAGCCAACATTCTTAATTCTTCACAGGAAAAACCATCTGTATGTCGTCTTTACTGTACAGTCACAGGAGCATGGACTCTTATGTGGCCTTCTGTTTTTCACTGTGAAAATTTTGGAACTCCAAATTGGCTCTCAGGCCTCCACAACTACATAGAGCAGCTGAAGAGAATAGTCTGTTCTTTAATGAGTTTGAGCAAGATGCCAGTTGGAATTTATTTTAAAGTTTAAAACAGGATAATGATGCAAAATGGCAATATGACTTCCTCCACAAAAAGATTGGTCTCTAAAATGCAATTTAGAATAACGTAAGATTTGAGTCACTTGGTGTGAAAGTCTAGCTTCACCGAGAAACAAAAAGAATTTTCCAAGCAACTTCAAAGCGGTCAGGATTTCATTCCTTATATGCTTCAGATATTTTATTCAGAGAAGGAATAAGCTGTTGAAGCTTAAAAAATATGCTTCATTTAGTTAATTTTCAAATGCACCAAGATGCTGGAAGTCTACCAATTCTTAAGTTGTAAAGTGGGAAGAAAACCTTTGAAATGTCACTTTAAAGAGAATAAGCAGGGTTCTTATTAAAGGGTCTTATTTGGCAACAACAAATTGTAGCATGCCTTCCCATTCCTCATTCTCCTCTTATAACTATTATTTATTGCCATTACTGGGATGTGTTCTATAATTGGATTCTGGCACAGATCAGTGGAAAGAGTAAAATCTTTCCAATCTGATTCAAAATAGGTTTTACTTTGTAAAATACACATGCAAAGAGTGAAAGATTATCCCTTCGCTCCCCATTCAAACCCTTTAGACATTTTAGTCTCAGCAGACTTTAAACCTGAATTGCTAGAGTTTATAAAAACCGTGTGATTTGGGGTTGGAGTAATATTTTTTCATATTGGTTGAATAGCTTTTTACTAATGGATTTTGGCTGAGCAAATAGCACGTTCCTTTCAAGAAACACACTTTGAACAAAACTTGCCTCTCACCACTGAGTCACATGCTCCACAGTCATAAATAAATGTGGTACTTTACAGTCAGACACGGTGATTAGGCATGAATCGGTGATTCTACTTCAGTGTCTATTCAGAAAGCACATCGATGAATTAAGAAAAACTAAGAAAAGCATTAAAAAGCATAACAGTATAACAAAATAACAAATATAAATGACAAGAAATAAACAACAGCACAATGAAAAGCTAAACCTTCTCCCTCTACTTAGAAGATGGTCTTCAACATTTTGAAGGATTTTTTCAATCAATTGGTTTCAAAGTAAATGGCCAAGCTGAGGACTGTCAGCCCATTCACATAACTGCTCAGCAAAGTACACACAGTTTGGAATTCAGGCTAATCAGAACAACACTTTGACAACAGAATAAAAAAAAAAATTAAGGAAAAGTCAAACTGTGGAAAACAGGAAGCTGGAAACATTTAACTAAAACATTAGTTTATTTCATTTTTCTTCCCCTTTCTATAAAACTTAAGCTATAGCAACTTCCAGCACATACTAGTTAATTATATCAACCATTTAACAAACAAGAAGTACCCTGTAGTTTTGACATAAAAATAATTGAAAAACTTTTCTGAGCTTTATAGGGCTCTTAAGAGTCATAGCCACTAACTGATGCCCATTTTGCAAGAACTTTTACCTTTGAGCCCTCCCATACCTACTCCCCAGCACCAACCTCCCTCTACACAGGCAGCCTGCCCAAGGGTCCCTTTATTTGTTTCAGACCCACTCAGCTGCTCTAGTTTAATGCATAAGTACAAGGGGGTATTATTATCAGGTGGACTTGGCATAAGGTGAATTAGAAGCACATACAATATTTCTTCTCGTAACGGAGCTTTAGGGGAGGGCTATATTCAGCTTCCGATTGGTGACAAGCCATGGATGGATGGGTAGCACCATCTAAAGTTTGGCAACTCAATTCAGAAGATGCCTGTTTGTGGCCTACTTTGAACTAGGAGAGAAGAGCTAGTTTACTTCAAAGCAATCAGAAAGCACATTTTGTATACCAGTTCCTCCTACTGAAAACCAAAAAGAATACCACAAACTTGCAAAAATGTTCCAGTTTCTGTGCAAAGATATTTTTTCTAGTGCCAGCCATTTTGAGTCTTATTTTAAAAGCTTATTACCAGCTTGTTTTTATTAAGTGGTTGAAAACATTTGACTCAAGCATTTTAAAAGCAAAAAACCCTAACATCTTTTCTCTCTTTAAAAAAGCCACAGTACTGCCACTGAGAATTTCATATGCATCTACAATGATGTTACATACAAAGAGTGTATTTTTTAAAAAATATTGATAGTTTTAATTCCTCTGGATGTTTGTGAGTACACAGGGAGAAACAGATATCAGATATATCTGAAAAATGTGAATGTTTAATCAAAGATCTGGTTAAACTGCCAATTCAGTCTTTTGAGTGCTTTCTAGTATAAACACAGCTCATGAGTGTTTCTCTGAGTATGGTTTATCATGTATGCAAAATAAAGAAAATGGCAAAGGACCCCCAACCCTTCAGATAAATGCATGCATATCATGATATGTGTTGTCTTCCAAACAAAACAGTGTCTTTCAAACAGAATTTTGGATCTATCTCAGCTCTTCATTATTCAAAGTTGATTTAGTTTTCTAAATTAGAAACTCTAGTAGGAAAAATGAAGCTTAAAACCTTAGCAATAAATATAGTGCTCTAGAAATAGGTGGCCAAAACAAGATGCTGTAAATAAGTTAAAAGGACTGTCTGTATGAATACAGTAACATAACATTTTTTTCAGAATTGCATGACCTCGAAGAAGCATAGACTTAATCAAAGCAAACAATAATACCCTACAATAGTAGCTTTTGCAGCAATACTTCAGCAAAGAGGGTAAAGTGTCTAGCCTGTAGAATACTGTAGGGCATGATAGAGTATATAGCCAAGTGAAGTAAGGAAAATATTATAAACAAATATGCACAAGCAAATTAGAAGATAAGAAAGCATGAGAGAGTTGCTTTATTTGAAGAAGATCCTTCCTAAGATGGTGACTGACTAATGTGATGACTTGTTTAGCAAGCCAAATGGTATTAATCTCAGCTAGGGTAAATATTAGAACAGAATAATGCTCTATGACACTCCCTCTATTTACCCGTGTTTACATCTGTTCCAAGTGTGCTTTCCATAAAGGAGTGTTGTGATTTCTTAAGTCCCTCACTAGGCCTATGGGTTTTCACTTAAATGGTTTGACAGTGGTTAAATAAGAGACCAAAAATTGCTGTGCTCTAACAGATGAAATAAAATGCTGATTAGTTAACATCATTTCATATCCAAAGCCCTAAGTGAAAAGGAGACTGTCTCTGAAAGTATTATTCACCCACCTTCCTGAGCACTTGAGATACTCAGTCTAGTATAGTGTTAGTTGACAGAACTACCAGGTGACAATGGAGGACAAGGTGTACTATATTAGAACAACCTTATACAAGGAAATAGCCTGAATCTGAGTCTCATCATTTTGATATAAGTTGCCAAACATATCTGTTCAAACTAGCATTTCTTAATATACCAAGTCATACCAGCCCTCCAGGGCAGCAGGAATTAAACTATCAGTTCCTATTCACCACTAAAAAAACCCTTAATCTTTGTTTCATGTTGAGACACCTCATTAGGGGTGGGTACTTAAATTTACAGACAGCATTATAATAAGTAATGATTAATTAAAAAATTTTAAAAACACAACAATTGAGAATTTGAACCTTTTAGAAAATTGCAGAGACTAAGCATGTGACTATCTGGAGGCAACAATTATTGTTACTATCTCTAGAGAGTACTTGGCCCAGACATGTCTATTAATACCAGACTTATTAGGTCTTGACAGCTTATAGGACATCTGTTTGTTTCATTTCCCTTTAGTCTCGCCAAATGCTAGCAGCGAAAATCATACAGACTTTTTTCCTACTTCTGCATAACTTGAAAGACTTTTTTGCATATATGAATTTTGACAATAAACAAGATCTTCTAGTGTTCTGTATCTGATATACATGTACAGGCATGTGTATTCAAAGAACTGCAAAGGTGGGTAAATTTCTTTAATCTGAGGACATTTATCTAGGAATAAAGGTGCAGTTAGTGGAGCTACCAAACATTCCTCAGAGATAGGACAGTTTTAATAGATTTGTTTTCTAACTTTAACTAAAAACATTGCAGAGACCAAAATATCTCAGCAGAAGTTTTTCACAAGTAATTCTCTCAAGTATTTCAGTATACTGCAAAATTCCAAGAAAGCATCACAAAATTTCAGAAAATAATATTGAGGCTTTTGGTATAGCTTTCCCCATTTTTCCACTTTTTAATATAAATTGAAGAGAAAAAGTCAGCACACAGATCCTGACCCAAATAAAATTCAGTTTAAGATAAAAAGTACAGGTTCTAAGGTAAACTGGAAGAACTTTTCTAGTCCATCTTGTGTTTTGCTAGACCGCTACAGTATTCTAAATCTAGATCTGAAAGGCATTTCTTTCCTATATTGTTCACAATTCTTGTAAAGCTTCTATTGTTCTTGGCCATTATTTCAAAAGTAATAGTACAGATGAGAATTAAACACACCAACTGAAAAAAAACCACGATAGCTATTTCTATATTTTTCAATCACGGGCAGCTGCTGATGGTTTGATCCAGATATTTTGCTGAGTGTATGCCAAACAGCTAAACTATTCAATTTGCAAGAATCCAGCTTTGCTCATTCATTTGATCTTCATATGGCTGTATAAATATTTTGTTTAAATTTTAAAAATAACTTTATCTTTGATTATAAACTTCATGTGAACAATATAATTTCATACATATACATTATTTGTAATTATTTTTAAAAAATTAGCCTCACGCAAGCTTTGAGTAAGGCCCATTCGCAGAGTCAATACTCAGGTTTTTTATTTCAGTTTAAAGCTTGTTTGGATGCAGATTTCTTTAAATACTCTCAGTCCCAGGAAGCTCATTTCCAGTAAGAATGTTTCGGATTACAGAATATTTCAGAATCAAAATTTGATTTTCAACTATTTTTCAACACTTATTGAAAATTTACAGATCTAGATTATTATAGCCACTTGTGAATTAATAATCATAAAAAAGTCAGGAATTACTAAAAATGTTATGAAATTAATAAAAATTCTTAACAAGGAGAAACAGCTTTCGCAGAAAATTGCAGCAACTGTCCTGTTTCAGATATATTTTGAGATACATGTACATGATGGCATGGCTGCCTACAAAGTATATTAATATGAGTTAGAAAGAACTATATCATTTATGATCCCTCCCTGACAATACGAATAAATGCATTTCCATTTCTATCAAGAGATTTACACTCACTTATGCCAGCTGAGAATCTGATCCAACAGTGCTGTAAAAGTCCCACAACATATCTTTGATTCAGTGGGTCTGAGGTAAACAACATTTGATTCCAATATTAATATCTATGTTTTCAGAATCTGTTTCATAACCACATAATACACTATTCTAAATAACTACAGACCTTTCATCATGCAAAAGAGAACATTAGTTCCCACCGACTTAAGTCTGACCTAGTTAAGATTTAGCATTATACCATTTACTTATGGATTAGTAAAAATGAGTTTTACATTCATAAGGAAGTGGAAAGTGTTTTTCCAGATGTTCTTCCCTAGGAAAGTATGATGCAAATTATGAACTCACTAGTTCAAAGAGTACATAAAATAATATTTGCATGCGTTTATTGGTTGTATTTTTTAGCCTACTCCCTGAATAGTTAAAATGAATAGCACATTAAATCAATTAAGAGTTGATGAAAGTTTGTGACTAGGATAAGAAGTAGTTAAAAAATTAAAAACTGAGCTATAGTGGTTCTTGTTACCTAAAATACCTGATTTTATTTGATTACTAACAATAGTTCACTTTTGGCTATATTCATAAGAACTATCACAGAAAGCTAATATCATTATTTACCCTGCTGTGCCCAGGAATCGCATAGGTCTCAGATTATTTTTTTTTCTCTATACAAACAGAATAGTCCTGTGTTACAGCTTGCTACAAAGGACTTCTTGTAGGACTTTCTTCTGTATGTTATTTATGTTCTTATTACACAGGATTTTAACATGACAAAAATCCAATATTATAAAATGAAAGTGCTTTAACTGTAGTGGAATATCAGACAGGAAAGGGAAACTGGCAAAAATATGTCTGTCTTGTTCATTTTCATTTCACATTCTGAAAAATCTGAAAGTACTGTGACAAGAATAAAAATAAAATCAAAGAATACACATATAGTATTAATATGCCTGTATGTTTTAACAGCATTATTAATTTATCTTTCCATAATTTCCCTTTATTTGAGAGCACACAGGTTAATTCACAGTGGCTTGACACGTAGAAATCAGCTCAGTTTCAAGTTATTTTATAAGGCAAAGTAATCAGCCTAAACCACGACAGTAAGATTGCTATCACCAGAGAAAGAAATACTTCTGTCAAATGATAGCAGAACTGAGTCGGATCTTCTGTCTAGGATACTTGGACTAAGACACATAAAATCTCTCCCTGTTCTCTTTCCAGCATGCCCTGCCTGTCAGGGAACAGCAAGGGCCGGCTGCTCCCTCAGAGCTGGGGAGCCAGCAGCCGAGGGGGATACTGCAGGCAGCAAGGCAGGGGCCTTGCCAGACAGAGGCTTGACACTGTCCGCTTTGCTTGTCTGTCTTTCCTCACCACACTGAACCCCAGCACTGTGACTGGGATTAAGGGTAAACTAGCAAAATTCATCCATTTAGCGTTTAGCGTACAAAGAAACGTGCACACTACCAAGTGTGTGAGAAACTACAGTAGATCATTAACAGTGGGTAGGACAAGGATCAGTAGAAGGAAGATGGCTGATGAATCCTGTTGTCAGCATTCGATGCCTACCAGGCATATGCCGAAGATATGAGTAGTTCCCATTAGAAAGAAAACAGCAAAAGAGATAAGGGTCTCTATGAACAAGCTGGGATGGAAGAGGAATGAAAGGAGCCAAGGTTAGCTGGCTCCCAACCCTCTGAATCCTCAAGACAAGTTCAGATTTCTTGACAATTCTGAAACTTAGTATCACTGAATTGTATTAACACAGCCAAGTACCAGTAAAAGCACTTCTGCCACATAGTGTCTAACTTCAACAAACACAGAACAATTCCCAATGATAAAACGGGTCCCATGGCACTTTTATTGTAAGAGAGATATTTGTGAGATTGGATTCTGTTGAATCAATCTATGGCATTTTTATGGAAACACCCAAAATATAATTCTGAATTATCTCTCTAATCAAAATGCAGGATTTCAAAATAGGTCTTTAACATCAATATGTTCTTATTTGTTGTGGATCTGTATATGACTGTTAAGAAGTTCCTGGATTATGGTAGTTTTATATTAGTCATGCAGAAAATACTGGATTGGCCTAATGAAATGGTTTAGTATGACATTATCCTGGATTTTTTTCATGAGATTACTGATAGTACTTTACTGAATGAAGTAAAAAAACCAAACCAAACCCACAGAACATGTTTTTAGGTACCAACTGCAAGGAACTAACTTGAGGCATTAGCATAAGGACTTTAATTTGCCTCTTGACATAATAACATTCATGCTTGGTTTTTCTCATCTACGTAAAAGAGGGTGAAATTCATTGCAATGGAAGTCCATGTCACAGCAAGGTAATAAAGGTAACTTGCTTAACAAAAACTATTGCTATCATCTCCTTTAATCAGTTATAAGCATCACAATTTAGGTGATACTCATACAAAGGCCGTGGCAGCACATGACAGCACATCATACCAATCCTATAGCCATGAATCCAGTCATATCTTAACCCAGACCTTCTAAACGTGGGATAGAGCCAGCTGTACTGTCCAAACAAACAGAATACTCCACATGCATAAACATAAAAATAGAAGGTTCATTCTTGGATGGTTGGAAGAGTTTTACCACCAAAATCTAGAGAGCTGTCTGCTCCTTCTTTCTTGAATATGACAAACCTAGATTTTTCTATTTACACTGTGTTAATGGTACCCGAGCTACCTAAATGTGCGCTTTGGTTTCCAGTAAAGAATGTTTATCCAGACAGCAGAAAGGAATTGTGCAACTTTTTCCAGAAACCTTGACTGTTAGAAAAGTCTTTATCCTAAAATTGAGTTGCAGAGCATTCCTCACATCTAAAAAACATGCAGAAGTTTGTAGACCTATCACTTAATGGTAAGTCTGTAAATAGGCCTATCTGTATCATTTACAGTAAGATAATATGTGGAATAGTGTATGCTAATCATTAGGCATTGAATAATATAGGAACAGGAATTTACTTTATCAAAGTAAATGTACAAGAAGCTTATTTCAACTTGACTTTAGTTAGGCTAACAAAAAATTAGGTAACTTAGAAACATCAGAAATAAGTGAGATGAGTCAGGGTTTTCCATGAAATGGAAATGCTTCACCACAGAGTAGCCAATAGAAATAATTTTA
This sequence comes from Dromas ardeola, assembly GCA_013398915.1. Taxonomy (NCBI): domain Eukaryota; kingdom Metazoa; phylum Chordata; class Aves; order Charadriiformes; family Dromadidae; genus Dromas; species Dromas ardeola. The sequence continues at coordinate 10,994 of VYZM01013221.1, forward strand.
ACCTTATTTAGATTAAGATAAAATGGCATTCTAATATCTCACTATCTTATCTAGATAATTTTATTAGTGCTTAGGATATTAAAGAAGCATCTGGCAGCACAACAGCATTCCTCTATCACAGAACGTGTGTTCTGCACGGGCTCCCATCTGCAAATGCAGATTGAAACTTACTTTTGTGAACTAACGTAAATTATGAAATATTTTCTAATCTATTTTCTTCCTCTTAGTGTTCTTTAAGTCAAATTTTAATTTGTCTTTATATATGTTCTTCCTTCTTCCATTTTTTTCTTTAGTATGCCTATAATCACTCATTGCATAATTTCACTCATTGCATGATTATATAACAGGCATCTTCTGCGACATATTTCTATTTCATTGTTCATTATGTATACATTTTTAATGCATATGTAGCGTTTTATGTAAAAATCTTTTTATCTGTGACCATTAAAGACTGGTCTTTTTGGAGCAGGTTCCTTGAACTTCCTCAGCTCACAGCTAGTTTCAGCGTTGCCTGAAACAATGGGGACGAAGACTGGGAAGAGCTGAAGATCCCCAAATGCTCGCCACACTCAATCTCTTTATTGTCTTGGCCTCAGTAGAGAAGAAGAAGAAAAAAAAATTTCTTTACAGAGCGAACGTTAAAAAAATACACTCTTTGCTAAATATTTCAATAAACATCACACATTATTCTTTTGGACAATATCGAACTTGCCACAGAATATTAATTTACAAGTACTCTTTGTAGTGCAGTTCATGCTCAACTCAATACCATGTATTTTCCAACAGAAACAGTGTGTGTATATATATATTTGTAAGTATTTTGAACACTATAATTCTAAAGCTCAAGTGAAAAAAACTCTTGATATAATGGAAGTTTCATCTGAATCTCAGAATCCCAGAACTGCAGAGCCGCTGAGATTGGAAGGGATCATCACAGCGGGGTCACCTAGAGCAGGTTGCTCAGGACTGTGTCCAGTTGGGTTTTGAATATCTCCAAGGATGGAGACTCTCCAACCTCTCTAGGCAACCTGTTGATCATTGTTTTAATGAAAATGCTTTTTCTTATCTTTAAATTGAATTTCTTGTATTTCAGCTTGTGCCCACTGCCTCCTGTCCTGTCACTGAGCACCACTGAGAAGAGTCTTGTTCTGCTGCCTTTACTGCCTTCCACCAGGTATTCATACACATGATGTCCCTGAATCATCTTCTTAGCCCCTTGCTCAACTTGCTCCAGTAGGTACATATCTATCTTGACACAGCACTCCACATGTGTCTCATCAGTGCTGAGCAGAGGTGTAGGTTCACCTCCCTTGACCTGCTGGCAATACCCTGCTTAATGCAGCTGCAGATCTCAGTGGCCTCCTTTGCTGTGAGGGCACATTGCTGGCTCATGTAGCCTTTTCATGAGTAGCCTCACAATGACAGTGGCCAAATCGCTCAGCACTCATGGGTGCATTCCTATCAGATTCTATGAAACAAGAGCTTGAAAATTAGGCTTTCCATCTATGGAAATGGAGACCAACAACATTACTCTCCCAGTAAATCTTTCCTGAAGTGTTCTTAGTCTGTCGCGTTTAACACAGTAGAAAAATATTCCCCAGAAGCAGCTAAAATGCTCAGTAATTAAAGGGAATTGACAATACATGGTACTACTTCTCCAACCTGCACACAAAGGGTCCAGCAACCTCACTTCTTACTGTAACTTTTCTATTATGATTCTGCAAAATTTATATACACCCAATGCACAGTTCCTGACTAATGTTCCCACTTGAGGTGCAATAGCTCCTGCAGTTGTTCCTATATTAATTGTTTGGCACTGTGGTCTGGTTTGTCCTTTAAACTTCAATCCTTTTTCCCTTTTGAATCCATCAGAGCTTCAGGTTTCAACTTCCCGTAGTCCGAGGGCAGGAATATTTCAGTGGTTCTAATACAAATACTTTCTCAATTATTAGAATAAACTAATATAAAACTATTTTCCCTATAATTCTCTTTGAATTATAAATTCATACTGTGAGTTGCCAAAAATTTCTAGCAAGATGAAGGAAACAAAAGAGAGACAGAGAAAGGGGGAAGAGAGATGGAGGGAGGAAAGGAGAGAGGAAGGAGGGAGGAGCAAGATACTCTTGCCAGAAAGAGGATTTATTTGTGCTAAGCACATAAAAAGAGTTATAGATATGCCATTACTAGACATACAATTTAAATAAAGCAGCTACTAGGAAAGAGAAATGTTCTGTAATAGAAGCAAATAAATAGTTCAAACGGGCCCTGAGTTTTAATGAATTTACATTTTCTGGTAGGTACTCTATTTAAGTGAATTATTCTAAAGCCAGTGCATATGTGTATCTCTTGTCAAAGAACAGAAAACCTACACAAGATAGAAATACCGTTTATGGTTTGGACCCTTTTTTTTTTTCTTCAATGAGGTGCAACTTTTTACTGAACCAGGGTTACTAAAAGTTGAGAAACTTGCCCACCAAATATTTTTCAAACTAGCACGTTTCTATGAAAGCTTTTGGATTTGCTGAGTTCCTTTTTATTTCAAAAATACAAAGCAAAATTATTCACTAGATCTACATACAGAATTCAAAGTCAAACAGTTATCCAGTATTTTAACCAAAGTATCTAGGTTCATTTTTCCACATTATCCAAGTGGCTCCTAACATAGTATTTTGTATTGTTTCCTGAGGGAACAAAAATTATATCAGAAATCAAGTGGAAGAAAGAAAATAATTAGATATTTACATACTGCACCATGAATAACTCTCCTGATTTTCCGAAAATGCTACGGATTATAACCACATCGACTGACTGCTTATGAAAATGCCAATTACAGACAATATCTGGTTTTGATTTTGGTCTTTTGAATCTCAGGAATGCAATTTAGGACTCCATGAGCTGATGAACATATGTTCCTATTTCATACCAAATCTGAGGAGATAAGTGGCTTAACACGTAATACATTCGCTAAACATTCACTTCAATCAATAAAATTAATTCCTCCAAACATAACTAAAGATCCTCTTTTATTGCCTCTGAGGTAGTTGTATAAAAGGCACTGCAGCTTTAGTTTCATTAGGCTAGTAACACTTTCAGAAAGTATTCCTTTCTAATACCTGAAGGCTTCAGGAAAATTAATAGCTTTACAAAATGTTGAGAGTCTTCTTGAAGCATGATTCCACCTGCAAACCCCGGGTATCCTTAAAACTTAAGTATAACAGGTTATTTTGTGATAAGACTAATATGTTACCCTTACTCTGAATCTTTGAAGTTGTGTAAGACAAGCTAAGTAGTTAGTTGAAGACACAAAACAGAAGAGGTCAGAGGAAACACTTTCACTTGCTGAACATGGAAGAGTCCTCAGACAAGAACTTTTCCATAAAAGAATGCAGGCACAGCATAGCAGTGCTATAATCATGGTGAACGTGTCTCTAATAGCTGAAAATATCTTGGTGTAAAGAACTCTATTTTATCACTTTTCTGAGTAGCTGAAGTCAATTGCAGTTTTTGGATAATTCATATGTGATAACTTCCTTTTCCACGTCACTTTCCTGAACACAGTAAAAAAAACCTAGCAGGAACAATTAAATATAACTTTAGAATTTAACTTAGTTTAAGACAAGAATTCAACTCAGTTTTAGACACCTAGAAGACTAAAGACAAAACAAAGGTCCAACCAATAAATAAGCAACAATAATAATAACAAAGAACACAGAACTGAGCAATTCAGTAATTTCTAATAATTAATGCTACTTCTGCAGGTTGGCAATAATAGAAGCATTCACAATGGTAATAAAGACCTCTCTTTTTTCATATTTTGAAACAGACCTTAGTAAACAACATTAGTAAATTTATTTCATTTAATAGTAAACATAGTTATGCATGGCAGTGCCTGAATATATGATGTAAGCCTTCCAAATTAATGAAATTAGGAATCGGAAGGACAAAGGTGTGTTTGAACGAGATCAGAAACATAAAGTTCATTTTTTCAACAACTCTAGGTGTTTAGACATGAAGCTCAAATGATCCTAGGAAAGGAATAGGGTGTTAAGAACATTCAGAGAGCATATAAGAGATTTAAGAATTGCATTCGATAAAGCACTCTATAAAGTTCGCATGATCTTTAAGTACATCCTTTCTAGCTCTTCAATAGTTTTTCCAACAAGTTATCATACAGATGATTCTTGACAAAGCCAATCATTAATACTACGAATCTATGACCAAACTGCAAAGAATTGAAAGTAACTTTTACTAATATATGGACAATTCAGTGGCTTATCAGCATTTATTCAACTTCCGGGCAACTTGAGATTTTGAATTAAACTTTTCTACCTGACTTGCAAACAGTAGGCTTCTTGTGATTCTCAGCCTGAAGACTTACGTTCCTTCAAAAATCTTGTGTTTTGACACACCATTTAACTGAGATGACTTTCTAGAAGAAATAAAGTATTGCTATTCCAGTCAATCCAGATGCTGGTTTTTCCTGTTCAAGATTTATCAGATGATTTAAAATAGTGTCTACAGAAATACTATTTTAATTATGCAAAACTCATAAAGTTGAAAACAATTGCTTACATGATTTAGTGCCAGATATTTTAATTCTGCAGCCCACTAGCATCACATTTTCTATTGTTCTTTTCAGTCTGTTTTTATTCTTTTAGGATCACGTATTTTTATATCATATTTAGGAAAACTGCCTTTATGTATCCAAAAGAAGCCCATATGTGTTAAGAAAATAATTTCTGTGGTACGGCCAGATGGAAACTTGCCATGAAATGAGAATCCTGAAATGATTCAACAAGGGACTCAAAATTTCTGGAACTTGCTAGCATGAACGGATTTTGAAACTGTTTCCACTACAAGCTGCTCCCTCTAATACACTGGTGTATTTTGATCATGAGAAAAGATTATTAGCTATAAGAGAACTTCCCACTTTTTCTGCTCAAGTTTTTTTGTACCACTGTCTTGACAGAAGAACAGTATTGGGACCATAGGAATGCCAGAAAATGCTACATTTTTATTGCCTTTATAAATGTATTTTTGGTCTTGAAAACTAGGAGGTATGAGCAAGGTGTGTCCTAGATGGACCACAGACACCCAGGAACAGACACTGTTTACAGATCCAGCTTTTTTGAAACTCTTACACACCGAGTTTTACTGATTGGCTTGGAAACATATCAACCTGGCCAAACCTGGGGAAAATGCAAAGCAAAAGCTGTATATTTTATCATGAGATTTTTTTTTCCTTGCTCTGCTACAGCTCCCCCGTCGCCGGGTTTAATCAGGCAGGCAACCTTTCTGAGAACCCTATGAGCTGCCCATTAGCAAGCAGCGATAGTAGTGGATTCCCAAGGCTGTTGCTTAGATGAGTCCAGCAAAGTAGTTCAGCTCCATTTCAGCGAGGAAACAGTTAAAGAGCTCTGTGTTCCCCTGTGCCCGGGAGGCAGCCTTTGTGTTTAACATTGGCAGGGGCTCAGTTTGGGCTGGAGGTTTGTTTTAATTGGGGGAGGGGGCAGAAAAGAGGGGACGCTCTGACTTCTTCAGTCTGCCCTCTTTCTTTTACTGATCTTGCGGAGGTGGAGATTTTCAATCCCACCCAGTCAGAGGCAGGCAGGAGGATCTGGTAAAACCATCCCAGGAAAAGCCACTCGGAGGAAATTCTCAGCAGCAGCAGCGGCAGCAGCCACAGCATGAGCGTGAGCCCGAGCCCGGCGGGGGAGGCACGGCGGGGGTGAGTGCGCGGTACCCGCTGCCGCAGCCGGGAGGGAGCCACTGCCCGGCCCCGGGGACAAGCCGGCCCAGACCGCGGGACGCTTTCAGCACTTCTCGATAACGCTCCAGATAGCGATTAGGTGGCGATGCTGCACCTCTGAGTGCGTGTGTGTGTGTGAGTGTGTGAGTCAGAGAGGAAGAGAGAGGACGAGAGACAGGCACAAGGCAGCTTGGGATAACTATTAGCAAATAAAGTTTAACAATATATAGATTTTGTCAGACGCTCTATATAGGCTGCAGGGGAAGTAGTACTGATTTGCCAAGTGCTTCTTGGAATTGATCTTTTGATAGTGTTACAAGCGGAGAATGTTTTCTTGTGTGTTAAGAGGAAGAAATACAAGGCAATTATCCCAGCAGCAGAGAGCTCCCGCTGTCTGTGCTGGAGTGGGAGCCAACCAAGAGAAATGCGTCTTGTCGGCAGTATTTCTTTCAGCGCTTTTGTGCCCTGGTTAAGTTTATTAGCTCCTGTTTACATCTCGGCTGCCTTTTGGGCAGATCAATCACAACATTTTAGCTCGTCTGTGATCCTTTGAACAATTTCATTTCCAATAGTAGGGGCTCTTCTTGTGAATCTCGGCATGGGAATTTTTCTGGCTTGACACCCCCAGGCAAGTTAGGAGTTTTGTTCTCTGCATCTGCGGCTGCTTCTGCAGTGCCGCAGGAGCCCAGGCACAGCACATGCATGTGGCCTCCGGAGTCGCACAACAACGGCACACGCTCCAGGTATCCAGATTACATGAGAAGGAGAATACGGGATTATGCTATTACAAAAAGTTATTGCAGGTGCTAGTATGTTACTTACATGAGGGAGTTTGCACGTTACATTCTGTAACAATAGAATTACTTTGAAAATATGCACAGAGGAATGAAGGACTGTCAGGAATCCTTAAGAAAATACCCTTAGAAATTATGATATTAAAAATTCTCTAGTTTTGCTTCTTATGGAAAAGTTTCTTTCAGGAGTGGGAAGAGATGGTAATTGGCAAGTTTGTTCCTAGCTTTGCATGCTGGCGGCATGATTGCCATGCTACCACCATGTTCGTATGATACAGATATATATCAAATTTTCGCAAGAAAAGGTCATTAAATAAGGAGGATACTAATAAAACCACTAAAGCATAGGGCTGTGCGTTCTGTTCATAGCCATATCACATTTACTTAGGCAAGTATGAACTTAGGAAAGTTATTTAAATCATTAGTGATTCAGTTTTTCCATTTGTAAATTGGAGAACCATAGTCATAGTGAATAATAAAAGTATTAATACTTGCTTGAAAAGAGTCACAGTCAAATATGTCTGTTGTTTCTGATATGATTTAGAAACCTAAAGTGAAAGCATTTACATCATGCAAACTGTTGCTAACTGCTCTGAGACACCACCTTAACCGGCATTTAATAAAGAAGTATTTACTATTTAGTATATTAAACTTTAAAAATGAGTGCATAGGAACTCACAGTTGGTCAGATCCTCATCTCAAATACACCAATATAAAAGACTGTAAATGTGGATCCCTAGTCTGTGAGGGATGACACTCCACATGCCAGACAGGAATACTCAGGTCAGCATTGCATTTGCTGCTGTATATAGGTACGCACACACTTCTACAGACCACACACAACAGAAGAGAGTAATAGTAGTAAATATTTATACTGTGGCTCCTATCAGTAAATTGTCTCCCACATTCTTTCTCTGGTAAACTTCTTGCTATAAACTCTGACTTAATAGCCCCATAGGGAATGAAATTAGGATTCATTTATTAAAAAGGATCCTCCCAAATCCTTCATGCGAGTCCCTAGAAATCAGAAAGTTATAAATACTTTGCTTTTCACTCTTCTTTTGGCAACACTGCAGCACTTTGTCTTGTTTTGCAGATATGAGCCATGTAAAAAAAAATCTTTATTTTAAACTAAACTGAGGCTTCAAGGAAATGGACTTGAGTGGCCTCCTTGGTTTCACTGGAGGTGTAGTATCTATACCCCCTGTGGCGGGGAGCCAGCTCTGGTGGTTACGCATAGGCAGTCATACTTTCTGGGACAGAATCCTATGATGCTTCCTTTCCTATCTGGAAATGTCATGAGTTGTTGCTTAGAATACTAAACCAAGTATTTTTTATCTTTAAAAGAGCTTATATTTTTATAACTAACTTCACCATGACTAAGTACTGAACATGAGCTGCAATGACATTCAGTAACTATATGACACATAAAGTTTGAAGGGTTTTTCCTGGCTCGAGGTCTACCCTGACACTATAAAAGTCTTCCTCCTAATATTTAGGGACTTTGGATCTGGTCCAAAATTTGATTTGAAATACATGTATTTTCAGTCCTCATTTGAAATTCAGGTAATCATAAAGTCAGAGAAAAATAATATAAAGCCGTGTTGTTGCAATATATCACAAATACTCAGAAAATTAACAAATTTTTGTTATTTATTTATATTTTAATTATTAATGCAGTGCTGTTACCTTACTTTTTCAAAGAAAAAATAGTAACTTTTTATTTTAACTAAAATATCATTCATCAGGCTCAAAGGCCTCTCTTTGCTGGTACACTTTTCTTGCAAGGCTATATTCGAAAACAGAACTTCATCCACCATATTTTTTCCATTCATATACAAATTCTGTCTCAAACTAAAAGGGTTTTCCTGGATCTCATTTGTATAAGCTATCAATTACTTACAGAATTTTTTGTCTTTGCCTTTTGTCAGACAGTAAATGTGGGTAATCTAGATTTCAGAGTAGCACAGTGACTATAAGCAGGTGTTAACACATATGTGCTGTAGAGACTGTACATTCAAATACCTTCCTAAGCGAGAAGCAGGGTGTGTAGTCTACCTGTTGTATTGATCCTGTGTTTCTTTATTCTTTTTTTTTGTTTTTGTTTATTGTTTCTCTCTGCAGGTGAAGAAGTGAGAATTATCTCACTGAAATACTGAAAAAACCCTGTCTCACTGAATTTGCTCTTTTGGGACTTCAGGATGGAAGCCTTGTGTTTAAGAGTTTCCTTGCTGCTGCTGGTTCCAGGATTTGTCCTCTGTGACAGCTCTGACAGATACGCTGCCAATCGGAGTGACTTGGGAAATTACCTTTCCACTTTCTCAGGGATCGAATCCAGCATACTCCTAACCACCAGACAGCCCCTGGTGTCCAACCAAACTGTAAAATGCTCCCAGCAGACCAAGATTGCTGAAACTTTTAAATACATCAACACGGTGGTATCTTGTGCTATTTTCATCGTTGGAATGGTTGGGAATGCAACTCTGCTGAGGATCATTTACCAGAACAAGTGTATGAGGAATGGCCCAAATGCACTGATCGCCAGTCTGGCACTAGGAGACCTTATCTATATCGTCATTGATATTCCTATCATTGTGTACAAGGTAGGATGCAACAACAATACATTCTAATTGCAGTTTCCTTACAAGTACACTGTCTGTTCTCTATGGTTACTCCTTTCTCTAAGGAGTGCTCTTTTGTCACTTCAGAAAAAATACAACTCCTTTTTCTTCTACAGCAAAAACCTTGCTCTCAGGTCTCACCTCCATAAAGAAAAAGTGTATCTCCTTTTAAAGATGATGTAGCTTTTAGGTCTTAACCAAAGCACAGCCTTGGGCATTTCACAGGAACTCTCATTTATTATAGCTACTATAGCTAGCAAAAGAATTTATGAGGGAACACTTTTTATAAACTGTTCTCCTCCTTGATGGACATACAGCATTGGACTAGTTGCTATTTTTAGAATATCCTATCCTTACTTTATGTTTTTACAGAAAATACTCTGTGATCTGCTGGCTTCATGTTATGACTTTACGGAGAGAGATTATTTCAGTTAAGTTGACCAACAAGGTTTTAATTAATTAATAGCAGATTCTCAAAATTATTCCAGAGTTAGTAAAATCAATTATATCACAGAACATTTTTGAAATATTAAAGTTCATCTGGATTTGTCCAAGCGTAAAAAGGATCCTCAGCAATTCTTTAATCTGGTATAAAGTTACCCTGTCCCAGTTTTTCTATTTTCCATTTTAATTAAACTAAGCCATCATGCATGTTTACTTACATAACTTGCATGATTCCAGAACAGGCTTGAATGAACAGAACTGAGTCGTCTTTTAATGTACCTCACTGCTATTAACTTATCTTAGAAAATTGTCAAAGAATGTTGTAAGCTTCTATCTGTATCTTTGTGGTTTGTATACAGGTGCATAGCTGATAGGATATTATAATTTTTCTTTCTTTTCTCAGTAAAAACTTCAAGTGTTTCTGTTAGTAAAAAAACCACTAAGTAATATAATGAAAAAACTCATTCCTCACAATTTTGGCCCTTAAAGATTCCAGAGACTTAGATTTTATTTACATGTGTTTTAAACAAAACATTTTAATGTATAACTTTATAATAATTAGTGTCCTGTGGTTTCAAATTGAATTTTAAAATTAAAGAAACAATGAACTGAAAAGATGTATTTTGTGTCTATGTAACTATAGACATCATAACTATTGACCTGCAGTATAACGCAGGTATTGATAGGACAAGATCATAAAAATTTGAATTAATTAAGGGATTAAAAATACGTGTATGTGCATACACTACATTTGTACCAAGGCATATTATCCATTGTAAAATGCAGTAGCTTGTTCTGATCTTCCAGTAGTATAAATTACAGATAAGTCTTTTAACTTTATCTGGTTTTAATATAGTACGAATTTGAAACTAGGACAAAGACTGCTAATAATAATGCACGTGATTTAATGTAAAGTCTAGTTTCCACTTTTCAAATGGAAAATTAAATAATCAGTTTGTTAACAGGATAGCAGGTATCTGTAGAGTATTTTGGATTAACCAGTTGATAAGAACGATTAGTCTCTGCCTGATTTGAGATTCACCTGTCATCCATAGCTGTCTGGATGCCTAATGGGATATAGGATTGGGGTTCTGCATGTTTTCATTATTCTTGGCGAACTGCACTCGTAGCCTGGACTGCATCTCCCATGATGCATTACAGTTTTCTCCCTGGTAAATTATCCTGATGTCTTTATGGATAATTGCTAAGGCAGTGTTCTTGCTTTTCATGGTATTTCTGGTAAGAAATTTTAGGGGAAAACGGCATGTGTTTTTTCAGAGATGAGTTTGGGAAAGAACAGGTATTTTTATTACCCAATTTTCTCTAACTTTTCAAGAGCTCTGCTGCTTCTTCACAAAGAGCAGCAGAGTTTCACAAAGATGGAAATCTGGAGTTAATTTTGCCTTTCAGAATTGCCTTTTGATGGTCTTCTGAAAATTCCTTAGAAGTCTAGTTAAAAGTAACAAACAATATTTTTTACATTCCCTTTATTACTTTGCAGTACATTTTTTTTATTAGTTTTCTGACACTTCTTTGGTATTCTATAGGTTCACTTGCCTTGTTATATCTAATATGATGAGCTAAACTGTCATCCTAAATGTCTGTACAAATGAAATTACCTCAGCCTATATGAAAATTTATTTCTGTACTGCAGAGAAGCATTTGATAAATAAAGGCTGTGAATGAAACTGCAGCCCCTTGACATCAATGTATGTCAATTCCCACATGTAAGAAGACAGAATTAAAATTGCGTTTACAAGCATTCTAGCTTTTAGTAATTTTGAGTGCTTGAACCTCCAAAATAAATTACTTAAAAATCACCACATACAACTGTTGTATAAGGTTAGCTGCGTGTATTCTGATATAGGGAAGCATTTATAGCATTTATAAGGGAGCTCTAGTACTTCTGGTAACAAATACTGTTATTATTTACAGTCCATTTTTCATATAAACCATTCAGTAATATGTCTGCCTACATTAGGGGTTGATTTTAAAGTTTGTTAAATAGCATTCTGGTTTGTATCACTGGGGATCCTAAAATCTGTGGCACCATTTAGCTCCTCTTGCTGAGTGACAGTATGAAGGGTGACCACTGGAAATACCACAATTTGAAAGTGGAAGTGATAGTGTTTTAAGGAAAAAAAATAAAGTGGCTTTATTTTTGCTCTAAAGTTTAAATTTTAAAGTGTTTTCTACACTTAGTTCTAAACTTTATTTTAAAGATTCTTTTAGCTTTAGAGTTAGCCTCATGTTGAACCATTTATTAGTATCCTATATAAACAAATGGTGTCAAACACTTGATACATTATAGGTCAGATCTTCATTTTTACGAGGACAAAACAGGTCTGAAATCAGAATTACAGTAAACAAGCATTCATCTGCCCATTCAAATAACCAATAGTACAGTATTAAAATGGCCATATCATATAGAACAAAACGTGTAATATTATGTAATTACAATGTAATATCAGAAACAGGTTATAATTACTTTCCTGAAACATAAAGTAGCCTTAACTATTTTGAAATTCCTTCCAAAGAGAAGTAGGTAATGTTACTGATACTCAAATCCATTTTACAAATCCTTAGAAAGAAGCAGCTGTAAGATTATAGTAATTGAAAATTCAAGGTCCCAGGAGAATCGAGACCATCATTCTGTTACACATTTAAACAATTAATAAAGATGTGATGCTGGGGGAAAAAAAAAAAAGTCATTTATGTCAGCTAAAGATATGGTCTCATAGGTGTTGGACATTTTTATCCTCTCTTCATGGTACAGTAGGCCCCAAAATTCCCCCTTACTTTCTCCAATTACTGTAATTATATAGCGGATTCCCCTTAGCAATTTGTTAAATGGATTGAGATGTGAGTAATGTTCACTAGCCTCCTTTGAAGATATTCTGGATGTATTAAAGCCCCATTACACGTAATTACCACTAGTATATCCACTTGTAGTATCAAATCAATATTAAAAATCGTAACAAATTGAGTTTTAATGGAAAGGTGACCGTTATAAATCCAGCTTTAATAGACCAAACTAAGACAGTTTCATTTTCAATCACGTATTTATACCATCTGGACCCAAATAGTTCCTCTTTACCCAAAACATACCCATCTCAGACATTCAAGATGCCAAAGCCTAAAGCCTCCAAATCAGTAAGAATGACTTCTTTGCAGTGAAAAGAAGATTGGGAAATACAACTTTTATGCTTTATGCTGCTGTAGAGGTAGGGTTAAGGCACTGAAGAAGAGACAGGTTTCATACCTCCTTTTTCATACCTCCTTTTTTTCATACCACTGCATCAGGTGGCATAGCGCAGAGCTGAAACCTGCTGCATCACCCGCATTACCCATCACTGCCATATGTATTTGTAGTAAATAAGCTAAGTTTGTATGAAAACTTCTTTAGATGTCTGCTTTCCATACAGAAACTAGACAATTTTCTAAGGCTATACATAGGCAGCAGCAGAATATCTGCAGCACTACTATTGCCTTGGCTGTGTGGAAAGCCCTTAGGGCTGTTGCTGTTGCGGTCACTGTCACCGGCTAAGGTTTAACAGCGCAACAGCAAGAACAACATTTGCTCTCCACAGAAAAAGCTGTCCATTGCTCTTTCCTGAGCTCCTGAACCTAAAAACACTCTAGGCCAAGGCTCTCACCTCTGGAATGGCAAAATTGTTTTAACTATGTTACTGGGAAGTCCTGAGCTGTGTCTGCTTCCATTTTTATGCAATTTCGAGAAAAATGTTTAAATTAGTTCTATTTATTTCAAACTGACCTACATAGGATTGACATAAATTATATTGTCTTGCATCATAATATGCTTAACTCCTTAAACCGTTAGTTTAAAAAGAAGTAGATTAAGCAAATTATCCAGATTCTAACCTGTTTCTTTAAATGTGAATAAAAACATTTTCCTCATTATTTTACTGGTATAAAGTGAAAGACATCTACCCAGAAAACACGCAAGACTGTCCACCGCTCAAATAACTCAAGATGATGATGTTTTCTTTAATAAACTAAGCTTTTTTGTTAGTAATTTGGTATTCATGCTTACCTTAGTTGCCACAGCATCTAAATTTGAGTAGTCCACCTAGCACGTTATAAGTGTAAATATAAAAGGTAGCTGGCAGTAAGCAAACATCTTCAGCCATTTTGTCTTCAGTAAAGGATGACTTAGCTGAGGTATTTCTAGTCATGGATGATTTTCAAGATCAGGGAAAATGCGTAAGCGTTAGCCAGTTCCCTCATAATCACAAATTATTTGGCATATCTGATTACGTTTACTGACAGAATTAATATTATACATAAGTAGGGATAATTAAACACATTTAGACTGATCGTGTAGGCTAATAGAGGAAGTGACATCCACAGTAGTTACAGCTTTGTGCCAAAGGACTACAAGGCCAAGCCCACTTAAAGTGTACTTAGAAAAGCAAAATTTGTCATATGTGCAGCGTGCATTTCTCAAGAAGTACCAACACCAGAAGGAAATTCTGAGGCCAGCAGCTTAACAACTGCATTCTGGCTTTCACTGAAGTCTTATCAGTGATTCCAAGAATTAACACATTGGTAGTCCGGTGTGATGCAGAAATCCATATAACTTGCTCAGAACATGACTTATTATTTGGGTGTATGTCTCCATGTAGTGATCGTACATAAAAGAAATCTAGAGCGTAGGAACTGAGTCAGAAGGCAGAAGTTACGCAAAATGGAACAGGGAAGGGAAGTCCATCGGGAATGTTCTCTCCATTTACAGACTTCAGCTTCCTAGCAGAAAGTGTTTAATATGCATACCAAGGTAGGAGTTAAGGAAGAGATTTTATATTCTAGGTCTTAGTTCAAGATCCACTCTGCCTTTAACTAATGGCTGTACTTTGGGGAGGTAGGATATATGTTCCCTTCAATGCACAGGCATCTCCTCCCTCATCTTCAGTTTCACATCTCATCCCTGCCTTGCTGTTCAGCGGATTTGTAGTACTGTATAGTACCTAGAGACTCTAAATTTAACAGAATATTTTAGTATGTTCGCTCTCTTTATTTTTCAATCAGCTGAACTCTACAGATAACAGAGAATTGTTTTGATTATGCATATCCAGGGTTTAACAGTTCTGCAGTAATTTCTTAGCAACCCTGTCACTCTCTTTAGCAACACACAAAAGACAACACAGCTGGAACAATAACAAAAGCACTGTTTTGCCCAGGGATTGAAAAAATTCTTTTCAACAAATCACCATGCACATAAGCACACCTTGCTGCTCATTTCCCTGAAGATGAGCAGCTTGAGAAACAGTCTACCTAAAAGGATGGGAAGTTAGCCAACACCACAGAACAACAAAAAAGAAACTAATCCTACTTTGTAAACAGCAAAAATACCACAGGGGAGATGTCTAGAGCTGTTAGGAATGCTTTACCACTAAGTAGATTTTTGTAATAAATATAAACATTTTAACAAGAACGTAAAACTTAGGATTTATTTTTTTACCAGTTAGTTGAGACAGTATGTTCTGCTTCAAAAACAGGGCATTTGTTTTCTTACTTTTCAGGATCTCTTGAAGTACAATCTGTTTTCTCTTGTGTAAAAATTTTACTTTCCCTTCCATAGCTGCCTAAGCAGGAGAGAAAGTCTGCAGGCATTCATGAAATGGCATGAGAGCCTCTGCTACCTCCACCTTTACTCAGCTGGGCAAAGATGACCAAAACAGCAGAAAAAGTTGTGGTATGGCAATTCGGAGGAAAAAATGTCTTTGATGGTTCTCATGGATCCCCACATAACCTTTCTTCCTTCCAGAAAAAAAAAAACAGTCAGACTTTTATCCACCCAAAGTGGAAAAAAGGCGATTTTTGGTTGTAGCAAAATTAGGAATGTATTTCCTGCCAAGAACAGTTAAGAGATGCCGTGTGCCTTCTCTGCCATGGCAGTACCAAGAATCTAAGTATAAAGAAAAAAACAAGTGATATCAAAGTCAGCAGAAGCCCAAACTATCATGTCACCATGATATATTCAATATTGGTCTTGTGCCCTGCATTATAAAGGTTAGCCTTTTTCTCTGTTTTCCTCTACTTTTCCTCTACTTTTCCTCTACTCACTGTTCTTCCCAAAGCCGAGGCTTTTAACTGCAGCAGTGGAAAGGGAAGGAGTACCTAGAGACAGGCTGTGTTCTGTCTCCTTCACCCTTACAGCTCTCCATCTTTCCAGCAAAGTGGTGGAGCACAGCTGAACATATGTGGGATGAACAACAGTCCGTAGGTCCCAAGCCAGCAATGGATGAGGATTGTCCTGCAATGCAATTCTCTCTTGGATATATGGGTTTTAGGACGAAGAGAAAGGCTTGAGAACATGCAGTGAATTCTGTCCTATGAAGTTTCATGGAGACAGAAGGGTCCCAGTTGAGTAACTGAATCAAAACACCACTATCAAAATACCACAAGCAGGAGACTCAATCCGCCCTTCTTCCTAATTAACCAGTCTTACGGATCAGACACAGGAGGAACACTTCAGTCAGAATCATCATCTTTTGTCACTTAGTGCAGTCAGCTCGCTGGTATAGACCTTGGACACTTCTGTGTTCAGTCAGATTTCACCTGGATTCCAAGCAAAATAATCAGGTACCATATTTGGCCCATGCCTTGAAGCAGACAAGGGCATGCATAATTGCACAACACAATGTAAAACAGAGCTTTACTAAGACAGCTCAATGTCTCCTAGAGGAAACTAGCCTTAAAAAACAAATTAAAAAAAACCCCAAATGTGCTGATCTGACAAAACCAGAGGAATTTCTCATCTTTCATTCTGGGGTATACTGCAAGGAAAGGAAATCACCCCGGAATACACTGGTTTTGTAACTCTTTACAGTTAGGAGATGATGGTCACTTATACAGCTAGACATTATCTATACAAACAGAAATCTGCTGGTTTGGTCCATTTCTCCATTATTGCACAAGCGTAAGAAGTCATGGAATAAAGAAGGTAATTCTATTTGTCCTGCTGAAGACAGAGCAGAAACTCTGACTGCCAAGGTTGTGCCAGAGTTGTTCCATCAGTATCATTCAACATTTAAATGCCATGAAACTCAGAAAAGTATCCTGCATGGGGACGGCACGAGGGGCAAGCACTATCTGTATGAAACACAGTTCAGTTTTTGGAAAACAGATCTTCTGTGTCAGCACAACAATGGTCCCAAGCGGATATAGGAAGAGAAAGGTTCTAGAGCACTAGGAGCAGGAAAGGGCAGGTATGAAACCTTTGCTTTCATCCTCAATGCCACGTGGACCTCCTGATACGTAGTTGTTGACCCAAGGCAGTTTTTATAGAGCAGCTGAGAGCCAGTTCATATCCAGCATCTAATCCAGTCCATCTATTTTGGGCTGAGCTCCAGCGTCATCATCTGCCTGTGAACACACAGTATCAGCCGACTATTAGATAAACACTGTGGATGCACATGAGCATGTACCGGTGAATAATCATGTGGTTAGATGATAACATTCTCTCTTTTAGACTACATATGAATTGCTTGGGATGCACAGTGGGACTTTATGTATGTTTTGTACATCAGATAGCATACTAATGGGGATTAGAAAATAGCAACAGGAGTAGAATAAAATCAACTGAGTGACATTTAAAAATAATTGCAAAGGAATGTTCTCAGCACTGCTGTCTTGTTTGTTTCAAGCTGCAGCGTCAGGGCAGATCGGCCATATAAAGCAGCAGAGAAGGGGGGGATGCTCAAGGAAGCTGTGGCTGGCCGGTCACTTTGCTGGGGGTTTTTAAGACCAACAGTAGAACCTTGAAATCTTGGTTTCTGATTTCAGTGTAAAAATATGCTGTTGACTACACTTTTTTCTCACTCAGGAATTGCACCACAGTTGAACAGTATGAAATACTGCTAAGTTGCAAACTGCACAGGGGGAAAAGTGCATTTCCTTTGCCGCATGTCTTACTTTGAAATCTCAGAGATTTTGTGAGTGGGTTTGCAAAAGCACAATCCATTTGACCAACTCATGGAGAAGTGGGATACAAGTTGGGATAATTAGCCTGATTCCTCCTATCCTTGTGCCTTGAGAGAAAATGTAATCTGCTAAAATTTTATACTCGTTTTGTTTGGATATTAAAACATGCAAAACCACTGGACGAGCAGGGCCAGTAGTCTCAGTTCTTATATTGTACCTAAATAAAACAAGACTAATTCAATTAAATTCCTGGGCCCTTTTTTTTTATACAAAATAAATGTGTTATTTCCCTCTGAAGTTTCTGTACCCTGCTAAGGCAGAACGGAGGGCAATGGACTTGTTTTGATGTAAAATTAGTAAAACCAAAGACAGGATCAGATTTGCCAACTAAAAATATCTACAGAAGAAAAATCTGGCACCTGATCCAAGGGGAAGTAATGAATGCATAGCTGATGTGGAATGATAATGGAGTACACCCATGGAAATGATGGCAAAGTTAATCTTAAAAATCAAATAATTCTGATCCCAGTGATTTTGATTAAAATCAACTTGAAAAGAATGTCTAATGATTTGGTACTGATGTTACTTCAATTAGTGGAAAAGTGTAAGAAACAAAAGGAATAAAATACTTTTAATCTTAAAAAAGGAGAGCTTCCTGGGGTGTGGGAAAGATGTATACATGCTGAAACCATGATAAAGCTTCCCTGTGAGGAGTAATGAGTTAGTGAACCTTTTTCAAGTACAACACTTTTCTTTTTGAAGCTAATATTTGCCTTGTAGTAACAGAGTTTCACAGTCACTACAAAGTGCTTGTTCATTTCTATTGCTGGGTGTACGCTACAGCCACAGTCAGTGCACATAAATGAATAGGTGGCTACCTTTCAGTTGCCTTTTAAAGTGTGATCTATAATGATAAATCAGTTTTGGGGCTCTGGTCGGCACAGGGGAATGACAAAAGTCTGCTAGGGCCTCTTTTCCCTGGCAGTGCCAGTTATAATTTAGCCTTCACACAGTGGTGCCTGAAAACTATTCTGATTTTACCCAAACCCAGACAAGAGTGTGGAGCTGAAATTCCATGTGACTACAACTGGCTGCAGAATTACTATGGATTCAGATTGCTCCTTCATTTTCCAACATCTTTTCTGCAGCCCCAACATAAATTAAAGCCTCATGCACGAGGTTTAGGCAAAAGGCAAAAATATGCCCTGCAAACATCTGTTATAACATTGCAAATCTATCTAGAAAATAATTCTGCCAGAGTTTTCAATGTATTTCATTCAGTCTATGAATATAGATAAAATCAGAGGAATTAATCAACAGTTTGCAGGTATAATCTCATTACCTTTGTTACTGAAGGTACCGACAATAGTTAAATCACCAATCCTAGTGATTCATTCCTGAGCCTTCTGGCACAAGGGCTTTCGTCCAATATGATTGTCCTAAACTGGAATAACATTGCAAAGGTGCTCGCATTTTTTCTGCTGTGGTCTTGAAGTTAAATCACACATGGAACCACATTTATGTGATATTCTAAAACTCTCAAGAAACAGGGAGTAGACAAACTTGGATCGATCCTATAGGTTATGCTGAGAAATCTGACGTTAATATTCAGCTGAAAAGAAAAAAAAAATCCAGTAAAAAATATAATGCCTAACAGATAACGCCATTCCTATTTAATGAGCAGTCAGACACATAGGTTTGCTTATTAACAACCAGATGGCTAAAAGCTATAAATTGCTAAAATCTGTCTTGAAATACAAGAAATCAAATGACAATATGAATATGGTCTTAGAGAGACATAGGCACTATGTAATACATAGCTGCTGTCATCATTTTTGAGGCATTATTTGGGGGAAAAAAAGCACAAGTAATTCAGCATTGTGATGAATGGCTATAAAAAAAGGGGATGTGAAAAAGCCATATCAGGACTGGTGAAGAGAAGATGAATTCTTACAAATCTGGCATTCAGTGATAAACATCCTGTACTCTACAGCAAAGTGCTCTGAAAAACTCACGCTGTGAAACTTAACTGAGATAAAGACAGATGTGAATTTTCCCTCCCCATAGTTAACATTTATATTGTTAAAGGTAGTGATTACTACTATGTTTCAATTTAACAGTAATAAAAACAGAAATAAGATGTTTACTTTGAATACTGCAGTTCTGAGCTACAACCAAAATTTGTTTTTCTAGTTCTACAGACAGAATCCACCCACTCTTACCAAATGACTGTGTTCAGAGCCTAAGCTTCTACTGAAAAAAATTTCTAGTCCTTGTGGCTGCAAACATAACTCTCAAAACGTGTACTGACTGTAAGCAAAGAAGTCTGCCCAAATATGAAGATGGCCCGGCAGAACAGGTCTGCGAGAAAATAAACTCTGAAAGCAACAATTCAAATTTCTATTGATTTAATCATATTCCAAACAGTATAATCTTCATTCAGTTTTAACTGTAAAAATGTTAAAAATATATGATTCATAGGTTGTATTTATCACTGAAAGAACACAAGTAATTTTTGCATGCAGAATGCAAAGGTGTCAGTCCTTGCACATTGGGGCAGATGAAAATACGGTTCCTTGTTCTCTGTTTTCCATTCTGCACTCTTGCCCAGGGACAGCTAGACTGTAGCACATCGCACATACTGTATTTATTGGAAATGCTTGTTGTGCCACCAGTTTATCCCCATCTCAGGCACTTGATAATAAAACTGTTGTGAAGTTTAAATCTTATTTTAGTTCCATAAAATGGTCCCAGGTCTGTATCTGACTATCTTCAAAAATTCAGCAAAATTAGCTTTCAGAAGCTTGGGTTTGGCTTATAATTATTACTCCATAGAGTATCGTTTGCTGTCTTCCTCTGAGGCAAATCAAGGAATCACGGAATCTTCAGAGTTGGAAGGGACCTCTAGAGATCATCTTGTCCAACTCCCCTGCTACAGCAGGATTGCCTAGAGCACATTACTCAGGACAGCATCCAGACGGGTCTTGAAAGTCTCCAGAGGAGGGGACTCCACAACCTCCCTGGGCAGCCTGTTCCAGTGCTCTGTCACCCTCACCGTAAAGAAGTTTTTCCTCATATTCGATCGGAACTTCCTATGTTCCAGCTTGTGCCCGTTACCCCTCGTCCTGTTACTGGGAACCACTGAAAAGAGCCTGGCTCCATCCTCCTTAAACTCCATAAAAACTTAAACTCCTTAAACTCCATCCTCCTCCTTTAGATACTTGTAAACATT
>VYZM01013224.1:0-20898 GCA_013398915.1 Dromas ardeola
GATAAAGATATTAAACAGAACAGACCCCAGCACTGAGCACCAGGGAACATCACTTGTGACTGACCGCTAACTGGATTTAACTCCATTCACCACAACTCTTTGGGCCCAGCCATCCAGACGTTTTTTTTTCACCCAGCAAAGAGCGCACCCATCCAAGCCATAAGCAGCCAGTTTTCTCCAGGAGAATGTTGTGGGACATGGTGTCAAAGGATTTACTAAAGTCGAGGCAGACAACAACCACAGTCTTTCCCTCATCCACTAAGCGGGTCGCCTTGTCATAGAAGGACATCAGGTTAGTCAAGCAGGACTTGCCTTTCATAAACCCATGCTGACCGGGCC
This sequence comes from Dromas ardeola, assembly GCA_013398915.1. Lineage (NCBI taxonomy): Eukaryota > Metazoa > Chordata > Aves > Charadriiformes > Dromadidae > Dromas > Dromas ardeola. The sequence continues at coordinate 340 of VYZM01013224.1, forward strand.
TGATTGCCTGGCTGTCCTACACATGATGGTACTCAGATGATCTGCTCCATAACCTTCCCCAGTGCCGAGGTCAGACTGACGGGCCTGTAGTTCCCCACAATCCTCCTTCCTGCCCTTCTTGTAGATGGGCATCACATTTGCTAACTTCTAGTCAACTGGGACCTCCTTGGTTAGCCAGGATTGCTGATAAATGATGGAAAGTAGCTCAGTAAGTACTTCCGCCAGCTCCCTCAGTACCTTTGGGTGGATCCCATCTAGCTCCATAGACTTGGATTATAGGGGCTTCATTCTGCTCCCTGTCTTCCAGCTCAGGGTGCTGGGTAACAGGAGAACACCCGGTCTTTACTATTAAAGACTGAGGCAAAGGCGGCATTACGTACCTCAGCCTTTTCCTCATCCTCAGTCACTATGCTTCCCCCCCACATCCAATAAAGGATGGAGATTCTCCTTCGCCCTCCTTTTGTTGCTAATGTATATGTTGCCCATATCTCAAATGACAACAACTGAATTTGAACATACAATACCTGACAGTAAAATTTAAGAGAAACTGTTGAAAAACAGAATTCAAGCATTGTACAAGAAAAATAAGTCCTATGTCATCACTTTCCATATGCTACATATCTGCATACATGAATTTATACATGCACAAAAATAGAAAGTTAGAGATATCTGAAAAATCAACAATTCAGAGAAGAAATGTGAAATTCAGTGGAATGAAAAAAAAGATGTAACTGCTCTGAAAGGAAGTGTAACCATACTGCCTGAACTACTCTATTCGGATTATTTGTTATTCTTAAAACCAGAACTTTAAGAGCAGTCTAATATGAGCTATAGAGATAAAATGTGAAATATTTTAATATCATCATCAAGAACTGCATCTTTAAAGATACTAAAAATAGATATTGAAATACAAGCCATCTAAAGTGATGGCAGTCATTTTTCCCAATGAATAATCACTTGCGGTGCTAAAAATTTGAGTGCCTCATTTTTTATTCTATTTCTTTTTTAAATTATACTTACTGGTTCTTGTTATACTTTCCTCCAACACACTAAATGCTTTTCAAGTAGATGGTCTCTCCTTGTGAGCTTATTTGTACCCTAGAATTACACCTTTGCCTTCACACAGCTGTCCACCCCTTTAAGCCCTTGGGGGCTCTGTTTTATTCCCCAGTACCTGGTATTTTGTAACCCTTCACGGAATCTTCAGAGTTGGAAGGGACCTCTAGAGATCATCTAGTCCAACTCCCCTGCTAAAGCAGGATTGCCTAGAGCACATTACTCAGGACTGCATCCAGGCGGGTCTTGAAAGTCTCCAGAGAAGGGGACTCCACACCCTCCCTGGGCAGCCTGTTCCAGTGCTCTGTCACCCTCACCGTAAAGAAGTTTTACCTCATATTTGATTGTAACTTCCTGCGTTCCAGCTTGTGCCCGTTACCCCTCGTCCTGTTACTGGGAACCACTGAAAAGAGCCTGGCTCCATCCTCCTTAAACCCACCCTTTAGATACTTGTAAACATTAATAAGGTCTCCCCTCAGCCTTCTCTTCTCCAGACTAGAGAGTCCCAGCTCTCCCAACCTTTCCTCATAAGGGAGATGCTCCAGTCCCTCAACCATCTTTGTTGCCCTACGCTGGACCCCCTCCAGTAGTTCCCTGTCTCTCTGGAACTGGGGAGCCCAGAACTGGACACAGTATTCCAGTTGTGGCCTCACCAGTGCAGAGTAGAGGGGGAGAATTTGACCTGCTGGCCACACTCTTCCCTATGCAGCCCAGAATTCCATTGGCCTTCTTGGCGATAACGGCACATTGCTTGCTCATGGATAATTTACTGTCTACCAAGACCCCCAGATCCTTTTCTTCAGAACTGCTTTCCAGCAGGTCCACCCCTAACCCTTTCCTCAAAGTTTTCCACTTAAGATTTCAGAGCATGCAAGACATAAAAGAAACATGCTCACAGCACTATATAGCCTGCTTTCTACCAAATTCCTCTGCAAGTCATCAAAAGCCAATACTCTGCACAGAGGTAATTAAGATTCAAAACTCTTTTAATATCTTGTGGAATGCCCTGTAAATATTGGCATAAGTTTTGGGTGACTGAATTAGTCATAAGCGGGGAAATTATGAATAAATTAGACCATCCACATAAGCCTAATTAAATCTTTATACTACTCCACTGATATGAGCCCTGTAAATGCCACAGAGACCTTCTAAGATTGTTTAAAAACCCAAACCATTGGCACCCTAGCTTTTCTTCTTCCTCCATTAAGTAACTTGCTATTTTCAGGATGTTTATAGCTCACCAAACAGTTTATGCAGAGATGGTCAATGCAGATGCACAGTCATTGAGAACGTGAGATCAATTTTCTGTGAGCATATTAAGCAGCTTCTAAAACCTGAGATAGCTTGGCCATCTCCACACTAAACTGCATAGCGACCTAAAAAGATTGATGTAACTTTTAAAGAAAGAAGATATGCTGGTAATACATACTAAGAGGGTCCAAAAATTACATTAGTTTTCTGTACTGACAACTGCACAGATGATAAAATGTGTGTATCTTGTAACCAGTCTAGCCGGCAATTCAGATAGAGGGTTTTCTGAGGAGAAGTTATTCTACATCTGGAAAAAAATTTAGGAAAGCTGGTAAGAGGAACATTTGAAGCTGCATGAAAATACACATACAATTCTGTATCATTTGATTAAGCTTTTTATCTAGCTCCTATTCATTTTGAAAAACGCAAAGTGTGAAATTCTACACTTCTGTGCTAATAGGAAATGTCTTTTATCCTCTCTCCCTTCACTCTACATTGGGCAGATGTCTTTCTAGCCCTCCTGTGCATCTCCTCAGTCCTCTCTTCTATTCACACTGTCCTCTTCTCTATTCACATTTACTACAGGGTCATCCATTTTTTACCTTCGCCTTCATTCTCTTTCTCCTCCTCTACCCCGCCTCTGTATTAATTCTGCAACCTACACTATATACCCTCGTATCTGACTACTTTTCCCTGTGGTACAGAGTTTCTTGCATCTCCACCTGATTTTCCACTACATCCTGAATTTCCTTGCATCCAACCATTTTCTCTTTCCTGTTGTAGGAAAAGCAGTAGCAGAATTTAAGTGCACAAAGCTTAATATCCAACGTAAAGCTAGTTAATTCAGAGTTCTATTGTAAAAACAAAGGCTACTTCACAACTGTAATTCAAGAATTTTATGCCAAACGTGAATAGCATAGAAGACAGCTTTTTCCTCCACCCCACACAGAACTTCATTGAAATGAATACTTCTCAAGCTTGACAGTATTTCATTTAAACTACTGTTGAAAAATTATTTAATTAAAAGACATTCAGGAGACAACTAGCAACAGCCACAAATTAATTTGTAAATCCATGCCAAAAGGAAATAATTAATTCCTTGTACCCGGTCATTAAAACAGATTATACATACTTTTAAAAATAGTTAAATAGTTACCATATAATTCAAAAGACACTTCCAGTGAAAGAATTTAAGTGATAATACTCATTTTCCTGGGAGATATTTACAAGTTTCCCTTACAAAGGGAATTCAAGTAAATACACTTGATTTCGAGTGAGGAGGGGTTTTTTTATGCTTTTATGATATTTACCTTTGGATATCATGTTCAATTGATGTATTTTGTGTAATCAGACTAGAAGTAAAAATCCCAATAATTTAGCTTCAGAATTAAACTCTGCATCAAGCATTTTCCTCTAATCCTACCGCAGCATTTACAGCGCTGGAAAACTCTGCCCAGCAGTTCTCTGGAAACAAGACGGCATCATTTTTAGACCTCAGTCCTATAATGTCTTCAGACTGCTGCTCATGACCAGACTGTTAACTGTAAATTCTCTGTAAGTCTAGCCACATACTTGAAAGGTGCCGATTTGGGGATAGAATATGCAGCAATTTAAAGCATAAGAGCAAAGGGGTCTTTTACTGGCTGCCAACAGTTAAAAGAAAAGCTAACCTGCAGCTCATTCATTATAAAGCCAGCTCAGGAAACTATTTACTTCTCACTCAGTCAAGTCTTTCATTCTAATCCAGTAACTCAAATTTGTCCTAAATGGTAGTGATGTTAGCGACTACTGCCTGCTGACGACCGAAGCTGAACAGATGCTCCGGGTTCTTTCCATGAGAACTGCAATTCCCAGACACAACTGGGGGGACAGAGAATAGACTGCTCCTCCGGAGTGATATGCTCTCTTTTTTAAGCAGCACTTATAGAAGCTGATGGAAACAAATTTTTTATTCCATATAATTAAAGATTTCAGTCAAGTCACCATCAGCATCTCAGCAAATTACCCTGGAGAAATTAAAAAGAACCATACCAATACAATGGCTTTTATTCTCTTTCTTTTTTTTTCCTAAGACAAAAGAGATTAATAGTGTGGCTTTTTTTTTTTTGTAAGGAGACCTACTTTTCATTAAATCATGCTGACTGGCATCATTAATGTTTTTTAACTGGCTGTTCTTTGTTGATATAGTCCCAAATTACCTGCTTTCTTATTTCAGGTTGGAATGAAAACAAACTAAAGGATTACAATTCTTTGGGTCATCACTTTTTATTCTTTACAAGCTTTGGAATTACTTCAGTAATTCTCAGTTCTCCAATTCTATGACGTTTTCCTGGTTTGAGATCTTTAAAAGTTATTGTTGCTGAATCAGAATTCTCTGCTTCATAATTTTAAGACCATAAAATTACCTGAGGCCTGCTGACTTGACTAGCTGATCCCACTGAAACTGTCTTTCATTACTGCCTATTCCATTCATAACATCATAAAAAGTCAATCTCCTCTTCAAAGAAGGAACTTTCTGCATCATCACTTGCTTCATGTTATGAAAAATTTCAGTTACAACTGTCTTGCTTGATTTTTTTTTTCCTATAATGCTGCTTTAAGTTTTATCACCATCCCATCTCTTTCAGATTAGTCTAAAGTTTCCTTGGGGAAAGACGATATGCCGGATGGCCAACAAAATGTGTTTGGTACTTGTAGAACTGTGGGGTCTAGGCATATCTGATGAGGCTTCTCAAGTATACCTCTTTTCAGACAAAAATCTGAACAACGTCCCTGGCTCTCGCTTGCTGGACTGAACACAAGCACAGTGAATTTAAAATCCAGTTTTAGGGCTTAAGGAAAAATAAAAATAATCACAGCTTCTTCTCTCCCTCCAAACCCACTCCCATACACATACTGACACTTTTGGATCTGGTTACCCCTCACCAATACCCTTAGGACTAGGTTATGTCGATTTTATCTAATTCATCTTAATTACGACTAGAAAGAAAAGGAGATAATAATGGTGACCGGCACTGAAGTAGCATGAGGCTGTGGTTTCCCTTAAGGATAAACCAAACTAATAAATTGCTGTTGCTCACACCTCCTTCCTCTTCTGCTGTTCACTCGCATCACTTAGCTGAAACTAGGCTTTGGCACTTCTCTGACTGCAAGGAAAGCTGATTTGACCCACTAAAACTTCAGAGAAATAGCCAAGCAATAAAAAGTAAATTTATTGCGATGGCAAGATTTCTACTTGGTTAGTGAACTGAACCGGCTTATCAAGTTTTCAGAAAACAAGAAAAGTGGTACAAGAAAGGGGGAGGAACAGTCTCCCCCTTTTAGTGCTGAAATGCTGTTAAATCAGGTCAGCTGTAACACAAAACCGCACCTTTAGTTGCTGATTGCAAAACTCACCAGAGTGATAAGGAATCAAATTGTTCCAGAGGGAGAGTTAGAAAGGTAATCGCAGGCAAAGGTCTCTAATCTCAGACTCTTCTCTCCAACCATACCTCATCCTATATTATGCACCTGGTTTACTATTCTCAGAAAACTAATATTATTCCTCACTCTTTTCTCTCCAAAGGATGTGGATCAGCACTCTCAAAAACCATGCAGCAACAGTTACCTCTCAGCCCTAGAAAGACTCCAGAAAGAGACCATGGAAAGTGTGATAAGAGCCACCCAACCAAGAGACAACGCGGGGAAGAAGAGGCGAGATACGGACATATTTTGAGGCAAGGGGAAAAAATGGGTGATGAGATTATTAGCTGTAACTAATTTTTTTGAACTGACCATCCAGTTATTTTAACTAGGCATCCCTGTTGCTTTAATCTGCATGAAAAAAGTTCTTTTGAGCTGCTTTCACGAAAGAGATGAAACCCAATCCTGATCCATTGGTAGCTAAGGAACAAGCACCTTTCAGGTCAGTCATTATACCAATCCTGTCTATCAGGAGATACCATAGCAAGGCACACAATCCTGCAGAGAACGCTCAAACTTTAGAGGACTTTGGTCCGCAGTCCTTATTGATCATTTTCAGAATTAGGAAGAACAGAATGAGATCTGCATCTTGCGGTGCCAGCATCATTTTGGTGACGGGAATATGTGGGTAAAGTTTGGGTTACACTTGTTTCTACAGGTCAAAAAGCTCTCACCTGGGTTTGGTTTTTTTGTGGTGTCCCCCCGCCCGCATACATCCAATGGAAATTATAATCCCTGGTTTCAGTAGAACCATGTGATAAGAGAATTGTACTCTGGTTTTTCAGATACATTGTTGTCATTGCAACAGGTATGTGTGCGTGTGTATAGTTATATACATAGTGAAAGTTTCTGCAGAATCTGACAAATTGGACATTTCTTTCAGAATGATGGTTATAATGAAAATAGTGAGTGAGGAAGACAGATTTTTATCTTTATTTATACGATATTATTGACTCAAAATAAATACACTTGCCCCCTGTTTTGAAATGGATGATTAAGATCCTGAAATGTCCAAAGATTATTGTAAATGTTGACTTTCCAAGCTGTACATTCCATTAAATCCTCAGCACACCAAGTTTTGATGTGGAGGGAAGCAAGTTCTCATATTTTAGGATTTTATTTCCTTTTTTCAGTTTTTCAAATGCCAACGCCTCCCCGCTCCCATGGATACCAAAGGCGTGTTTCAAGACATTTATGATTTGTAGCCACTGCTAATTGTTACGTATAACAGTACTAAAATCATCAACAATTTTTTACTCCAACAGTGCGAAAGACTATTAGCATGTACTGATTTGTAAAATATACCATGTTTAAGCACTGATGATTAAAAAAATACATAATACTTGCAAATACTATTATACATGAGCTGAATTTTGTATGTTGGTAAAACAAAAAAATCATTATTAAAACACAAGGAGAAATAAAATTTACCTACCTTTCTGATAGAAGAATTTTCGATAGTAATATGCACCAAGGTCTACATGTTCAACGATGTATCTTTTCACTCTGTCCAGATGTAAAATCAGATTCTCCTTGGGAACTTCCAGAACTGCTACTCCGGCATTTGTGCAATGAGAACTGAGAGTCGACTCAAACGAGGCACTTTCACATCCACTGAAGGAACCTGAATTAGATTTGGAAAGGCTGATCTTCCTCTCCCCTTCCCCACCAATCTCATTACGAAAATAAGGACAACTCATCACAAGTTCATTGCTTTTATCATCCCCCTGGTCCATATTGAGACTTCCTTTTGAATTCAGGTCTTCAGTGCTGCCCATTGGAGAATTGAAACTTGCAGAATGGGACAAGGGGCCAGAGACAAGTGATGCCACAGCAGCAGCAGATGCACCTGTGGTTGTGTTCCTTCTTTTAATGACATTATGCCTGTTGATTGCCGCTTCATTTAAATCAAATAAAATACTCTGTACATCATAATGAGCAAAACACTTTGGACAAGTCCAAGGCTTGACGCTATCTTCTGACCTGTTATCTTCAAGATCTGAAGACTTCCCAAGCTCCCCTTCACCTTTGGCATTGCGCAGCTTACGAAAAATGGACGAATCTCCTGTCTCTGATTTTGAGCGCCTCTTAAGTGGCTTCTCCCTTTCCTTAAAGAGTCTCAGGTTTTCCCTTTGAGTAATAGGTCCATCTATCACATCTAGAGAGAATTCTGAACCCTTGCTTCCACTGGCAATCAGGAGTTCACTGAGCTTAGATGTGGCTGGGCTTCTCTGATCAGACTTTTCATCTTTATAGCCCTTCAGTAAGTCAAAAAAACTTTCCCCTGAAGTTCCCTGCTTATCTATGGAAGATGTGCTGCCATACTCCCTGTGCAGAGATGGTCCAGATTTAAAAGTGGGTGAAATACATTCATCGAAACTATCCACATCAAGCTCACTTATGGTAATGTCGCTGTTGCTGCGCTGTCTTATTCTGCGAAGAGCTTTCCTTGGGGAACTGGGATAGACATCAGGTGTAAGAAACCTGGAGTCTAGATTCTCAGATTGTCTGGTCTTGTTTTTAAGTGTGCTCTGGATGTTCTTTAACATGACAGAATCACTAGCGTTCAGGTTAACAGAGCTTCCCTGACTCCCAGGACTGCTTTTAGAAGACATGCTGTCAAGGCAACTTGATGTTTCAATATCTTGACTAGATCTGCTTGCTTCCTTGATGTTCTCCTTCCTCGGGGGCCAATCAGCAATCCTTGCCCTGACCCCCATTTTAGGGACTCCAGGAGTAGAGGTAACATGATGGGAACTTTCATTCCGAGGAGGTCCAACTGGCGCCATGACTGCAGACCCTAAGCTGCCATTCTGTGACCTAAAGCGCCTCATATAAAAGTCATCCGAGTGGACTTTTGAGGTGCCATCTGTTCCGACTGATACCGCAGTGGCAACAGCCCTTTCGGTCTGGGACCGCTTCAAGCTGGTCATGATCTTTCAGTATGTTCGACCTTAGTAAGTTCCAAGAGAAAACACACTCATTTCTGCTTTTTAAATGCACAGTCCTCTTTTGGAGAATAGTCTCCAAAATATACAATGGTTGCATGAGATCTTAATCATGGACATTTAAGGACACAATTAAATGTAGGATGTCTAGAAAATTCAGATATTCAGTAGGTTTTGATAAGCAATAATTTCCTTTAAATTTTGCATTTTAAGTAGCTGCCATGCTCCAATACATTCAAATTGTTTTAACATCACTTGTGTTCCAAAATGTCAGAGTTGTAATCCAAGCGCTTATGCTTCTTTTAATCCTAGAAGAGAAGGAGGGAGAGAAAAGCATTAATCATTTTTCATATAAATCTTTTTTTGTAACTGAAACTATCAAAGTAATTATTACACAGAATTAATATTTCTAACAAACATGCTTTTAAATCTCGTTGATCACCATCTCAAAAATGCAGAGTTGTGTTATATGGTGATGAAGAGTTTTCTAGATATTGTTGGTTTGCCTTCTGAAAAAATACTTTTACATTTTGGATTCCATACCTAAATACAATTTTTTTTCCTTACGAGCTGATTAGTGATACTTTTTAGTTAGGTTAGTGGACAGTTTTACAAAGTGCAAGTAGGGAGCTAATTTCCTCAGCTGAAGGACACATACAGCATACATTTCCTGTAGAAACTATAGAGGAGCCAGATCAGGACTCCAAATTTTGTTTATAAACGCTTTAAAGAATTTACCATTTAAAAGTCATACATCCTTGGCTGCAATTAGGTATTAACAATGCCTATTCAACTTTTCCATTAATGTAAATAACTATGATATGCTAACAAAAAAAGGAAGGAAGTTAATTAGCAAAAAGATTACAAAATTATAGCAGAGAGAATGGCTGTCAATAACATTTATTTTGTGTTTTGCACAGTCTTATTTGCAGATTAGCTGGATAGTCCAGAAAGCATGTATTCCCTCTGCCCAGATTTCACAACGTATATAAACACATACTTTTAAATAACTTGATATGAAAAGTTCCATTTATTTCCCTGGCTAACAAAATACTGTCTGCCACAGCTCCTGTATGATCCAGCTTTACAAAGCCATGGGAATTAAATGCTTTCCCGTACCTCATCAGTACCAAAGTGATTACAAAGCAGTTAGTATACTACTCTTTGAGAAGCTAAAAAAAATAAACCACCAAACATTCCTTGCTGGTAGAAGACAAAAGCATGAGACTGTCAAGATAAAATCTTGCATTGCTGTGTACATCCTTTAACACAAAGAAGTTAATAATTTTCAAAGGCTGAACCAATTACACAAAATGTGGCCTTTAAATATTTGCCAAATGTGTGCAGAGAGATGCTGCTGAACCAGCACCATGTTGACAATAGAGTATTGTCTAGGAATTGAGGCTTTCTAATGCTTCCAGGGAAACTAGTACTTTCTGTAGTCTCTTCTCAAAACTATGGAGTACTTTGCTCCACACTAATTAAATATCAAGCCAGGGCACTTTCTGCCTCCAAAGGCAGCATGCTTTAACTTCACTTGACATAGACAGCACCTCTTTGAAATAGCTGCTATTTATATAAAGCTGAACACATAAGGAATACTTAAAATGCAAGTGGAATGCATCACACATAACAAGACCGGTGCAAGTGATCTAGTGTATTATTGTATTTGCACAGCTCTTTACTAAGTACAGTTACTTTCCTTCTAATTCTGCTCCAATGGTACTGCTGAAACAATAGGGTTTTTTCTACCTATGTAATTAGAATAACTTTAGAAAGGCAGTGTATCCATACAGCTGTTGCAAAACCACTCAATTTTTCAGCTGTAACTTTTTATACATTTCAAACACTCTCCAGTTTAAGAACTGATCAAGCTGGTGAAACAACTTCACGCACAAATCACATCAAGGAAGGAAAAATGCCAACACTGTGCACCATCATATAACCTAATGTTCTGTCTATGCTTTTTAATGGCGTCATAGCAAATATCATTTATGCAATAAGCTCTATGAAATGGGAACACTGCATAGCCCTTTGTAAAGAACTATATAGACTTGCTTTTATAGGGAGAATAGACGTAAAATAGAATGAAAACTGATAAGGATTTAAAGGCAGGAAGAAGACAGGCTAAATGGGATAGCGAAGGAAGAGTCCAGCTGAGGGTGGTACACAAAACAGGCAGAAGTACAAGTGACCACTACCACACACTCCTCCTCATAGCCTGCAACGAAACCCAAGATTTCTGTCCTTCACCATTCTTCTTTCCCCATCAGTATCTCTGAAGGCAAAGTATACATCTCCTCCCCCTCAAGTGCTGGTTCTTACAGACACAGACAACCTACTAGTACAAGTTTCTCATTAACTCAAGGGCAGAAGTTCATGCAGTAGCCTTAAAAAATTCTCAAGCCTGGAGTTAACCATATAAGCATCCAAATGCTACCCAGGTGTCATGTCCTGTCCCGTTCCCCCCCCAGGTATTTTTTTTTTTTTGATCTTTAAAAATTTCAGGGACAACCATCCTAAATAAAGATATACAGCCATACAATAATATATAAAAAAATAAGTGCTCTGTGGAACTTATTCTTGACCTGTTACATGTATGGTACAGTCATTAGTTACACGACCACACAGTACATTTTCCAAAGGAAATACTTTCTCTGTTCCTGACTCAGCATTAAGGATGTCTTACTCTGGGGACCAGCTGTTTCGTGTTCTGCACGTTTTTGGAACTGTCCTGTTTCATCTGCTGTAGCAGCTGGAATACAGGCAAATAATGATTACGGTTATAGTTGACACCATACTCTGAAGAACTGAATTCCACCTTTGCTTGTGTCTATTTTTATATGAAATAAGTCACGTAAGTCAATTGTTTTGGAGACCGTAACTACCTGTCTGTTGTTGTTTCCCTAGCCCTTCCTATCCCCCTGTCTAATTGGAGACCTGACAGTCTGATCTAAAACACTCGATTAGCTCAAACCAAAATAAAGTGAGAGTATTATATTTAATAACATAAAAGACTCCCAAAGTATAGGTCCTGAGTTCACTGGTCACTGGATTTAATGGAAAAGGAGTAATAACAGCAATCCACGCTTTAACATTTTCTCATATTCATTACTTGCAAAACATGACAGCATCAAAGACAGGGTGAATCATAGTTGATTTAAATGACCACCAGTTACCAATAACCAGATGATATTAAGAACTGGAAAACCTGCAGAAAGTTAAATACTAAGTAGCAGAACGGCTAACACAAAATATGTAGCATATAAAAATTAGGTGCAACTACAAAATAGGCAGTATGGTACCTACTTCTAAAGATGACAGTAGTAATTGTGAAGAGCAATAATTCCTTTTTTGTTACTATTACGATATTAAAAAAATAATAATTCAAGGTAGAGTTATGAATATCTATACAAACAGACTATGGTGAGGACAAACTAGCATAAACAAAGACACTTATGCTTCATCTGAACTTATAGAGGAAGCCAAGAAAATATTCAGATGAACTCATACATATAAAAAGCCATAAATGAAAACCATACGCAAAAACTTCTAAAGGAGGTACACTTAAATTTAGTACTGATTATATAAATTAAAAACCAGTTAAGAGATCAAGCTTGGAAAACTAATGATCTCCTTATCAGATTGAATGCACTAACTAGTAAAGCAAGCCAAGGATCTGTTCAAAATGGGCCTCAAATCCTTAGGACAAAGTTTATTCATTATTTTTTACCAGTACCAGAGTACTTTGCATCTGTAGCTCATTTTAAATTGAGGATAAACAAACCTGTTTTCATCCTTTCCCTTTTTCTTCATACCTCTTTCATTAACTTTGCTCTCTCCACCAAAACCAGGGTTCCAGCCATAGGACAAAGGACCATTCTGTTCAAACTAAAAGGTCCTTGTAGATCAATCCCAAGACAGTTTTGCAGTCCTACGTCATTCTGAAAAGTCAGGTAAGTCTACAGATCTTGATTTATTATTCCTCATGATTGAAGTTAGCCACCAGGAAAATCACAAAGACCTACCAGACAATATTTCATCCAGAGGCCTTTGGAATACAAAGAAGCAAATATAAGCAGTGATAGAGAAGTGTCTCACTCAAATCAGCTCAGGACAGTAAAAAAAACCCCAACTACAGCACACTAATCAGTCTTTACCTTGGATTCAGGTAGCCAAATAAGATAATTCAACATCTACCTGTTCAGATGAATGGAAAAAAGGAGATCAAGCCTGATGCATTAAAACTCACAGACCTTCTATTCCAGTTTTTCCTGGATTTAGTTTATGTAAGATCGTGCCATTTTTCCTTACTAAGTAGTGACTTTACCCACAACCGAGTCTTACTTGAAGGATTTAATAATTACTCTTATCTGCTGGGAACATGCTGAGACTTCAGAATGTAGGATCACACGAGCTAATAATCCTAATACTCGGATGTTGACAGAGATTGATTTGGGGGCACCAAATTATTTATGATGCATAATATTCCAGAGGAAAGACTTCATATTTCACCATCAGCCCTCACTAAAAAGTGTCATTTTATAATTAAAAATTTGGGAATGAAGGAACCAGTTTTCAAATTCTAGAAAAGTCTCACTTTTGCCAAGCCTCCATAACCTCTCTCTCCAACCCCCCAGTCAAAACAATAAAATATAGTAGATGGTTGTAAATGCAACATATTACCAGGGATATTTTAAAATACTGAAAACCGTAGGATAAGGAGCAATTAATAGCATTTATAGCTGTAACAGCATTTTACAGCAAGTATTTTTTAAAAACGTAAATGAAATCATCTCTCTTCCACAGGGTTTACTCAAGTTTAGCCAACTAGGAAACTCTTCAACAAACACGTTACCAACAGTAACCTTTGTTAACTTTTACTGGGAAAAGAACTGGCATTGCCATAAAACCTGAAAACTAGTAGCTCCTCTGAAACCAGAAAAATAAATGACAACAACGAAAAATATTTTATATATGAAAGCTTTACCTATTTGTGGCATATATTCTTACCTGAATTATAACACAGATCAAATCCCGAGGGAGGAATATTCATTTATCAGCCAATTAAGTCACTATATGCACAAAATAATGTCTAATTTCATAAAATTAATTCCTCAGAGGATAAAAATTCAATTTCATCTTTAGAAATACTTGGCTTTATTTGGTTACCTATTATTAACTTTATCCTTTTCTTCCTGGGATTACTTTCATCATTAGAATTGAAGGTTCATCTTTCAGAGCAAGTTTTTATCAACTGAAAGGCTATTTGAAGAATAGTGGTTTTGTAATTTACTACCTTATCGGTTTTATTTTTGTCACACTTAGAGGAATTGCTGGTTTTGTGTTAACTGAATGTAACAATTGCCAGCCCTGCATAGGATGAAAGATGATTCCCAATAGTTTTTCTTTCTCCTCCCCCCACCTCCTCAATTTATGTTATCTGCAAAATTTGCCTCTGATCTACATGTAAGCAAGCCTGTGTTTCTGCCTTTATTTCTCTGAATGTTTCCTTGCTCCCTAACCCTCAGAAGAGAATCTAAGGAAAGAGAGTGCCATCTGTTGCCATATATACAAGGATCAACTGCACTGATCTGCTGAGATTTAATAGTGCTTTATTCTTAACTTCATTCTCTGCTGAAGTAGCCCACGTTAAAATATATGAACTTAGGCAAGGTTACATTGATTTTAATATGCAACAGTAATTAATGTGAATTACTACCATCAGTTTCTGCACTCCTGCAGTAATGCCTTTCTACAGGCAAACACAAGCTTCCTCTGCCACATGGTAAAACAATTAGAGGGCACGTGGTCACTAGAGAAGGGTGCCGAGGTGCCGCAGCATGTGAGCTCAACTCGGCAGAAATTGCTCGCTCAGGTTTTGAGCCCTGCTAATCACGGTTGTAAACTGTCCATCGGCTCAGAGCACAGCGTGCAAGCTGGCCTCCCTGTGCAGAAGACCGTGAAGTCACACTCAATAATCATACTTGCTTAAAGTCAGTGGTAAAATGGTCATGACATAACAGGATGGTAAATTAAGCATAACAAAAGCTATCAAATTGAGACAGATAGAGGTAGGCAGGGGACAGTAATCCCCTACCTGTGCATTTCAACATCTTTTACTCCATTATGTTCTCCCACTCATTAGTCTCCATGTAAATACTAGAATATCTCAAGCCAGAATCACGCCTTCTTTTTTCACATCAATTTTGTAACCATTAGCCAAAACAACGATATCACAATACTCAAATGTACAAGTAATTGTTGCCGAAGCAAACCCTTTAAAATCCCTTTAAACTGAGGCAGAGAGGGAGAGACAGAAAAGGTACTGCATGTGGTCATTCCCACTTCAACACTCATGTTCCATTTTGGTACCAGTGTCACTCATCTAGTGATTATGCAGAATCTCTTTCCCGGAGGCTAAGTTACAGGATCTAAGAAAAATACGCTGACAAGTCTTGCTGTATACTATACTGTATTCTATTCCTGGAATAAGATTGTTAACAGCAATAGTTTATTTTTGATAGCAGTGCTTGCTCTCTAGGAAGCAATTGTAAACCAGTGCCAAAACACGAGAGCAAAATATTTTAGGTCCCAGATACCATCTCTCAAGAGAATAAAATTTTAGCAACTACAAAAGGGAGATCAACTTACACCCCCCCATCCCCTTCCTTTTTTTAAGAGATGTTTCTCTTCTGTGTTTCTTTTTGAGTTTCTAGCTGTTGATATATTACATCCCTGAGTAATGGTTCCAGAAACAGACTGCTCTCTGCGGTGTGCGGACTCTTGTAAAAGTTACTTATCTGCAAAGCGCCCAAGTTAATCAGTGACTAACTTCTGATACTGCAAAACTCTGACCTAGGAATAGTCACAAAGCAAAACCAAACACAAAAAAAACCCCCAAACAACAAAAAAAACCCCCACCAACAAAAAAGAAACAAACCCCAAATGAAATGGGCTGATACTTGCTGGTATGGGTGTAGTTCAGCATAACTGCCGTACATTACAGTAAGCACCACGGATGCACTTGCCCGAGGTTTGCATCCTTGCTCATACTTCCATAGCAGAAAGGCTCGTATGCCGCCCTCCTCCTCCAGCCCAGCCACAAGTTTGTCTCTGGCACAACTTTGGTACCAATCCAAAGATAGAGCTCAGCCTGTGGTCTCTGTGCTGCAGAGATCTGTGGTCTCTGTGCTACGTTCCTGCGGGCCACACTTGGCATGCTAGTGCTGGCAGTCATCACCACACATCTCATGACATCCCACAAACATCAGAGTTGAGTGAGAGACCTCAGTCTGGAAGAGGGGCAAAGAGGGTGTTTAACCTACTACCTCTAAACTTCCAGTTGCTTGTAAGTAGTCTGGAGTGCAACTCAATGGTAATTTTTCTAATGACAGGTGTTAGACTGTGTCACTAATTTTATAATAGGATTATTCAAAGATATAAACCCATCATTTTGGTAGAGTTTAAATTTAATTTAAATTTATTATTTTTATTAATTATTTTTTTTATTTATTTATTTATTATTAAATTTATTATTATTATTATTATTAAATTATTCCCACCACAGTTTTATTCCTTTGCTCTGTCACTGCAGTTGCTTCTCCCTAAACTCACGATTTGGCAAAAGAATGGGAAGGAGCTGTTCTGCTGTCTTCATGAAAGTCATCGAGCTCCCAAAACTCCAGAGTACGGTTTCTCCATAGGCTGATTGATCACAGAGTCATTTGTTTAAGGGAGAAACAAAAGTAGCTTTTCAGAAGTGAAAGTTAAATTTTACCTAAAATTAATAGGCTTTAATGCCAGCAACCCCCTTATTAACCATCTAGAGAGCATTTCATATTCACACACATTCCTGGAACATGCTCCTGCAACTACTGCTCCTGCTTTAAAAGTGCTGCTGCAACACTGGAGAGGAGAATTAGGAGCAGGGAGATTATTACCAGATGTCCACATGAGGTGGTCCCAATTTCTGCATGACCATCACTCCTTCACCTGTGCCCCAGCCGCCCTCAGCACCAGTCACATACCATCTTTTCACTCTAAGCCCAGCTGCTGACACTCTCAGCTCTTGCCCTCTACAATCCTTCCTTCTCAACCCAGGCACCCTTCTGCCACACAGTGGCCCCCAACACCGACATCATCAATTTGAATTTCAGACCTCACGTTCCTCCCTCAACAAAAGCCACTCAAAAGACACAGCTGAGCATCTCATCAAGCAAACAATCATTTTTTTCAAGCTTCCAAATAACTAATAGCTATTCAATGAATTTGCCTCCTTATCTACTGGTCTGAAAACATGAAGCAGATTATTACTCAAGTCTATTACATTTCGTTCGTATTAGAAAAAAAACAGAAAGCAATTGGAAGCTACTCAGGTAAAATCAAGGACTATGTTTGTAACGTGAAAAACCAAGTTCGAACTACTCTTGAAATACAGTATTTTGAAAGCAGATAAAAAATGCCTCCCCATACAACCTATTAAAAACATCCATTGGTCTATCTAACTGGGTAGCATACACAAAGTTATTTTCCCCTAAAAAAGGTGTTTTGCTTTAGTGTATAGGCATATATACCAAGCATATTTTTGTATACTTGTATCTACATATATTTACACACAAGATGTTAATGCTATCTCTCAAAAGCAAGTTTGAGTATATTATAGAAAAAAGTATAGGCTCCACAACAGAAATGTATTAGCTATTGAGATTATTCAAACTTTGGTCAAGTAAAGACAGCATAAATCTAAAGATACTGAAAATCACAGTGCAGACTATGAAGTCATAAAAGGGCTACAGAGAGAAAGAGAGAACATTTTAACAGTTCACAGGCCTGAACAGATAGGGAAGCATGTAATCCTCAAATAATCCTTCCAAGAAGTACAGCAGCTTCTGCTTCCATAAACTGCAACACTGAGAAAAGAAGTCAATTAAAAACCTTAGACTTGCAAGCAAAAACTTGGACAATATTTTGTACTTTTTTTTTTTTAATGACTGTGGGCAAATGGAACATTCAAATTGAAACGCACTCAGCTGCACCCTCCACAGCCATCCAGTATAAATCCTTTTAGAAAAAACCCTGAAAACTCAGTAATAGTCTTTTCAACAATATGCCAATTTACTTTTTTTAAAATGACAAGTTTTGTATTACTATACTTCTAAGCCCTCAAAAGAATACTGGTATATCAGTGTAAAGAACTTGATTTAAAAGCGTAGAATAAACAAATCAAAAGAAATAAAACCTCCTTAATAATAAAGTAGGTTAAAAGAAAGGGTTTAAAGAAAAAAAAAAGTCATAAATATGTTCTTATTTAGATACTGATCTTAGAAGATAAACCCAAAAGTTAGTAATCAACAGATTTTATATGAAAGCAAGAATAACTTCAGCCACTCTTCACTTTCTCATGTTTTCCATTCTTTTCATTTTTCTCTAAGACCATCAGCTTCGTACTTTGCCTGCAATCATTCAACTCGCAGACATGCAATCCCATTTACAAGCCAGACCCTGGTGTCCTTTCACTGGAACAGGCTTCAAAGTTAGTTATGTATTAATTTGCAAAGGATTCTAAATCATTACCACCAGCAAACATCTAGACCAGTATTTTACTGATGTTGATGGATTACTATATGCTGAATTTCTCCAATATACTCTACCCCAAAGGGGGAACCTGAACATTGGGTACATTCTTCTTTCTGGAACCATGTTTTGTGTTTTCTGAAGCCTACTTTATGCACACGTGCAAATAAAAACTATAACGAGATGAAATAACATTTTTCTTCAGACAACTAAACTGTTCATGTAGAAGGCATGGCAACTGATTCAGTAAATCACTACATATTCTTTGTGCGGTGCTTATGGCAACCCCTATCAGTCCTCCAATATAATGGCTATTCCTAAGCTAAAAAGGTTGTGATCTTTGTCCAAAGAACACATTTATTTACTACGTTTGGTTTCATTCAGAGCTAAGCATGGGGACCATCCCACAGACCAAAAAAGGAAAACAATCTTAGGTTACCATTTGACACACATGTTGTGTACATCTGAATTTACAAGGCACCATAAATCCACCAGAAAAAAAGCTTTTAGGCTTCTAACTCTTATATAACATAAGCAGGCATGACATCAGAGATTCCTGGGGATAATTCACTCAGCTATTTTTGAGAAAACACATAAAAAGAGCTTTTTGTCCTTCGACAACCACATTATTACACATTTATTTTCCAAAATGCCATCTTCATGGCTATAAAGGAATAAACAGCTCAGCCTCCACATAGGACTCTATAGCTTTTCTAGTTAATTTTCCTGTAGATACTTGCAACGTCCTTTAAGATTAATACTAAAAGAAACATTATTTTAAGCAAGCTTTCACCAATTTTTTGGGTATGAAAATCTATCAGAAAAATATGGATGGGATCTGTAAACAACTGAAATGAATTTCTGAGTCCTAGGCACCTGGTGATAAAGATGAGTGTTACATCCGTTAATGATATCACCTTGAAAACTGAAAGAGATGTCTGAAGCTTTCAATGTGAAATGCAAAAAACTGATGGCTAAACCAGTAAACAGCCCTAAAAACCTAGTACAACTACATAAGCGTTGTACTTTGCTAAATGAATGAATATTCCAATGGCACCCTCCTTTTGAATATGGGAACGTACACAAGAACACAAAACAACAGACAGATTGGTTGTACATAAATTATTATTCGACATCTGAAATGTTTCAAGTCCTAATAAGGGTGAATAAAACAATGTGGAAAGAGAAAAACGTTACCTGCCAAAACAGGTAGTTACTCAGCAGAAATCTGCATGCTGCATGATTGCAACATGTATTGTTTAGAAAATAACAAAGCTAGTTATAAATATTTTGGTTGATTCATTTCTTGTGAGCACTGCGCTATGAGTGGGTGTTCAGGTTGGATTTCAGAAGACTTAAATAGAGGAAGATGTCTTTACACGTGGAAAACCAAGAAAGATTTTCATTATTTAGGAATTCTCTCGTGTATGTATCTCAGCAGTGACCAACAGGTAGATGACACCCTTTGGTTTGATGACGTAGGTATGTTATGTTCTATAGTTCTAACATACACTATATAGTAAAAGCAATTGAAAACATCCAAATAGGCAGTACCTAATTTTTTAAGATAGCTATCCGAGTCACCTGCCGAAGGCACAGAGTTATCTCCGGTAACTACAAAGAGAAAATAATACCTAGCTGGCCATATACATCAATTCTTAAGGAGTGATTGTGAAAACTGGTGACAATCCATTGTGTAAAGCGACCTACACCAAACTGCAATACCAGGGAGAAGCAACATAAGTAATTTTGGTCACGAATTCAGACAGTCAAGCTGGCAAAGCAGGATACAAACTGAAAAGAGCAAGCAAGGTGGCACTGACACCTAAAAAACACACTTTGCAATTTAAATAAGAATCAGTCTATTACAAGCACACATATGCCAGCAGTACCGGCACTTCATCCAGACATCTTTAAACAGAAGAGGCAAATTTAGATGAATGGTTGAACACTGCTAGTTATCTCAAAGCTTAAGTGTCTGAGCTGCCCACTTGTCCATGCAGGTACACCTCAGGTTTCACAACACTATAGATGTCTTACCAACTGCCCTTCAGCCCAAGACCAGTGAATTTATTCTTTGGAAGATTTATTATTGTCTTTTCTGTAAGTTGGGCTACAATATCTGGCAGAAACAAGAAAAATAAACCTACCTCTTTCTAACTGAGTCCCAAACATATATAGTCCGGTGTGTCTACGTGAGGTTTTTGCACGCAAAACTAAGGAAGTATGATGCAAAAGCCTTTTTGCCTTATATGATTCCCCCCCC
>VYZM01013224.1:28039-46111 GCA_013398915.1 Dromas ardeola
CCCCCCTTCTGGTTATATTCATAGTTGCATTATGACTTTGTGATCCTTTTAAACAACATCATTTATCACACACTGCTAACAACTAGGAATGTCTTTTTTGGAGAGCAGATCGTCATGATAAGCGTCTAGAACTAACAGGTTAAGAAGTGTAAATCAAACTTCAGACTCATAAGCACTTGGCTTTAAAAAAGTGGATTGATTTGTTTACAACCCATACTCAACTCTACTCTTCTGCCTAAAAGCGCCTTATTGTTAGAACTTGAATAAATAGAAGTCATCCCCTTAACTTGTTATACCTTTAAAATATAATGTGGGGATAGGATGAAGATGACAGGTCTTCTATTGTTAAAAAAAAAGTTTTAAGTTATGTTTTTAGTGTAACAAAGATGACTTCAAAGTCAAATAACTACTTGAAAAAACTTTGTACGCAACCAAATCAAGCATTACACCACACTGTGCCACAGAAGTGGAATAGAGAGGTATTAAATTCTTTAAGCAAATGGTAAAAAAACCCTGTTCGTCACTAAGGAACTCCCGTTACCAGCAGGCCATGTTTCTGGCCAGAGAACATACTACTGTGGTATGCAGCATGCTATGCACTGCTTCTCTGATGCAGTCATTAGCCAAAATAGACTTCTTAACAGTGTGGATTTCTCCAAAGTAGGGGTCACTTATGTATCTTTTTACTTTATAAATAGGAAGAAAGTAAGGCACAGTCAACCATTAATGCAAGACTGAGAAAAATCTAGCGTGAAGGGTTTCACAAGTTCATCTTCCATCTAAGAAACAAACATGCAGGTACATTCAATGTAATTACACACATTTATTTTCAATATTCTTCCCATTACCTCAAAACCATAGTGTCATTTCCTTTTTCTCCAAAATCAAGGGCCAAAGTTGATTTCCATATCCATAAAATATTTTATGGATTTAGTTTAATCCTCAGTAGAAAACGCAAAACAATCAAGCCCCAGAAATGCAATTGGCATATATAAATGTACACTCAGCATTAATAAATCAAGAATTCTAGGGGGTTTCTTGTGAAGTAGAGACAGAAACTTTAGTCAGTGGCTCTGACAACCTGCACAGCAACTAGTTTTCTTTCCGTGCTCCTTCCTAAGGATGCACAATGGAATATATCAAAGCTTTTCACAATAGACAAGAGAACGACTCTGATTCACTTATCAAGTAAAAGGGCCAAAACAGAAACATGACAACCGCGTATTTGAAAGATGGTGCAATGAATTGCAAAAGTAACCTCCTCCTCTAATGCTTCCAAATTATGAAATTAATTTTTCTAGTGTACTAAATAAGGCACTGGAATGCTCTAGAAATGAAAACAGAAAAGAAAACACTGGTTTGTCCAGTAACCTCTAATTAAGCCATCTAACAAAACCTCAAGAATCAGGTATGTCTCACACCGTGAAATTGGGTATTTTGATATATTGCAGTAGGTAAACAAACACTGTCAATATTAATGTCTCTGCCTGATTACTCACATTATTTGACAAACCCGACAAGGTTCGAAACCAACCTGTAACCTCTTTCAGAAAAAAAAAACCAAAACCCAACAAAATGTATATTGTCAACCTTAACGTGTCATTAGAACTAAATAAAAATGACATAAAAATCCTATTATAGCAATAGGGACATTAATCCTCTCCCATATCATGCGACCTTAATTTTTAGGTTCAATTTTTAGTAATCCTGCACTATGTTTTCATCGCCATGTATCCACTACTTCAGTAACAGAAGACAAGAAAGTTCTTCAAAGGCAGTGGTATTTCAAACATTTACAGCTATGTGGATGAAGAACTTACCGTAAGAGGGAAAAACCTCACTGAAACTGGAGAACAGCAGCATGAAACGAAATTTTTTTCTCCACCTTTTGCAGAAGTATATTATTTGCTCTGGTTTAGTAACCGAGAGAGAATTTGCTACAGAGATTCCGGAGATTGAAGCACAAGTCCTGTGCACCGTTAAAATCCTACTCAGAACATTCACATGTGAAATTTCAGTAATGCACAGAACTTGTGCTTGTCATACAATTAATATCCAAGCTTACAACACATTAATAGCTTTATCAACCACATTTTATCCGATACCCATAGCTCTGACAAGCAGACAGGAAAAAAAAAAAAGTGTACTAACATTACCTACACTTCCAGATTTTTATAAACTAAATTCTGTTTCTATGATTCCTTACAAACTGAAAACTTACAGAATTTCATCATATGCAAGGTCCTGGAGCTGGCTCCACAGGCCAATTATTTAGCAAATGTTTATGGTGCTTTAACAGCTGCTTTTCCTTTACAGCAGTTGAGGCAGTTATGAACTGGAGGAGAGCATTAATCCTAATTAGCTCTGATCCCATCACCAAAAAGAGCTGGATCATCACTCTGCAGAAGATTTCTCAACTTAGTGCTTGATTAAGAGTTCCCCTGCTGGGAACTGTGTTTATTTTGAGTTGTTGTCTTTTGCTGCCATAAGCTTCCTGAATATCCACATGTGTCTAACAAGCTTCTCAGAGAGGTAGGAATAAAGGAATCAATAAAGTTACAGAAGTCTCCTGTTAAATGTAATTGGCCATGACTGCAGTACTCACAAAAGGAGGAGCAGTTTGGGTAAACCACAGGACTAGGAGTAGGTACATACAAAGCAACGAGCCTCCGTTCCGCTTTCTATGATCTTTTGCTCTCCTATCTTGCCTTTCATAAAACTCAGCATTTTTTTTGTATTGTTTTGTTTTTAATTGGACTCCAGCGATGATAAATC
Organism: Dromas ardeola; assembly: GCA_013398915.1. Classification (NCBI taxonomy): domain Eukaryota; kingdom Metazoa; phylum Chordata; class Aves; order Charadriiformes; family Dromadidae; genus Dromas; species Dromas ardeola. Next base: position 30,815 of record VYZM01013224.1, read on the forward strand.
AAAGATAACTGAGGAGTTTCTATGCAACCACAGCTTTGTTTTGTTTTAACAAAGCTCCAACTTTCAAGATAATTGAAGGAACAAACTCCTCAAACAGCACTGGCTTCAGAAGAGCAAAGTGGACTGAAAAAGGTGGACAAACCAAACATTGTTACGAAGAGAACCTGCAGGATGGAAAGAAACTAACCCATCACCTCCCTTCCCTGCAGGCCTAACTCACGATACCGATGGTTGCCGAGACCAACAGGCCCCATTTATCTGCAGTCCTAGCGTCCTCCTCTCCCCAGTTCATACATGCCTATATCCTTTCCACACCATGAAACGCTACAGCTATAACCAAGCCTGCAGACGCACATTGCTTGGCAAAGCGAGGGGCAGCAGCATCTGTGGCCACCCAGGATAGGTATGGTCTAGATTTTACCTCAGTGAATGTTTGGACTTGTCTCCTCTACTTAACCACCAGTTCTCACAACAATTTGCTCTATCCTGAGAGCTTTACACTTCTGTCACCGAGGGAAATCAGCAGCCAGTTAACACCTAAAGTGTTGGTGCATTTTTACTTTTTTTTCCTCTTGGAGTGAGGGAGGAAGGGTAAAAGAAAGGGAGTGATGGATGGGCAAGGCTGGTCACAAAGGCCTCACTTCCTTAGAAAACCCAAGAAACGCAGTCCCCTACGAAAGATCCCCTCAAAAAATGAACTGAAAGGCTAGGGAAAAGATTTACATAGTACAAGTTCTTGTATGTTGACAAAGAACAGAAACTTCGAAAGGAATACTTGTCAAAAGACCCAATCTAACAATGCCAAAAGGAAAGCAAGGAAATCTTTGCATGACAGGGCTGCTTTTCACATGTCTTTAAAATGTGAAGCCACTAGTTGCTAATTGATAAGAGTGAAGGAGATCCCACCCAACACCTGCTTCAGCAATTCCGTTTAATAGCCGTCCTTCACCAGCTTTGACAATTACTCCCACACTCCCCTGTGAGAGACTAATGGTTTGCTAAAAATAAAACGGAGATTAGTGTCTACAGTGAGCTGTCGGAGATACACACTATTTGACAGAAGGTGATATTAATCAACCTTGTGGTGTGCTGATGTCCGGACTTCACTTCGAAGGATTTATCTAGAGATTTGTGTGTCTGGGTAAAATTGGCATGCAGTATTACTTTTTGTTCATTTTATTATTTTCTACAGACTGCATCTTAGCATGCAGTAATAATGTTCATACTTGTATACTGGGGAGTACTTCAGTACCAACATCAAGTCTTTGTGTAGAGAAGCTGCTAAAAGCTGAAGTTTTCAAGAAACATGAGATGACAAAGCAGAACACAACCCCCCCAAAATGTATCAGCAATTCATGACATTTTCCCTAGTACGTGAATCTTCCCTTTAGCAAGCAGACCAAGACTTACCAAGTCAGGGTGGGAGGGAAGGATGGGGAAAAGATCAGAAAATAGCTTTTTAAATTTTTCTGAATATGATATATAATATGGTTGTCAAAAACATCACTCAATGGCTTGTATGTAGGATGCAAGTAACTAAGACAGCACCAGTCTTCCAAGAGAATTGTTATCCGTTTTAAATTAAAGCTGAATAATAACAAACAGACCACAAAAGCAGCCAATATATAAATGAAAGTATTTTAAAATACAATGTTCTTAATTAGTTCTGTGAGAAAAAGTCTAACTGTAAGATGAAAAAACTATACAGATTTTAAGGTTTGCCATATATTAAATACTAAGAAAAGGATCTAAATTTACAATGGGAAATACCTCATTTTTTCCTCAAATACAGAAAAAAAAAGGCTCCATGTGATGAGTCAGATACAGTGTACAAAAAAAACAACCCACCCAAAACCCACAAACAACCTTGAGCTTGTTTTATGGAGGCAAGCCAAGCAAACTCCATACTTCAAATCTAAAAGATAGCTGACCTATGTCACACAGAAGAAACACTTTACATTAATTACAGTTGCTCTTAAAAGAGAGTGGTCATCATACAAAACGGTGACTGCCCCTACCTGGTCAAGTGGTTAGGATAAAGTAAAGACACCAAGAACTACAGGCCTGGATTTCCTCCTCAAAGATGACAATAAGGAAGTTTCTGTCTGCCTAGGAAGATAAAAATAGCCAAAACTCCATTTGCTACTCAGCTGTATAAAACACATTTTAAAAAGAAAAGGCGACATCATGGATGAGACCACTGGCAACAAATACATCTTTCCTGTACAACTAGGATGCCACCAGATCACAGGTGGCTGTGTCAGAAGATGAGGTCAGATAGAAGACCTGAAGAAAATACGGGCAACTCCATAAGAAGAGAAAGGTGGTTTGTCCGAGTCAAGAGAACTGCAGCCCATAAGCTGCCTCTTAACTCAGGCGCACTTCTGCCAGGCATTCACCTCCAACAGGTGATGTATAGGTTAAATGAGCGACACTACAGCATTTCACAGTTCTTCCCCTGCCAGCCTCCAGATGTGATGCCCACATCTTGATTTAATAATCGTGCTTGGGAAAAATATCAACCACCTTCAAGTCACATTTTCTCTAGTGCCTTTTGTTTAGTCTTATAGCTAGCAAAATTTTTTTTTATCTCCAATATAAATATTTATTAAATAGAAAACTGTTCAAAAATTATCAGAAACAAGATCAGCAATATTTAACATTAATGCATCATAGAGAAAGGATCTTTCATTATAGGCGAGCTTCAATTGAAAGACAAAGGTATCATGTGATAAGGATATTTAACCTACTTAGGTTTCAGTCCCACAGAAACTGTTAGGTTATTTATTTATACATCAGCGTTTACACTCAGGCAAGTACCACTAAATAAACTGCATTAGTATGATGCTAACACCTCCCGGCAGTGAGTCTTTCATTGATCTCTCTAGCCTCCATTAAAACATCAGAGTTGAAAACGTGAACCACAGATTACACAGTTAAAATTCATGTTTCGTGATTTTTCTTTTCTTCTTCAAATTCTTTCCTTTAAAAGGACAGAGATTAAAAAAAAAACAAACCACCAGAACAACAGAAAAACATGACTTAAATGGCCTGCAAGGCTATCATTCATCTCTCTCCAAAAAGATTCTCTATAGAGTAACTATGTAATCCCCATTGGGGCAAACAACATCTTAGCAGCGTGGAAGAATTATTTTAAGACCAAATTGGCAAATGTCACTGTTACTGCAGAAATTTCTTTTCAGAACGGTGTGGAGAAAAATATTACCAGCTTGTTCACAATGAATGTCTCCCACATGATTATTTAGCACGCATGAAAAATAATTTGTTGATTCTAAAGCTTGTATTGATTCCAGATAATCTGCCTCTGCTTCTGCTTCATAAAATACTGATGATATATGCAAAGAAATTCCCTTTATTGTATTTTACCACCATCCAAGAGGTGTCCTAATTTCTATTTTACACAGAAAAGCAAATGCCTACAGAATATACCAATTTATACAGAATTTTGTACACAATATCACATTTTCTTTTAATCAATTAGGATTCATTTTAGTATCTAACATAATGAAAAAATGTTCTTATTTCAAACTTGATTGCAAAATTACAGAGCAACAGGGATAAGCTTTTGATGCAAGTACTGGATGTGCCAACCAGGGTTGATGCACAGCTGGATCTGCTGTTCACAAACCAGGAAGACCCGGCCAGGGATGTGATGCTCAATGACAGCCTTGGCTGCAGCAACCGCAAACAGAGGTGGTTAAGAGCCTGAGGGACAGTAAGGAAGAAGAGTAGCAGAGCACACATCTTGGACTCTGAAAAAGCTGACTTCACCTTATTCAAAGAACTAGTAGGTGGAACCCCATAGGAAACAGAGAGATCAGCTTGGCTAAATAGGAAAGTCCTGACTGGGCTCCAAGGCAAAACAAAACAGTATACAGGAGGTGGAAGCAGGCAGAGGCTAGCAAGCAAGAATTTGGAAATACTGCCCAGGCACATGGGCATTGTCAAGAAATTCATATATGGCAACACCATCACATGGAACCATCAGTAATTTAAGACATCCAAATAACTTGAGACGAAAACAGAATCACTGCAGTAAGTGAAATAAGAAATAAACCAGAATGCTGACAAGAGCCAAAAATTTAAAAGCAAGCTTATATCTTGATCCTTATTGCTAGCATTTCCTCTAGATTTTTTTTTCCTTTTTTATTTTTTTTTCCGCCTTAAAAACCATGGTGGAAACACAATAAGCAACTTCCTACACTGCAGAGTCCAACTCTCAAACCACTGAATCATCTTCCCTCATTTCCCTCGGCCACCCAGATGTCAAAAGTATTCCATACATTCAACATCATGCCCTAACCCTCTAACACACCCTGATGTACAAAGATACTATATAATCCATTTTAGAAAGGCCAATAGGTACTATACCTCATAGAAAAAGGCTAAGAAAAACATATTTCCCCCTTCCCTGCCCAAATTGATTATCCACTCATTTATAGACATGGGTGTACCCTTCTTTCAGGCAAAAATCAAACACTCTAAAACTTGATTCTACCTTATATTACTGACCTGTAGCAAAATGTTGAATAAAATATATTTTCTTGCAATACTAAAAAAAAATAACCCCAGAATGAAAAGAAAAAAAATCCACGTTACTGTTTAACCTCAAAGTGACTGTAACTGACCCACAAAGAGAAAATGTTCATTTGTACTTTGATGAGCTGGAATTAGCTATCAATCAAGCTTGCTAAGAGGAAAAGCCTAAAGTTCATAAGGAACTGGCATAGTAACTCAGAAGGTGACATTGCAGTTGTTTAGATGCAATTTGTTGGCAAGTTGCTAGAAAAACTATGTACACTTTTCTCTTTTATAAAAAGAAAACCAAAACCCAAACACAACCAGAAAACGCAGCCAAAAGTGTTGCAATTACACTGGCAAACATGGCATAACTAAGTTTTCAGAGTGGGCTGGCAGCAATGAAAAACTTTATGTACAGCAGAGTAATTTTAATTTTTGAAGCTGAAGATTACATGACTCAGCCTGTACTCATCATCCCTATGAAGACATCACTCTGCTGCTGAAATGTCAGCTCCTCAGCTTCAGCACCCGGCAAAAATGGAAGCACAACGTTTGCTTTCTTTTTGGCTTGAATTCGCAATTGCTATGTCCTTTCTGGAAGTTTGAAGTTAAGCCAATGCAGCACTCTACCCACTACCAAGTCACACAAAGAAGAACAGATGTATTTCCTACCATCACATTCTGCTCCATTCAGCTACATGGTGGATTGCTCTAACTACCGTTAAGCCTGGTAACCGGTCCTGCGCCCCTCACCTTCACAAGCCAGTGCCAAAGACATAGTTTAACATATGAACACAAAAGTTTCCTCATCAGCAACAACATGCTTACTGTTGTTAAAGACAATTATTTGCAGTTTCCACCCTAGCACACTAAAAGGCACACACAGAAAGTATGGACCAGAAACCAGAACGAGCATAGAACTCCATTTCATCACTTTTTTTTTTTTGATAGGTATTTCAGACCAGCAGTTTTCACTACTGCCTGAAAAGCTGTCAGGGAGGTAAGTATTCAAGTTGCAATATATCACAATGCCACGCTTGTGTAAGCCCTAGTAACATCTCAAATAGTTTAAGACTTTACTTTTTTGAAAGACTGACATTAGACATGATACTCTGCACATCTTTTTTTAGCCACAATCCCGATTTACGCATTAATAAGCACTACACCTCAAGTTAGCTTCATAGCATAAAAAACAAGGTGCCACTTCTAAATATTCCACCATGTTTATCCATTCAATATTTTAGTTTCAGAATAAAAGCCATTAACAGAATTGTATTGCTCCTGAGTGACTGAGGAGGTTTTATTCTACATATAATACAATTTCAAACATAAGCAGCAAAAGAAACTAAAAAAAAAAAAACCCAACTCAGAATGCATTTAACGATTACCTTGTGTTGTTATGGTAACTAAATATCTCTGAAGAAGCAAGAACAAAAGGGGAAAAAAAATCCCACTGCAAATTCTCCTGTAAATTCTGTAGATATATGTATTTTCTCCGCTGTAGATTCAAATGAATGTGGTGCTCTAGCACCACATTTCCCCCTGAGATATAGGTAAACATTTTAAAATGTTAATGGAGATACTGAAGCATGAAGTTGAAGCAAAATTTGATTTCTCTACAAGGAGGATGGCTGCTTAAATCAGCTGTTCCATGAGACCATTAAATTCCCAAATCCAGGTGCCCTCTAAAAGGCTCCCAAGGAATCTCTTAGTGCAATTTCTCTAGAGCCCACAGCTGGAAAATGCCTAAAAAGCTCACCATGGCTAAAAGGGGGCAAAACTATTCCCTTACAGCGATATAGTTAGAAAACTGTTCTCTACACCGAAGAAAGAGGGACAAGCCAAGACCTCTCTTCCCACCCGCTGTGTTCCCACTTCCAAAAGTTTTGCTGAAGTTACCAGAATAACTGATATCCAAGAAAAGAGAAAACCTAATGAACAAAACCCAAAGCAAAGCAAGAGGCTGTTTTGCAAGAACTGAGATGAAGTGTCAAGGAGATTTATTTGAATATATGTATTTATCAACAGTTTATGAATACGGACAGGGATTTATGGTTTTAAGCAATAACCATGGACTCAAATATTCACTTTAGCCAACCCAGAATAACGCTGAGAGTTTATGAGGGTTGAGGGGGGTGTCCTTTTTTGGAATTAGAAGTCTTCAGTTTTAAGTTTAGTATCTCTAAAGCAAGTTTCAGAAAGTTTTTCATTACAGAATTATTAATAAACATATTTGAGTGTCTAGACATGAAGAAAGTTGGCCAATTTTCCTGCAGAGGGGAAAATCAGATTAATAGCACGGTCAACAGTAGGAATCAAAGACAGAATCTGTGAAGGCCGTATCTGTGGATATACTGTTTAAACGCTTGAGAGTCTCTCTAGATAAATGCAAACATTTATTTTTTTTTAAAGTTCCTACTTCAGATTATAAAAACCTATAGTCTATTTTGAAAGAACAGTACGTACATTATTTTTTTTTTTTAAACTTACACAAAAAAACCCAACCCCAAAATCCCAGAGGTTCATTCTTAGAACTTGCTGGATTTTATCTGAAGTCAGTTGAAAGACTTAAGGGACTGCAATCAAGCGCTTTCAGTGATGACTCTCAAATCAACTTAACTGCAAAAAGCAGTGTTAGTAACCTTGTAAAAAATGTGACGGTAAATCATTTGTACTGTCTACCAAGTACTGTTTTAACTACTTAACCTAGTACCTTGCATGTGCTTTACAAACCAGCAATATAATTCATCAGTGAGGGGAGTAAAAATACTATTGTCTTTAACATTTGCAGCACATACCATCATCCAGCCTGCTCAGGATTTTAGTAAGGTTACAACATATTTGCAACTTATGCATTTCGTGCTGTCACTCAATGACTTGACTATGGAGCCATCACATCCCTGAGGGTACAGCTTCAGCCAGCTTTTCCCAAACCATTTAGTGTGCTGTTGTGCACTGTAAGAAAGCATGTCATATAAAGCGTACTTATTTAAACAATGAAAAAGGTAAGACAGCATCCCTAATTGTGACCCTTAAGATACTTTAGCATCCGGAGCTCAGACAGAAAAATGCTAATGACAAATGTAACCTTGAAACATGGGAATAAGAGACAACTATTAATATAAGGCTAATCTAATGTCTCACTTTACATAATACACAAAATTGCAGTGAAGTCAAAGTTCACTAACATCAACAATGTACTTCAGAGCTCCATCTAGGTTGATGATGACAAGCATGAAAAATTCTCAGAATTTTTAAAGCATTTTGTACCTAGAAGAGTTTATTCTTCAGGCCCTTGAAAGCAGCACTTAATGACAATTTGACATTATCAAAGGGAAGTTTCACCTAACCATTCATGAAACAGCTACAGCTTGCCTTTTTCCTCCTCTCTTCCTGGAGATCACCGTGAAAACATAAACCTTATGTCTTTGTGACAGAACAGCATCTGACCTGAATCCCAAACAAAATGTGCAAATTCTGGGGTACTAAACTCAGCAAAACTACAAATATGCTCACACTTTACATTCACTGTGACGCAAATTATTTTTCAAGGGGGTATCTGAGGAAAAGGATAATGACTCAGGTGTGACTAACAGCAGAGGTGCTGAGAGCAAGGTTTATGTATACGCTTATAAATATTTTTCAATGATGAAATTATTTTTAGGCCAAGATGTTGTGTTACTGGACCCAGAACTGAAGGACAGAAAGCATCATTCTCCATCTCTGGGGCTCACAAGACTACAAACACTGCCTCAGCTGTAAAGCCAGACATATCTTTGACCATTGATATATATATACACGCCTATTTACTGTCAGCATTTCTCTCAAATTTTGCTAAAAACTACAAATTAGAGTTCTGGAACCCTTTTTAGATCTGCTAGATAGGGCCTTCTATACCTTTTAAAAGATACCATTTTAATTATTTTTTTGGTAGTACAGCCTTCAAAAGGCATATTAGTGAAGGACAGAGGGAAGCTAGTGTTTAACTTGACACCAGTCTGGTGGTCCAGCCAATTCTAAACATAGGAAATCACACAGGGTCAATTAAGCAAAGCTCCTCGACTACTAAAGATTTAACTCAATCTGTTAAACTGATTCTTGGTAACCTTAATATTCTTTCAAACCACTACTACTGACCCAAGTTCCCCAAAGGCACTATCTTACAAAGCAATTATTTTCGAAGAACTAAGGTGGTTCTCAAAGCTCTGAGAAATCAGTATACTAAGAAAATGACACCGAGCAATTAAATGGTTTCTGCCCATCACTGAATCACAGAAGATACCATTCCGCCTTACAGTCAGTGCAGTTCCACATTACACATAAGTATTTTACTACCTCCCCTATCACTTGGAAAGGGATAGGATTTTTCATTTAATCACATTTCAAATGGGAGCTTTTTACTCCAACCATTTAATTTTTTTCTTCAGCAAAACATTTACGATAAAGACAAGTTTTCAAAAAGAGAAGTGACATAACAGTTTCATCACTGTTACCTACTTTCTCAATACAACAACCATCAGCAAAATAGGGTTAAGCCATTTAAACTCTGAACCACACCATATAGCTTTCCCCAAACCACTGGAGTTGGACTGAGAATTGAAACAGTGCTTTAATAATAGGATAAAGATAAGATTCACTGAGGTTAAGTGATCGAGAAACCAAGACAACTCTAAAGAGATCATGAAATGAATAACAGAGCATAGAACTCAAAAGTATAAACAGAGTTTTGTCCAGGAAAAAAGCATTTAGTAAAACCCCAAAGGACTCCTGTATCAGATTAGGAGAGTCACTTCAGTCACAACTCCCAGGTGACACCTGAATTTTCTTAATTTGCTGGAATACTTTCATACAAATTTGAAAAGCGCTGTCCATTACCTAAAGCAACAAAAGCTGGAAAAAGCCATGAAGTTCAGTCACCCATTTTAGTCAAATATTTGCATTTAATTTGCTATACAAAAATCAGCAACAATTTTTGCTCTTCTCTCAAAAATGTCAAAGCTGGAACAACTCATCAATTTTTATTGACTGTAGTAATTTTCCCAGAGACCAGAAAAAATTGTATTTTATTTTAATTCACACATATTAAACAGCCTGGATGATTTATTTTGCTAGCAGAATAGATAAGGAGGGTCTTCTCCAAGAAAAGTCAAACCTTAGGAATGAAGACTGAAGTCACTCCTTAGTAAGAAAACAAACTGATTTCCTGTGGCAGACAAATCTCATCTTGGTATGTCATTTAATTTCTCTTCATGATATTGGAAGGGTTATTACCTATGATGATCAAATAAAGATATGTTTCCAAGAACATTAATGTCTCATATGCTTTAAGGAGATCAAAAAACAGATTTTCTAGTGCTGTATTAATAAAGCAATAGTTGCATAACCGACTTGGCTACACTGGGGCAGAAATGTAGGATTCAAGTGGGCTTAGAGCATATCAAAAAGATGAGAGAGAAATCCTTGGGAGATAGAAAGAAGGTGAAGTTTCCTCTTATTTACTTGAGGAAAGGAAATTCCTTCAAACTACAAAAGAAGAGTCAATGAGACTGTAAACTCAAAGTCATCCTTCTGAATTAAAACCAGACTCATTAATACAGTATTCCTGAAGCAAAAATTTCAGACCAGCTAGAAAGGAAACAGTTAGGTGGATGTTTCAGCCACCGTTGTGCAACTACACGATCATCCTGTGAGGTATCAGTGAAGTTATGACAGCTCCTACCCTGCAAAAATAAAGTCCTGAGTAGAAGTGGTGACAACCTCCCATCAGCAAACCCTTCCCATCAGCCTGAAGGGAATGTGGAACAAAGGCTGATGGCTCCACAGGGTTCCCAGGAAATTTCTGAGATGCTCATCTACTGGAATAACAGCTCAAAAACAGAAACTTCAACAAATCACCAACTCTGAGGACCCTGAAACTTGAGAGATGCAAAAATGGGATGATTTGAGGCATGTAAAAATAATCATAATGGGTCTCTTCCCGAGATACTAAGAGCAGTAACAGCCCTGGTTTAGAAAAATCAATCTCGACTCTGCTCTACACCCTTTTGGACGTCTCAAAGACTCAACAAACCAAATGACACAAAATTCCTGCATCAAATTGGTAGAGTTGGGGTTGTTGAGCCTGGAGAAGTGAAGGCTCCAGGGAGACCTAACTGTGGCCTTCCAGTACTTAAAGGAGGCCTATGGGAAAGATGGGGAGGGACTCATTTATCTGGGAGTGTAGCAATAGGACGAGGCATAACGCTTGTAAACTGAAAAAGGGTAGATTTATGTTAGATATTAGGAAGAAATTCTTTACTGTGAGGGTGGTGAGGCACTGGCACAGGCTGCCCAGAGAAGTTGTGGATGCCCCATCCCTGGAAGTGTTCAAGGCCAGGCTGGATGGGGCTTTGAGCAGCCTGGTCTAGTGGGAGGTGTCCCTGCCTATGTTAGGGGCGTTGGAACTAGATGGTCTTTAAGGTCCCTTCCAACTCTAACCATTCCATGATTCAGGAATATTTTTTTATCTGATACGGTCTTGGACAGGAAAGAGCAGATTCACTGACAGTGAAAGAAAATCGTAACAGATACCAGTGAAGTGAATTGTTACGGAAACCCTAAAAAAATATAGAAATTCCCACTAAAAAAAGGCCTGAGCAATGACGTTAGCTCAGAGAACATTTCACAGGCTCTTTCTCCTCCTAAGTATTTCAGACATTGGGTACAGACTCAAGTCTCGTCTTTTTTTCCCTGACGTTAAACAACATGCAAGGAAAACCAGGAAAGAAAAACACTAGAAATGGTGTATACTCAAGATGCATTTTCAAGCTTTTAACCATTTCCTAGATTTACTACCACCCTGGCTATGACCGTACCACTGTAGGCTGGGTGTGTACAGGTGTATGTTTTTGCAGACCATAGTTCTGTTAATCAGAGCAGCATGATGATGCTGAGGGTAACTGTGTACTCAAGCTGAGGAAGAACTGCAGGTGGCTCCTTCCCCTTTTCTTTCCTGACAGTACATGCTGACGTGCTTTACATATCTAAGCTCCAAGTGCAGGTCCGTTTACCCCTGTCAGGCCACTGCTTTCTACATGGATGCAGAACTCCAGGTTCCAGATGGGAGCCCAAAAGGTCATTTTCAGACACCAAGTACATAACACATAATTTGAAGACCAAATTACTGTGCTGAGCAAGGATTCCAAAACCAACAGCATCCTCTTTTTCAACAAGCAATTATATACAGACAACTACAGGATTTTTAATGTTCAAAAAAGACAAGACGAGCCATATTTTTAGAACAATGCTCAAGTTTAGCACAGCAAGGCAGGAATAGAAATTGCTTTTAACTCCAGCAGCACAAATGTTTGTCTTAACTGATGCCAAAATTACCACCAGTTTACATCAACAGAAGAATTAACTTCATTTAAAAAAAAATAATCTGAGCACAAAATGAAAACTACACAACCTACACTTGAAATATAATGGAGCATACCATTCACTAGTTTCCTGATTTTCAAAATGTGCAGAGACACAACCATAGCACAGAACAATCCCTTTCAGGAAAGACATCACGGATCAGCACAGACAGCTGATGTTCTGAGTGGGCAGCTGAATCCATTCAGTGAGCACGTATCAGGGTGAGCAACTCTAAACCCTACAGAAGTACTGAGCAGCAGCAAGAGGTGAAGGACAAAAAGCAAAGAAACAAGCAGACTGTTTCTAAGAGAAATGCAAAAAGCCATGGTAAAGGAAACACTAGATTGACATGATAACACAGAGAACAGGGCAGAAAGTGCATCCAAAGCAGCAAATTTGTCCGGGAATACTCACTCTGTTCTAGCCAGCATAGCTATCACACACCAGAAAATGATAAATGAGCTGGGTGGGTATTTACTTAGCAGATACAGCATTACTTTCACACCAACATAAAATACTTCACCCTCTCTGTAGCTGCCTTCCAAGGCTTTTCCATGCAATATGAGCTACTCTGGAAAAAAAACCCATATGCATCAGAATAAGAGTGGCAACAGGAACCTGAAAGTGAGACACGTTCAGTTTAACTGTGAAGCTCCACAAGAGATTAGTACAGCAGAAGGGAATATTAGGCAGATGTGTTAAAGTACAGTTATTTTCAGGCTCTGTACCTCAAAACCATAAAATCCATTTAATCAAGAAAATTAACTCTCTGCAGTAATGATAATTTCTAATATGCTCTACTTCTTAAACTAGTGGAATCTTAAGTTTTAAACTCCAAGAGTGTAAAACCTTGGTATGCCCATTCAGCATTGTGAACTGACAAACATATCAGTATTTTAAACAAGGATAAACCATTTTAAGGATAACTCATCACAAAAGGTATTCTGAAAAATATATCTGCAGCATTAGAAGCTGGGATATCAACATCATCTATCATGAAGACTGTCAAAAACTTCTATTACAGAACCTCATTTTAATCGGCTACAGCTTCGAATCTTAACAGACATGCTTGTAAATTCTGGTTTGTTAAAGGAACATGTCACTGTAATAACAGTTAAAAAATTCTTCGCTATACATTATTTTTGTCATTTCCCATCTTCCTGCACACCAGATACTAACATTTATTGCAACTCCTGGGAAAAGATTGGGCAGGTTGAGAAACAAATCTAATAACTGAAGATGTCAATTCAAGAAGCTTCAGAAATTTTTTTAAAGATGTTTATATTATACCTATGAAATACATACTATGTACAACTATATTTCTGCACAGATATATCAATGTAGATACATCTATGTAGATGATATATATACATATATATATACACACACACACACACATATTTAAGAAAGATCAACTACCTACATGCAGGTGGAAATCCTACATAGCTCCCTGGACACTTAAAAGAAAGGTCTGGCAATGAAGAAGGATGGAGACAAACATCACCGTGCAGGAACAGTTCTACAACAATTTCAGTACAGTACAGTATTGGCAAAAACTCCATAAAAAGTAATGAATATATTGCCAAAGGGGAAAAAGGTGGTAGATTTTACCAAATATAAAATCATATGCACGAAGCCAATTCAAGAACCTCTCAAATAAATAAATAAATATTAAAAACCATAGCTTTGTAAATACATGTTAACATATTTACAAAGCTACTTTAGATATTTAAATAAAAGGAGAATCCCAAAAATCTGGTAAGTGTCTTTAAATTCAGCCTTCTACAGCAGTGTTGTTTCAGGGAGAATAGTATGAGAAATCATCCATTTAACTAAAAACCTCAGTAATTTCATTCTATGCACCTTAATTGTAGCAGCATTTCAGCATAATTATTAATACTTAGGTATAAAAAGATCAATTAAGAGTTCTGGCATGGATCATAATTTTTTATTATGCCACTTACACTGGAACAAGCAACTGTCACTTTTCATTCTTCCACTGTGCTGTGAATTTTGCTGTGCCTAATGACTGCCAGAAAAGACCAAGTTTAACACAGGTAACTACTGAACTGAATTTCCTTGCAAGAAGACTGCTTATGCAGTATTATCATTAAAGCCATCACTGAATTTATTACTAAACCACATTAACTTCAGGGATTCAACTATTTACTCCACCACTCCTCACGACCGCCAATGTGAACAACAGTAAAAGAGAACCAGAACGCCGATTTTTTTTTTTTTGACACCTTTGTATTAAACTAACAGCTCACTGGATATCAAAAAAAATTGGAGTCAAACAGATCACTTCGCATGAGAACTTCAAAAAAAAGATATTTAGTTTTGCACAAGGCTTTTTTGAACACTCTAAGCTCCAAAGCTCCACAAAAAAACTGCAGATACACAACCCTGAAGACAGTAACCACTTTTGTGGTTTGTTTTTAGGATACAGAGGAGCCATGTTAGAAAAACGATTATCCCATAGGAAGATGTGTCAGAAGAAATTCTGTAGTAGATCAAAAAGAAACGGACAGACTTTTTGACTGTTATTATTGTTTTTCTTTTAATGTTAGTCTAATTTAAAAATGGACTCAGATCAAACAATTCTAAACTGATGCAGCCCAGCAAGAAATACCAAATTCTTTTTTTAGTGCAAGATGCCTAAAATACACTGAAGTCCACCTTCCTTATTACCACAAATACTTTCCAAGCAATTTGGGCATGAAGCATAAGGGAAGCAGCAGCTGGAGGCTAGGAGACAGCTGAGCATCTGGTGGAATCGATTTCCTTAACACCATGACATAACACGTGCCATTCTTTATAGAGATTATCCACTTTATAGATGTGGTAGTGCGTTTTGTTTGCTGGAATCTACAGTTTCAAATGCTGAAAACTCTCATGGATGAAGCATGTGGTATCTTGGGGGGGTGGGGTTGGGGAGAAACAACTACATGGCAAAAAAACCAAACCTCAAACATGCTCTCAAGCAGCTTCTTTAAGATGCACTAAAGTTCTGCAAACACACTTTCATCAGAACAGCCTACAGGGCTAAGAGTGAGTAATCATTACAGCAGCATGACACTGAGCTAAAAGCAGAAAATGAAAATGCCATTTCCCTATGGAGAAACAACAGTCTCATTCATTTTTTAAAAACTTCATGAAATACAGAGATAGATCTTAACACTTCTCTACAGGTAAAGAAAAGAATAGATGTAGGTAAAGTAAAGAATAGATGCAGAACAAGAGAGATGTTTTCTTCACTGTGTATTCATATTAGCAGCTGAAAGACACCATACCAAACGGAGGACTGATGAGAAGACAACGGTGAACGCTAAATAGCTAAGGGAGAAGTTTTAGAGG
>VYZM01013224.1:46155-106116 GCA_013398915.1 Dromas ardeola
GGGGGAATCTTGCTTTTTGTTCAGTAACATTTTGTTGAAAGATTAGTTTTGAGAAATTAGGTAAGACTCAGTCAAATGCTTCCCTAGTTTTGTTATAAAGACGAGAAAAAAAAGAACAGGAGTAACACGTGGCATGCCTCTTGTACATCATAAAGCAGCTAAAATTATCCCTTTGCAGGTTAAACAGTTTTAAAAGTTGTAAGCATCCGATTAACTTAACAGGAAATGGACTGCTGGAACCAGTGCATAAATACTACAGGGCTCTCAGAGCCCCATCAATATGCCTCAGTCCTGAGTCTGGTATAGTCACCTTCTGGATTTGGCATCTCTGATTATTTTCCCCTCCCAAAACTGCCAAAGATCTGTACTAGTAGAATATTCTGGTTTTCTTCTTAACACCACTCCATTACAAAACTGTTAAACAGCTTTCAGCTGCAGTCATTTATTTTTTTCTTTACATTTTTTCTTTACATTTATGGGTGACAGCATTAGTCAGAAAATACATTTTATTAACAAGACCTCTTGAAAAACACATTAAAGATTAGTTTTAAAGTTGCATAAAATGTTGCATAAAATAGAAAGATTCTTGTTAAAAGCTTAAAATGCACATTTCATTTATCCATTAAAAAAAGCAAATAGTATTTATTCTACATTAAGCACTACTATGACCCAAGGTTTCTGCTTAGAGCTCTCACGTGTAAATGTGACTGATAAAATGGATATGACTTGTTAGCCAAGGCAGACGCAGCGGTTAGGGAAATGTTTCATCCTCTCTGGGCTGCGGCACAGTATCATGCTTCTGCTGTTCCTGCTTACAGAGAATTGGTTCCTGGGAGGACGACATTTAATTAGCTCCAAAGACATCCACAAGGTACTCGTTTTACAAACTGAATAATAATGCAAACAGCACAGGTAACGCTATCCATGGAGCACCACAAAGGTGACTTCTTCACTGCACAGTAATGGAAAGTCTCAAGGAGAATGGCAAGGAAAAAAGGCAGATACGGATGCTGTGCCACCACAGGTAGGTCCAAGTTCAAGATCTCATGGGGACAATGTCCTTTTACTTATGTTGTTTTACCAGTATTTTTTATATGCATTAATTCATACCACTGCATTTTCCATCCATTCTATATTACTGTATCATACGACTTCCCACGACATGATTTTGTCATGGCAGATACGCTTCTCTCCTACTTCCTCACAGTCCACTGGCCTTTTCTTTTTAAGCCAGTAGCTAGTAAAGTCCAGCCTTAGAGATCTTACTGGAAATGAGAAAGTTTATGAGGTACCCCAACTAAATATTTCTCTTCCCCAGTGACAAGCTTATGCAGGGTAACACGTATCAAATAGCCAAATTCACAGTCCTTTTAAAACGGAGTTCTCCGAGAAGGGAAACAATTTCCTCAGTGCCACGTCTATAAGGGCCAGAGATGCACACGACTCAGAGCCATCAGAGAGATTGGGGTTACGTCTTTGCTTGTAAACACATGAAAAATCACATCAGACATCAGGAAAGCAAAAAAGGATTGATATTTTGTTCTTAGCCTACCTTTAGCCCTTTCTCATATTTGTTGCTCCTTCAAATAAAAAAGTAAGCCTAAATAAGTAGCAAGTAATTTCTGTAAACAATTACTTCTTTGTCTGGGCTAAGGACAATACGTCAAGATTCACAAGGAAAGGACAGCAGCAAAGGAAAAAGAGTGGGAGAAAGGAAGTGGAAACTAACTACATATCACTCTACATAGTATTTTTCATAAGAAGAGCATTATTCTATCACGTTTCTACAGCTGATGAGAGTTTAAAACAAAACACCAATCCCAAGTGAAGTGCAGGACATTGCTGCAGTAAGTTCACAACAGCCAGGAAGGAAAAAGGAGGATTTCACTGACCGAAAGAGTTAAGAGAATGGTCACCACTTGCATGACTGTAATCCCCAAATTCTAGTAAACAGAGGTGAAGCAAAAAAGTACATTTTTGTTCAAATGCTCCAATTTCTTATTTTTTTAAAGTTACATCTAAAAGGCTCTGAAAGTTGACCGAACACTGACAGACTCAGAGCTGCTTTAAGTTTTCCAGCGTTTTGGCTGAACTTCAGTGCTAGCAATCCTGATGGGCCCAGCAAAACTCCTTTCCCCAGAACCATAGTACCAAGCAGTAGATGCTACACCTGCTTACCAGCTGCCACAGGACACAGTGATCTGTGGACATCCCTCTTCCACCTTCCTGGGATGCGACAGCACTGCATTTCATCAGTCAATACCAGGGAGGCAATACGGCTCCTGCATGCTGCTGCTCCACAAGCCCTTCAAACCAGCACAGGCCACCAACACCACCAAAACCAGCAGCCAAATAATACGCTCCCTCTCCCCTACTGTCAGCCGTACAGGCAGCTGGATTGAAGAACTGATCCAAATTTAAAGTATGCACCTAATTAATGGCTTTATGAAGACAAATTCGAGCTCATTTCTTATCCAACTCAACTAACCACTGGCAGCATTTCAGGGGAGAAGACTGAGCCGGAGGTGAGAAGTGACTGTACAAGACTGACAGCCACAGCGTGGCTCTGAAATGCTCCTGGAAGTACAAAGTGGAACCAACTCCCTGTGTAAAGTATAAAATGTAATTAGCTGGAAAGTATGCTGCCTTCCGTCTTCTCCCAACTGAAAACAAAGATGAAAGCTTGCACAAAGGTACTCAGTACCTTCTCCAAAAGACAGATGGGAAAAGCATTAAGACTATATTGTTACAGCTACTTCGCATCTTAAAAATACCTCTTATAGGTAGATGGCCACCTTCCTAAATCCCAGGGTTAAACCTTCACTCCATAATTCTGCTGCACACCCTGAGCTTCCCGCGCAGCAGGCGTGCGTGCCCGTGCCCACCTAGGGGGGAGATGGGACCTCAAATGGGAACTGGCAAGGCTGGGTGCAGCTGATACATCGATACACAAGGAACACTCATTATTCAGAGTACTAATTGTCATTCACCTGTATGACACTCACATGCAGGCCAGAGAAGAGAGATCTCTCACATCAGAGAAAAAAAAGCTTGTCAGAAGCTTTGCTTGATGTACACCCTTTGTGAGGACCACGGCATTTTGCTGTAGCATACCAATTAAAACTACCAGCCACCTTCAGTTTTAGCCAAAACAATCAATCAAGTAAAACTTCTAAAACATTGCAACGAAAAGACGAATCCGGAAAAGCTGTTGCATTGTTATTTAGACAAATTTTTCTTTCATATTCATAGATTATTACTATACAAATGCTCAATTAATTCTTCAGATAGACACTTTTTGCTGCAAAATCTCTGCCTCATTCAGCACATTAATTTCTATTGCTAATACAAGCACCTGGCAGAATTATATTTACTATTTTAATTACTAAATCTAAAGTAGACAATAGTTGTTCTGACTTTACATCAAAATACCTACCGCAATCAAGACCTTTCCTTGGCCAAGATGTGTGCAATTTGAGATACCCTATGCACTGGTCCTCAAGGATAAAATTATTAAGGAACTACATTTAGGAAGGGCTATCCCCACATGCTCCAACAAGCTAAATGTTCACAGCAGCAAACCATACCTTTAATGAAACTTGAACTGAGTTTTATATGGGAGATAACTGAAGAGACAAGAAGTCATCATCAATGTAAAAAAATTCTATTTATCACTCTTTTAGCATAAAACTGCTTTTCAGAAAAACCACGTATTTTCTTTCAGAAAAGTTTTAAATACAAAGTGGGTATTAACCAACTGCAATCATGCCTAAATTGAAATGATTTAGGCATGTTCTGTTATGCACGCACGTTAAAAAAAAAAATGTAACACATTCATACTCATTTAGCTGGCCACAAGAATTTTGCACAGTTTTCTGTACTGAATAGCAGCCAATGAATCTCTCCTGACAGATGATCATTTCATTTTCATTTTGAAATTCCTCTCAGCTTTGAGGTTTCACTGGAACTTCATTTACTACCAAAAAAAAAAAAATCATCACTTTGCTGTCTGCAGCGCAGTTGGGATAGCATGTCTGCACAACTGGAAGTGCTGAGTGAAGCTCACTCTGCACTAGGTAACTCAGGTGCCAAAACCAACAGAAAAAAAGATATTCTTCTCACCAGTTGGGCCCGATATAATTCCCCTCTTCCCCCCGATTTTCACCATTTCTACACATATAAAGCCAAATTACCTTATGAAATTCAATAAGGGCACGTGTAGGGTGCTGCACCTGGGGAGGAATAACCCCCTGCACCAGTACAGGTTGGGGGCTGACCTGCCGGAGAGCAGCTCAGTGGAAAGAGACCTGGGAGTCCTGGTGGACAACAGGATGACCATGAGCCAGCAATGTGCCCTTGTGGCCAAGAAGGCCAATGGCATCCTGGGGTGCATCAAGAAGAGTGTGGCCAGCAGGTCGAGGGAGGTCATCCTCCGCCTCTACTCTGCCTTGGTGAGGCCACACCTGGAGTACTGTGTCCAGTTCTGGGCTCCCCAGCTCAAGAAGGACAGGGAACTGCTGGAGAGGGTGCAGCAAAGGGCTACTAAGAGGATTAGGGGACTGGAACACCTCTCTTATGAGGAAAGGCTGAGGGAATTGGGTCTGTTTAGTCTGGAAAAGAGACAGCTGAGGGGTGACCTTATTAATGCATACAAATACTTAAAGGGTGGGTGTCAGGAGGATGGGGCCAGGCTTTTTTCAATGGTGCCCGGCAACAGGACAAGAGGTAGTGGGTACAAACTTGAGTATAGGAAGTTCCATCTCAACATGAGGAGGAACTTCTTTACTTTGAGGGTGGCAGAGCACTGGAACAGGCTGCCCAGAGAGGTGGTGGAGTCTCCATCCCTGGAGACATTCAAAACCCGCCTGGACGCGTTCCTGTGCAACCTGCTCTGAGGTGGCCCTGCTCTGGCAGGGGGGTTGGACTGGATGATCTCCAGAGGTCCCTTCCAACCCTATGATTCTATGAAATTCATGAGAAACAACTTAATAAATGCCCCTCTGCACTAGGTAATGTAACCTTCAGTAATATTTGTTACTATTTCCCAAAGCTTTTGCACTTTTGATCCTTTTTTGAAGTTACTAAAGCTTTTTTTCTATTATCTTGGTTCCAAACATTCACAATATTCAAGCAAAGACAAAACTCCCATCACCATTTTTGCTACTTTAAGAAATCAGTATGTTTAAGTGAAAACAGCAGACAGCTGGTAAAGATGTCCTTTTTTCTGAATTAATACAATAACCTTTAACAGTTTCATGCTCTTCAAAACTTATGCAATTCTTTGAATTCTGTTATTTCCCAAGACAACATTTTCAAATATGACACTACAAATATTTTCATTAATGCAAACAAAGTAAGTTTTCATTTCACTTGCTTGTTTACATCAATGTTCAAAATATCTTAATGGGTGACAGGATGAAATTAGAGTTTGACACATTACAAAGCAAATGGAAGTGAATCCTTCTTCCTAGAATATTCAGTAAAATACCCCCTAAGTCTTAAAAGTAAAAATCAGCACGAAACCACCACAAAGAGATAAGCCAACTAAAAGCATTCTACAGCATAGATATTTTAAACATATAAAAAGGTAGGATTCTTCTACCAAAAAATTTAAGAAAAAAATGCAAAGCATTGTCTTACATAGTGATGTTCTAAAAATAAACACTTTTTAAAAAAAAAATCACATATTCTGTACATCTTTAAAAGTCACATTATTGCCTGCTTAAAAAGAAAACCCTCATTAATCTATGGAATAAACAAGAAGCAGAACTATGACAGCTATGGATCCAACAATGCCACGGGTTGCTGGCTCCCTTAAACAAGTAGTACTGAGGAAGACTAATTTACAATAAACATATAGTTTGTTGATTGATTTACTACATGAATTATACTTAAGTTGGAGCCAGTGTTTTCCCCATGTCCATTGAAGCTCCTCTTTTTCCCTACCAATACTACCTAGAGTCCCTACTGCAGTCATCCCACACTTCCAGCTCAAATTCTAATCCACATGGCAGTATTTTTAGTTTCCAGTTACTTTTCTCGTCCTGAATTTTCATAGAGATTCAGTGACTCTCCCGATGTTTTCCTGCTACAAGCCCCGCCTGTCCGCTCAACCTGCCAGCCATACAAGGGGTGCACATATACTGTAGTAACCAGAGTGATAAAGACACTCATCAGCCCGTTTAGTGACAGCATAGGTATGGAAATGAAACCACAAGAGAATTAAAATAAACAGATGAAATAGAAATACGGCCAGGAGAACCACAACAAATCTACAGCAATGTATGACTAGAATAAAACTTAAATCCAAACAGGCCATACACCAGCAAGTATGTAATTTCCACTACGTAAGCACAGATGCTACTCAGTCTCTCCTTTTGTTGTAAGTCTGCTGTAGACCCCTTTACCTAACCTTAACTGTGCTGTATACCCATTTACCTAACCTTAACTCTGCTGCACTAAAATATTCTAAAATGGCATGTGTTCACAATTAGCAAAATTAGCCCACCCTTCCATCAGCTTCACAGGACTCACTGCAATTACCCAGAACTCTTAAGCACAAGCCTGCATCTGAGTCTTTTTTGGATGCAAAATCTAATAGCATGCAACACACGTGCTGTTGTCAACCGAAAATTTCCAGTTTCCTCAAGAAGTTGACTTAAGCACTTCATATAGTCTTATGTAGCTCTTAACTTCCTAGACACAGACCAGTCCTGGGTTGCTCAATCTGAGTGCTCATTAAACACTCTCAACCCAAACAGCTAGCTCAAGAATTAGATTTCCAGCATTTTTAAACAAACTTAATTTCTTAGTAGCATTTTAGGGGTTTTTTGATCCTGAGTAAAGAATTCTTGCAGACTTTGGAATAAACAGCATCTATTAGCGGGCACTTAGCCTCCCCTCCAAGCAGTTAAAAGTGAAAGGAATGTTGTTTATCATCCTAAAATATCTCTCAGTTAAATACTAATCATTACCATTGCTGAAAAAGAGAAATTTCAGTTGTAAGGCATTTAAGTTCTACCCTTAAAATCCTGCGTATTACAGGTCCTCCCTGCCACTGTACTTTGTGGTCTGACATGCATTTTAAAATTCCTCTTCTCGTGATTTCTCGATTTCTCGGTTTCACAAAAATATCTTGCATCTCCTTGGAAACCTGAACACAACACAACAAAGGCTGCTGGCTCTAAAGCTTAGAAGCATGTTAGAAAAAAAACTGCATTCCCTTGCTAGTTAGTATAGGGTTCAACACTTCATTTCTCTTTACTAATGTATCTAACAAGAATCTGTCTATCTTCCACATTAATTTTCTTGCGTGCCTTCGCAGCCGTTCACTCAAATCCTATCAATTCCTCCAGTCCTAACTGGCACTCACCTTGAAGTTTAATGAGAGAAATGGAGAAAAATGTAAGCAATTTAAGGAGGCTGCCAACACTCCACTAAGTAAGCCTCCCCCTGCAAAACTGGCATGAATGAGAAGAACTAAGACCCCTTTTGCAGACATAGATAAAACTATAATCTTAACTGACATCAATTAGTTTCTATACCAATTGCTCTTGATCAGCACAGGATATGAAAAACCAGCAGCATGAAAGGGTATCTTCTGCACGGCAAAGCAGGTGGCAGGAGTGGATTCATTAGGTGTTTAATGGCCATAGCCCTCCTCCCTCTGTCCCCTGCTTCGGTGTCACGGCGACGGCATCTCCCCAGCACCCATTGCAAATTTAGGGATTGCTGTTTAGATATTAATGTTGCTACTACCGGCAAACAACGTTTGTCCCCCAACTCATCAACCCTTTAGAAACCACTCTAGCTGCAGTAAGAAAAAAAAAAAAAAAAAAAAAAAAGAAAAGTGCTACTTCTCATTTTGAATGTCAGAAAGCACGGACACCCTGCTTAACCCCAAAAAGGGACTCGTCCCCAGCCTTGTCCTATGCCATGTTCTGCTCAGAGCAGCGCTTTGCTGCAGCACCGTAGCAGGTTTAGTGATGCTCCCCTTGCAAAGCCACCTTCACCAGTACAACGAAGCATATATTCCTCAATCAAAAGCTGAAATTCTGAAAGTATTTTCTACAAATTATCAAATCATGTATCTTCAGTGGCATGAGAAAAATTTTCTCTCATGGGAATCAATGGTGTTTTCTCAACTGAAGCACGGGTGGGAAACTGGAATCATCTAGTTACTGCAGTTTAGTTGAAAGCCTTGCAGAGACAAGAACTAAGAATAACAAGCAGCATGGAAATATCAATATGAAGGGGAAAAAAATCAGGAAGAATAAGATCCCCCCTGATGCAAATAGGATAGAAAATGGCACATGAAAGGCAAAGCAAGACCTTCCTTCCAGGAATACTACAAGAGAAAGAGAAGGTGTTCAACTACACTGAAAGCTGACAAATTCACCATCAACAAAAAAGGATATTTCTTCATACCTCTAACTAAGGAACAGACCGCCAAAGGATACACGACTGCAAAGCCAAAAGCTTAGCAGCATTAAAGGGGAGAACAAAAGGTAAAATTACATTTTAATAGAAAACATTTGAAAACAAAGAGCTGGAGAAGATACAAATGTTTTCAAGTTTTATTTCACAAGCCGATCTAACAGGATCCCAGAGAGATATACTCTGGAGTATACTATTGTCATAACTGCCTATTGTAGATTTTTTTGCCTCATCGTCCCAAGCATCTGTTACTACTCCTAATTAAAGAACAGATGGTCTGACCCAGTATGGCAATTCCTGTGACCCTATATTTATCAGCAGGTGGGGAAATTAAGTTTTGAGGTCTCAAGCAAGCAAAGCAAGATTAACAAAAACAGATAGCTAAACAGGTCTCAAAGCCATCTGGTATATGACACTTCCTGAAAATAATATTCTTGAAGATTACATACGATGTATTTTCCACGATCTCTATACTGAGAAAACAGCCTTGCATAAACTCCACCGGATGCAAATATGACTTAACTCCAGAAACACAGAGATTATTAAGCTAATAAATGAATCTTTTTCCACATTAAATTAGTGAAGCGTAGCTATTCCAGCTGTACAGTGAAATCTGTAGAAGTGGAAGAAGTCAGCACATTCAGATAAAAGCTAGAGGCCATTTTCCAAAAAACTTCTGGTAAGGTCATCATACACCAGTAAAAGAAACAAAGAAAACAACATAGGCAAAGGAAATAAAAAGCCTAAGAAGGTATACTTCTGCCTATATGTTTTAAGCGCAGGTTGAAAACTTGTGGGTGCACTGTGGAAAACTGCATTCCCAAATCTGATAGTAGATGGAGAAGACAGCTTGAAATAATTAATCCGCACAAGAGGAGGATCTTCTTGAAGAGTATTAGCCAAGTAGGCAGCAGCAGCATATGAAAGAAAGTACAATTATTTTCTTCAAGTGAGTAATGCCCCTCCTTCTTCAAGAAATCTTTCATGTTTTACTGGTAAAAAGGCACTTCTGGTAATATGCGCTTGTATGGTTAGGTTTTTTTTAATACTCTATTGGGAAAAAAAATAAAATTAAAATGCATGAAAAGTTGTATGTTCATGTGTCACAGGAGCTTTTGATGAGCCTACTTTCTGAAAACGTGCATACCAACCTCATTAAGTTGTTAGGAAATAATTATTGTAACAAAATAAATAAAAATTGCCCTTTCCACTTAGAAACAGTCACAGGGAATGAATTAATACACATGTTCTTAAATTAAGAACCACCTGAAGGAGACCGAAGCAACAATGAGGCTGGTTACGAGGGCATTGTGTGTGAAGATACCAGAAAGATGCTCTTCAACCTAACTCGGAAGCAGCATTCATCTGGTTCCAGCAATGGCAGACAACTAGTCAGAACAACAGAGCCTCCTTGCAGCACATGCCAGCAAAGCACCTCTTCTACGGCTAATACAATTTTATGATACCATTACCAAGGAGAGTAAAGTACTTCGAGCATTCTATAGAAATCTTACTAATTTTCTCTAAATAAACCAGACAGATGAGCTGGTTTCTTGCACGTGGAAAATGTCATGAAAAATCTCCAGATAATTCCTCAGAAGGAAAGATTAAGTCTCCGAGACATTCCCATGTTGCAGATCTCCCAGCTGCAGAGAGGAAGGCTGCTCTCACGCTCATCAACCCTTCCCTACTAGAAACGTGGACATCATTAACCTGCATCACAGACAAACTGCTCACAACTTTCTGTATTTGTTAGTTCATAAAAATTTCAGCACTTGGGAGGGGGGAGGTGGGGTCAAGTCATTCATAGTATTTGATTTTTTTATGTATCTGCCTTTTTTTTTTTTAAAGAAAATTTTCACCACCATCTTGGAATTGATTTATAGATAAATAGTTTTAAGGCTGTGTATTAATAAAGCCTTAAAATACACTACTGAAAGCTTTTTCACTGCCATTTTTCTTTTCAGTTCATTGTACCAGTCATTTACTTTGTCAAGTACTATTCTCCTAATATTTAAAACCTACTTCTAGCATAACTTGTAAGCTTTAAAGTGCTCAACTTTTGTAAGGCTGTCAAACTGTACTCTCACTTATGGAAACCCATTAAATGTGACTGGTTCAAGTCAAACTCTTCATCATTTGGTTACCTGACATCCTTACTAGAGCTACAAATTTGGTGTCAGGGATGGTAACTCACCAGGGTGCCGGTTAAAAAGCACATTTCATGCAATCATTTACCACTGAATAATAACTTTTCTACTGTATATAGAAGTTAAAAAAAACCCAAAGCTAACAAAAAATCATTCCACTATACCAAGATAAGCATCCCCTTTGTGCGTGTCTGTGATGAGGGCACAGGCAGGGGGAGGAACAGAAAAGAAATAATTATGTTTAGCTCAAATCCATTATTTAATCTCATTATTGCAAAATATTCAAAGATATTCTTAAACATGGAAAAATTGACATAGAAAAACAGATCGAATGGTTGTCCAAAAATACCCTGGGGGGGAAGTGAGTTCAATACATGCAAATGACAGCAATTGAATATATGAAGTCACGCTGTACTGACTTAGTTAAACCAATGTCATCCCTGTGCATGAATGCTCTTATGTAAGCTTAAGTCCATTTTTCAATTTATCTTGTTATTTACCAGGAGTATTTTTACTCAGGACTGGTACCATCTTTTCTAAATGGTAGGAAAAAAAAAAAAGACACTAGACATTCCTATGTATTTTCTACAGTGAATTTATGATTTGACATTCCACAGCATGGACACACAATTAACTGTGCCCCTATACAAGCTGAAGAAAATACTATGCAGAAACCAACTGGTTGCATACAGATTTCTGTATCAATCTAAATATACCTGCATTAAGTATTGAATTATTGGATGACATTAGAAAAACAGGTCTGATAATGCCACATTTCTGAAATTATTAAATGAATTCTTAATTTTTCCAGTTCTTCCCAGTGAGTTTAAAAATAGCGAGTAAACAAGTTTAAAGCGTCCATAACAGAAAATGTTATTGAAACTGATTAAAAAGGGGAGTATTGTGAAAAAGCAAAAGCTGTGATCGCACATTCCAGGCAGTCTGGTGCAGAGAGTTGTAAGAAAAGAAAGAGACCTGTAATCATACCAGATTCCCCTTGAACCCAAGCACCTTTCGGAGAGCAGGCTACCTTCTCACCTCATAATAAGGTTTTTCAAACTGACACTGTACATCCCGGTAACGCAGTACTCCACTGTAGCCAAGTTCTGATCATTATGCCACCTGCGACATCTTCAACCCCCACTGTCTCTTTGAGGGCATCAATGAAAAGAGAAACAGGGCAACAGACAACTCATCAAAAGAGCTAGAAAGCAGAGTTAGGAAAAGATGAGTTATTAGGACACAAAAAAGCCCTTTAGAATCAAGGAAAATAAACATCTGCAAAAAAGAAAATAGCAAAAAGTCTGCAGCATGCTCTTTAAGGCAATACTTAAGAGTATTTAACAATAAAATCAAATACGAATCCATAAGGCAATAATAAACTAATAATAAAATGCAACACGAGCCTCACCTATAAATCTTCCATTTAATATACAAGTCACTGTGGCCCATCCCTTCTGGGTTTTTTGAAAGCTTTCTGAGGTCCTCCTCTTGCACACACCACATACATACTCTCTCAGTTAAAATGCACTGTTATGGTGTTACAGAAATTGTCCTATAAAACTTGCATTTGAAAGTTCTTATTGTTTTCCAATTTGTATTAGCCACAAAAGGTAAATTCTAGATACATTTTATAGCACAGTTAAATACAAATATTGTGACTGATGCCCATGTGAATTAAGACCACATTTCTGATTTAGACTACACCTTATTGCAGTTATTTTTAAGGAGGGAGGAATTCATAGAATTTTGCCTATGAAAATTTAAAAGGAAGTTCTCCAATTAAAATATTTTCCCTGTGGATAAAGTAACTTGAAAGGAGCTATGGTGATACCTTGACAGGCACATGAAAGACACTGACAGCCAGCAGATCTTTATAAAGAAGAAAATAAAATATTTTACAGTGATAAAAAAAATGAAAATATCCATATAAGAGAAGTATTTGGTTATACCCAGTTACACTTGGAATCGCTGTAAACTTGACTGTCATAATACAATGCTGAAGTTGTTTTCATTTTCCATAACAATTTAAAACGGTGCTGCTAAGCACCAAGGAGGCATTTGAGGTGCTAATGTTCTTACTGAACCCCGCTTTGAGGGTTTGATATAAACCTATCATATCTAACTTCTGTAAATATTAAACACTGCTCTAGGCACTGAAAATTTTATGGCAGGTAAAGCAGATCCAACCCATAGTTTCTGAAAAGTTTCAGAACTTAATAGCAGGCTGATTGGAAAAAAACACTTACCAAAATAAACTTTACAGTAGTGATTTTCACTGGCTGCTGTTTCAGATGTGTATTTGTATATTATTTGTTACAGAAAAACCGTCAAATTCCTACACCTGTGAATACATCCCCATTGGAATAGGTTTGTTTCCATACTCTTGAACACACAGCAATTTTCATGATTTATACTAATTTAAAAAACCTCTCCTGTATCTTCACACACAAGGCAGTTTCCAGTAATGTGTACACGAGCTAAGCAAAAGAAAAAGTCTTCTCAGGACTCTTAAGAACCATCCCNTTGGTCACTCAGTGCTTTGTGTGATTCCCCATCCCTGGGCCACGTACCAACCTAGGAGAAGTCAGGCATGAACTGCGCAAGACAAAGGACCAGAGCATTAAGGGAGTGCCTGGCTCCTGCTTCCACTATCACTTGCAAATGGTAATGACAATCACTCACCCCTTGACAGCCAAGTACATCTGTACCTGGATCACGGCCCAAAGGTGGGTGATACCAGATCTAGCAAGTCCTGGACTTGCACAACTGGTGGAAAGTACCAGAATATCCTATCATCCGAGCTGGGACGGAGTGAAAAAATTCTTGAAAGTCAATTATCTCAGACCCTATAAGTAGCAATCCTAGCAAGACCCTGTGAGCTCTTCTGGATGGCAGTAGACTGTGACCAGCATCTCCCCCGAGCTGTGACACTGCTCAGGTAAATGCCTCGAGGATTAAAAGGTCAGGGCGAGTCAATCCCCCCCTTGAGTCTCATTATCACTTGCTGAGGAATGCCGATGTATTGGGAGTATTTACTCCAAACTCAAAGAAAGAAATTTTTACTATAGACTAAACTTCTCTTTTGTCCATCTCTCCATATACACATTAGCTCACTGGAGTTGCCCCTTGTGATGGGACCTTCCGTCCTAGCAGTTAAAACTCAGCTGTGACCCCTCGAGTGGCACATGTGTGTTTGTATTTTTTGTGCTCATATGTGTATGTATTGATTTGGGATACTTTAAAGTAAGTTAGCGTGAATCTTGCCATTCTCAAATCTGTAGTTAAGTTGCTGTTCCATTATTTGGTTAAATCATCTCCTAAATCCTTAAATTTCCTTAAAAATCAGTTAACGATTAAGTGCTGCTAAAACTTCACCTCTTGATCTACCTCAAATTTTTTAATTGCTACTAAATCATAACTGTATCAAATATTTCCCTCTGCAACACCAGGAAAATTCTGGGAGGAAACAGGTAGCTAGCACCAGCTCATGAAAAAATTACCTGCCTTCTTTCAAGACAATTTTTCCACGAAGCCCTGATCCAACACCCTTGGCCTCATTAAGGGCCAAGCTCTGAAGAGCATCTCCAGGATCACCGAGACACATGTGGCTGGGGCGGGAAAGGAACATTCACAACTCTCTGCACATTCTGCAACCAGAGCACTATGAGCACACACAACACGAGCTCTACACAATATGATGCAAAAAATATAAACGAGGAAGGAGGAGGCTGATGACTAAAGTTAAACAGGGGCAGCCCCACTGATGAGAAGTCAGAGATCAACTATCATCCTGCCCAGTCTGGGGGAACACCAAGAAGACTATATCAGATGCTTCCAAGCTGACCTTCAGATTTTCTTTTTTCTTTCTTTCTGATTATTTTGTTCAGCATTTTTGTAAGACATACAGAATTATTCCTACCCTACTGCTCAATTGCACAGTTATCAAAAATACTTTGGTCTACAGATGATGGACAGTCTCTGAATTCCACTGCGGGTTCACACACCACAACCTGAGAACAAACAATGGTAAACCATATAAAAGCAATAGGTTTTCTTTAGTGATTTCTTTTTAAGTAAACTTTGGGGTGTACTCCATCAAATTGACAAGCTGTTGGCTGCCCTTGCTTCTTGGCAAGTTGCTTTAGCTAAGCTCATTGCTAACCCATCAAATAATTTGCTTATTCCCTTATGTCTCCAGTTATTTTAAATTGAAATGTGACAGCAAAGGCTCTTAGCCATTCTCCTGTTATTCCATACTTTGCACTGTGGCCATTTCCCCAGTCACTGGCCTATTCCTGTCTTCAAGTTCATAAGTCTGAACTTCTAAAAGTAAATTTAGGGCACTTTTTTTAAACACTAAGACAGCATGATTAGATGAGATTGTAGGTAAGACAATTATACTTGTGAAACCAAAACAGTTTTGGTACAAGAGTGTTTACATAAAGCAAGTGGAAGAAAAAGGAAGCTCTGCATTTTTTTGTTGGATGCACTGAAACGAAACCTTTTGCCAAATCCTCTCCCAGTTCAAATTCCTTCACACAAATTATTCCCTATACTTTCACATCTGAAAATCAGATCACTTGAAATACTATGAAATCCGTTTATATAAACTATGAGCAACTAAACCAATAACTAAGGCTTCAACTTTTTTGTCACTAATGGGATGGGGTTTTTTTTAGACAGGAGAAAGGTTAAAGGTTTCTGCGTTGGACACTTCAGTAATCTTGCTGCGATTTGCTGTTTTTACCATTGAGAAGTTTATGCAGTAAGCCATCTACATTTGTCATTCATTCCAAATACCAAAAAGTCTGATGAGAATTTTAAAATCTGAATTTTGCAGAAAGTAACAGAGCTCACAACGGGCATTTTTATGGTACCACTACTACGACTACTAAGTTCATACGCTTGCTCTCATAACCACCAGCCAGCTCCCTCTCAAAGGACAGCTATTACAGATCGTCCGTTTTTTCCTGTAGTAGTCTGCAAAGTGATTGCAATTTTTAGAGGGGTGAGTCGTACTCCTTAACTGTTCTCTAGACCATTTGGAAGCCATTTTCAGCTACGCGTGCAGTACAAACTGTTCAGTTTAATTATTTTTGTTGTTTATTTAATTATAGTAAATGAAAATCCTTCCTAGTTAACAGTTGAATACAAGGGCCTGTTTTTAGTACACAACCAAACATTCTTCATTCTTTTTCTACACAAAACTTAGTATAAAGAACAGCCACTATTCATTTAGTTAAAGAAAAACTCATTCACACAATTCTTCCCAAACATTAGCACATGTACAAAAACACAATTGGGAACAAGTTATCAGTGAACGGTAGGAAGAAAAACAGAGTACATAACCACAGATGTTTCATTCCAAGTAAGCAGCAGCACAAAATCCACCCATTACCACCGCAGTTCCCAGGACTTTCACATACAGGTGTGCCTTCCCTCTCACACCACAGAGGATGGGGAAGTAGGGCTGCCTCTGGCTTGCCCCAAACCTTTGCAATCCCCAGTTACCCAATCTCCTCCGATTTAATAAGCCAGGCTTCTGGATACCTTTTCTCTCTCCCACCCCAATCCCTGTAACTCCAGCCAAAGTACCTCTGGTTCCATCTAACTCAGCTCCCTGCTTCCAAACTTTGGCCCTACTTGTCTCCCGGTCCCCCCAGCTCAGCATCATTTTTCTGGCTTCCAGAAATAAGAAAAGTAAGTGCTGAGAGGGGAGAAAGGAAATCCCTTCTTCTCCAGTACATGCTACACGTCCTCAGTAGGCTCACCCTATCATAAAGGAACTGCTGTTTGTTTTATCAGCTAAATGCTGTTTAATTTTCAAGAGACCACACTGGGGTCCTAACAGGAAGACTCTTCTATGAAGATATGTCAGCCAGGGAAATGTGAGACACCTACATCACAACACACGCACTGCAAAAGAAAATAATTACAGTACTACACATAGTCATAACTTTTAATAGCCACGATTCCAGAGAATTCAATGTCTCAATCTGAACCGTCCCCTAAAATTATTTTGCAGTGGAAAAATATGCAGCTCTATTCTCCTAGACTTTCCTGGTTTTCTGCACTGCAAAACAATGTCGATTGTATGTGTCTATAGTCTCGAGCTGTCTAAATGCCACCCCATTGATCTCTCCAATCTGTGTTAGGGACAAAACAGATATTGACATCTACAAGGCCCACAGGGACTGAGCTAGGAGCCCACGCCGAGCCCGGGGCTGCAGTTTAACATTACAGCTTCAGACCAGTTGACAGCCTGCTGCTGCCAGGAACGTGGAGACTGAACCCTCCCATCCCCTGCTTCATTCCCCCCTTCTCTATTTCTGGCCCACAATCATCTATTTGCATTACAAACACATTCAGTTTCCAAACCAGTAGAAAACTAACCCAGTAACAAGAATTAAATCAGTCTCTTTTTGCTGAGATGATCCATCAGATCAACTTACGATTAGTGCAAGAGATAGGGAGAGGAGAAGACAGAGGAGTCGTCGAAACTACTTCAGACTTTCAGGGTACTGCTTACCTGTAATGCAAAACTACCAGCCGTAATTTAAGTTTACAGACACTTTTAATAAATTTTACTATATTGTGAAGATTTTATGGACATGCATATGCCTTCCAAGTTAGAGGAGAAAAATCAAAACACAACACATACATGTGGAAAACTCCCGTTCAACTACATTGAAATTAGCCTGCATTATAACTCTCAAATGAAGGTCTCTCTGTGAGTGCAAAAGACATCCAAGTGTCAACTTACACCACAAATGCCTATTGCATAGCTGTTTGTGAAGCTGCTTATTTCCCTGATAATGTAGGTTTCTAAACTGGGAGAAAACTCTCACAATTCCTTTTACTCAAGCTGAAGCAAGCTTTGTTATAAGCATGCATAGTCATTTAATCATACTGTACCACAAAGCGCAAACACCATTACAGCAGCCGCACTACTGCTGACCCTACCTTATGAGTTTAAGATAAAAAGTAAGACAAAACACAACATTTAAGGAACTGATTAACATATACAATGTGTCCAGAGTGTAAAAATAATTATTTCTAGAAAAGAGAAGCTTTGAAGACTGGCCTTCATGGTATTCATACCTAAAGAAGCAAATACACAGTTCTTCAGCAACCCCTGTAAGCCCCTACTTTCACTATTCCATGTTAAACAATGGATCTAAGTGCAAATGAAGATCTCACCGGGTGCCTATCTTCATCTTCACGCACCTAGATATCTGCACAGAGCTGCTTAGCTGTACTCCTCTGACGATCTAACTAGTTCTGAGACTGCTGGCAAACCAAGTTAACTAGGCAGCTCAAGTCCCTCCCTTTTCCTCCTGCTTCAAATTTCTAAAGCAGAAAAACAAATAAATCCCTTAACTCTTCTCCAATATGGTTCTTACAATCCAGAGGGGAGCTTTTGGCTTTCATTCCCATACTTATTCCCAAAACACAGCTGTAAAGTATAAAAATCAATTAGTCATGTTTTGATATAAGACAGCTCACCCAGACACTACACAGGACAGATTTACTGTTCTCGTCATTAAATAAAACAGTCAGAAATCTCCAGAGACTTTTTTTCCCCACAAATGCTGACAGAGATGAGTACTGCTTTTATTATCACTGTCTAAGCGTATAATAGAAGTATACTATTCATTTCAAATGACCAAAGCAAAATAAAAAAAAAAAGAAACTACCCCTAAGCATGGATCATTATTCTCGATTATGAATCATGAAAACCATATTATGTACTAAAACCACTCAGTTTTTAAACTGTTTATAGACTTCTCTGCACACACACATTCCTACTAATGCATTCAATTAATTCATACTAGGAATTTGATATTCATAGAGAAGAGCTCCACTTACAGAAAGATGGCTCCTATTGGAAATATCACAGGCATTTGAAGAAGGGCACAGGAAATCTCTCTTCAAAGATGCAGCAGCTGGTAAAATAGAGACAAAACTAAACAAAATATATGGATGAAATAATTTGTTTCAGACTAAACTAATTCAAGACCTAGGCAGCCAATGAGTTGGAGAACAATATTCCTGAAAAAACCAAGCTTCCACCAAGAGTATCTGCCACCTCAGTGATATCACACAGCAGTACTTCCATGAAAGAATGGTCCAAGCCATCCAGGACTTACAAAAACCAAGCAAGTAGTTATCTGCATTTACCCTATCCCCAGAACCTCCTTTTGTTACTCATTCCTGCTCACTGCTTACAAATCAACTCCTCCCACCTTTCCTTGTCTTGCTCCTTCTCTCTTCTTCTCCCCGCCCCCCCCCCTTTTTTTTTTTAAACAGTCTCTGGTTCTTACACAGTCTTTCTTTCCTCCCTACGGAGCGGCCAGCCCTGTCTCCCAGCCTAGCAGCATCTTCTCCTTTCTTTCTGTTCTTCAGCCCTCTGGGATTTGAGCCACAACCGTTTCCTCCCTCTGCTCTGCACTGGATGCCAACACAGACAGCACTACCAGTACCGAACAGATTGTCCCTGCACTCTCATTACGGAGACCCACAGCTCATAGAGGCTGATATTTCAGAGGAAAGCGAAGTGAGGAGAAGACACCCTTGGACACTGAAGACACACACTGAGGTAAGCTCAGGTGCCCCGCCAGACCCTGAAAAGTCCAGCCAGTGCTACAAACAGTGACTGAAGCAAAATGAGGGTCCTTCAGCAAACTTAGGTGCCAGAAGAGTAAACGTAACCTGAGTGTGTGAAATCTGTCCAAGCTAAAAGTCTTCGACAAAAAGGGCTTAAATTGTGACAGGTTTTTTTTTTTGGTTGTTTTTTTTTTGTTTGTTTTGTTTTGTTTTTTTACAGTATAACCACCTCCCTCTAAGTTCAAAACGATGGGACCACTAGAGCTACTCACCTAAGTAACTGCAGT
This sequence comes from Dromas ardeola, assembly GCA_013398915.1. Taxonomy (NCBI): domain Eukaryota; kingdom Metazoa; phylum Chordata; class Aves; order Charadriiformes; family Dromadidae; genus Dromas; species Dromas ardeola. Next base: position 65,639 of record VYZM01013224.1, read on the forward strand.
TCAAACTAAACAAAATAACGTTTTCTTTTCGTGCGCTGTAAGCCTCGGAGCTCTGACCGACGAGTCAAGATAGTACTAACATTTCCAGGATGGCATTTAAGGCAAATGATCACCAATGCAGACTTGCCTTACAACACACCGGGCTGTGAAACTCAGCAGGTTAAGGACTGACTGATGAGCAAGTCTGCCTTCTGTTTAGCAGGGCAGGACAGAGCACACAGCTGTAGCCAGCCAACTCAAGATATGCTACCCTCGCTCATCAGGCAGAGTCACTCAGAAATGGATCATTTTTAAGTAGAAAAAAATCTCATGCAAATCCCAATATAACAGTTTCAAGAACTAAACTGTACAGCTTCATATTGTGTAGGACAGTTTTATCCAAATGCATCAGAACGTGTGCTGCAAAACAACCCACCATGAAATATTTGATTAGCTGAACTAAGCAAGACATCGAAGAGATGCCCCCTGTGCTTAACAAGGCAATACAAGCGCGTGTGCTGTGCACTGGAGTTCAGACTTCACAAACCCATCCGCTCTCACTATTCCTGGGTGAAACACCCTCAAACAACCACCAAATCAGGCTCCAAAGGGGGCACCAGCCTAAAAGCATTCAGTGAATTAACACACAGGCCAAACTTAAGGATGTTCTATGTAACTTAATAATTATTTCCATTTGCAACTTCTATTGTGTAAGCTGCCTACTTCGTCCTTTGATGGCTTTACCAGCTGAGGTTTTTGGGTTTGCTTTTTAAATCTGCTTGGAACTTTCAAGAAAACAGAACAACTATAACTACAATTTGAGTAGCAGGATTTATTATTTCAACAGCTGTTCACAAGTGAGATTAATTCCACTAACGATGGGGAAAAGAACATAAATAGAAAAGAAAAAAACCTTCACTCAAAAGTGTATCATTTTCCTAAGGTGAGTAACATAATTCTGTTGGTTTAGGTCTTGCAATTTTTACTTTTAACAAATATCCTTAAATTTTCTTTCCAGTTAAAAAAGGCAAACTAATGCAAAACTGTGCTGCGCAACTACGTTTTTAGTCCTTCAGTCATTTGGAATTATTTTCTACTTGTTTCGCACTTAAAATGCCTTCCCAGACATGACAGGTTAAACAGAAGCCCGTGCGTAAAGTAGAAGTTATCAGAAAACCTACAGGGGAAAAAGATACTAAACCAGATTGAATTGGCATCTGTTTGTCTTCCATTGCACTTTATTGCCTTGATTTTACCAATGTTGTCCATTTCATAGAAATAAATAAAGGAAGAGATACAGTATCTCCTTGGAGTTGGGGTTGTGTGCTGTTTGAGCGGTGTAATTGGCAGGACCAGTAAAGGATGTTCAATACTGGTTCTATAATTCACAGAAGAAATTTGTCAAAGAACAACCATTCAGGAAAAGAGACATTAGAGATTTCTGGATAGTCTCCAGTCACCATGGCTTCAGCTTGCAGCACATGTAAGCTGTGCTATGGCTATCTGAACAGAGTTTTTGAACCATGGTCCTTTACTAAGCGGTTCCAGTCATCACAGGGGGACACCTATCAGCCAGGCAGTCCCAAGATCTATATCACAGTATACATTTATAAGATAACTAGCAATACCGTATGTTGCTGTAAGTTACAGCAAGTCTGCTCAAACGACAGATATAGTACAACAAAAAACAGTCACACAGGCTACTCATTTGCCTGGCTTTTTATATCTTTGCAAGCCAAGAACCTCCTTCTCTGCGCTCTTTTATACTGTTCTGACTCAGGCAAGACGACCTTTAAGTCAGTCTTAGTCTTGCCCAGATAGGAACTGCAGAAAAACATCAGACATGCAAGTAGGTGGTTAGCAATACCAACACAGAATTCGTTACTCCCTCCAAGTCTTCCCAAGTGAAATACCAGTCCAGCAAAGCTCTGCAAGATACTTTTGGGGGTGGTGGGCTACAAATCCCACTCACATACAACAAGTGAGGCACGTTATCTTTTTAATTTTGAAAAATAACAACACTGCTCTCAAATTCATTAAGAATGAGTTACTTAATGGTGTCTTTTCAATAGCATGCTGGCTTGGACAACTCACATTGATTCTGGATCTCACCCAGGCCATCAAAGCCTACAAAGACTAAACCTGTGGTGGCACATAGCATCGTGAGTCAATTTTATAATCTGGTCTAGAAAATGAGAGATCCCAATACTCCAGGGCTCAACAAGGAAGCAGCAGAAAGTTTACAAAAGTAACACTCAAAATACATTCTCCTTTAAAAAAAACCCCAAACCAATCTTAAAATAAGAAAAATTATCACACAGTTTTACCCAGCTGCTTACAATAATGTGTACTAATGTATATAAATAACCAGTTGAAATAATTTCTAAACTATTACTGATTTGCTTTGAGAACTAGTAAAACACAGGAGATCTCAGTGCAACATGAAACAGGGTATGTGTCCTTTAACAAAAGTGAAGAAGTGGGAAAAGACTGAAGAAGTGTTAAGACAAACAACAGAATTCTGATGCTTAGAAATATTTGGATATATTGCTGGGGGAAAAAGAAGAGTGGTAAAAATCAATTTAAGTTAGAGGAGAAAGATAAATTACAGTCAGGAAGCCACAAAGCAATATAATATTCTCCCTCGGGTAAATGTCCCAGTGAAGCAGCAGGTGACACTTCTGATGCTGTTCAGTATGACCTGGAGATCCAAAATAACCAGTGTAGATAAGCATAACTCCTGGAAAATTTGCTTTCGGAGAACTAAAGCAGTGTCTCAGTATAAAAAACAGAATCCATTTCAAGTTGATCCAGCTAGAACTTGACCTGCAGCAAGTTTTGCTTCGTATTTTCGTTAATTCAGGTGACCAAACAGATGCCCCCCTGGTGTGCCCAGGTGGAGGACCTCCTGCAGCAGATGGTGGGGAGGCAGCATAGCATCAGGGAGGTTGAGGAGACAGATAGCTGGTTGCAAGTACAGTCTGCAATGGACCCACAGCCAAACAACCAAAAACTCCCCCACCAGCGCACACAGAAGGGGAGAGGGGCCAATAATGCAGAAGAATGGAAGCTTACAATGGCAAGGACCAGCAAAAGGGAAAGACTTCCCCTGAAGCCTGAGGTGCCCTTGCAGAACCGCTTCACTGCTCTGTAGGCTGAAGAGGAAAGACCAGTCACATCAGGAGAGATGCTGGAGCTGAATAAGGCAGCCAGATCTGCTCCCCATATAACCACCAGTGCAACTAAGAAAAGACGACGGGTGATAGTAGTAGGCGACTTCTGAAAGGTATGGAGACACCCACGTGCTGACCTGACGCACTCTCTAGAGAAGTGTGCTGCTAACCGGGGGCTTGTATCACAGATGTCACTGAGAGACTACCGAGCCTCGTACAGTGTACTATTATCTGCTGCTGTTGTTTCACATGGGCACCAGTGATACTGCCAGGAGTGGTCTGAGGAGTAACAAGAAGGATTAGAGCCCTGGGAGTGGCTAATAAGTGGAGTTCCTCAGAGATCGGTTTTGACCTGGACAGGCTTGAAAGGTGGGCCTGTGTGAACCTCATAAAGTTCGACCAGGCCAAATGCAAGGTCCTGCATATGGGTCGGGGCAATCCCAAGCACAAACACAGGCTGGGCAGAGAATGGATTGAGAGCAGCCCTGCCAAGAAAGACTTGTGGGTTTTGGGTGATGAAAAGATCAACATGACCAAGCAACATGTGCTTGCAGCCCGGAAAGCCACCTGCATCCTGGGCTGCATCAAAGGAAACATGGCCAGCAGGTTGAGGGAGGTGATTCTACCACTCCACTCTGCTCTCGTGAGACCCCACCTGGAGCATTGCATCCAGCTCTGGAGCCACAACTAAGAAGGACATGGATCTGCTGGAGCACGTCCAGTGGAGGGCCACAAAGGTGTCCATCAGAGGGATGGAGCACCTCTCCTACGAAGACAGGCTGAGAGAGTTAGGGTTGTTCAGCCTGGAGGAGTGAAGGCTCCAGGGAGACCTGACTGTGGCCTTCCAGTACTTAAAGGAGGCCTACAGGAAAGATGAGGAGGGACTCATTTATCAGGGAGTGTAGCGATAGGACGAGGCATAACGCTTTTAAACTGAAAAAGTATAGATTTAGATTAGATATTAGGAAGAAATTCTTTACTGTGAGGGTGGTGAAACAGGTTGCCCAGGGAGGTTGTGGAAGTTGTGGATGCCCCATCCCTGGAAGTGTTCAAGGCCAGGCTGGATGGGGCTTTGAGCAACCAGGTCTAGTGGGAGGTGTCCCTGCCCAGGGCAGGGGGGTTGGAACTGGGTGATCTTTACGGTCACGTCCAACTTAAACCATTCTATGATTCTATGACTGAAGAATTCATAGATGCCATGAAACTGGGGGGCAGGAGTTGCAAGGAGTATGGAAAAGACAATCCTGATTCCAGGTGAGCTTGAGAAATCAGGAATTCTAAAGCTGACCGACTGAAAATCCATGCAGATGAAAGCTAAACAAAAAGCTCTAAGTCTGAAAGAGATAATTACAGTAATAATGATACAAAACCGGCTTCCTCCCACACAGAATTAGCCATCTAAAGAGTAATAACGCAGAAAAGAACTTGGGGAGCTGTATTGGATCACAGACTAAGTAAGAGGCATAAACTTGATGTTTTTCCAGATAACCAGACATCTTGTGGAAGGTGTTAAGACTACTGAGCACAAGAAGTTAAAGGAAATATTTCAAGTCTACTCAACATTACTGTCCTAGCTTTGAAATACCATATAGATCATTCATGTGTATTCTAAGGAACAGATCATAAAATCTGGTTCTAAGGTTACTAAAAAAAGATTGAAAGCAACTGAAAATAAAATCTCATCTTCCTAATAAAGATATGTATATTTGGTTTTCCCAGAGGTCTTTACAGCAAATGAAAAAAAACATATAAAAAGTAGTCTTTAGGTATAAACTCATTTTTGTGACTTAATGCACGTGAAAGATTTCTCTTCCCCTTCTCCTCCCCTCCTCAAATAGAAAAATTCCTTCCAACTTCAGTCTCTCCTTTTCTTGGTCTTCTTGTAAAACTAACGTGAAATGCTTTGAATAGAATTAATCAGTGCAGTTACCAAAAAAGTTACACACTCTACACTAATGCTTATATCTGTACTAATTCTACTGCTTTTTCACATTTGACAATTCATCTCTAAGCAGTCACAATTTTAAACCAACTTTCAATGTGATGATTTTTTCTTTTTATAAAGTAGTTACGTTCTCCAGCTGACATCATATGCTGTGTTTACAATTTTAATATAAAATAATTTAGACTTTACCTATAGTTGTGTATGCACACATTTATTTCAGCTCTGACCGTGCATGTATTTTAGCTCTGATTTTATTTTTCAGCTTTGCTGTGAAACAGCAATAACATTCAAACTCATGCACCAAAACCCAACGTGTATTTACATAGGTACAGACTCAGAGCATCTGTCAGATCCGAAGTGTCAAGAGCACATACCAAAGTATGACACCACCGTTTAGCCTTTTAAAGAATTCAGACTTTCAGCAGCTCTTGTTTAGATTTTACACCACCGCAACCAAAATTCTTTCATCAACATTCCTTTCCGTCAGAAATTCAATAATAGTAAGTTATTCGCATATACAAGTTAGTTTCTCTGAACTGGTAGATCAAAACAAAGTGGCAAACACACACCTGTAATGGCCATAAAACTAGAAAGGGACAGCATTCCCCTTTTCCTTTAAAAATATGCATGCGTATTTACTAGTTCAGAGATCTGAAAGCCAGAATAACATAAAAAAAGCAGTTATACATCATGTAAAACTATTTGCTGAAGGACAGAACAAGACTTTGATTATATCTCCAGGACTATTCTGAATCATCTGTGAAACTTGAACATGAAGTCTGGGTCCAACAAGACATGCATGAGAAGGAATGCAAAACTCCTCCCTTTACAGGAAAAATACCTGCAGTACTGCAGGAGGAAAGAAGGTAACCACTGGCATATGTACAAAAAAAGCACTATTTCTCTGATACTATGGACAGAATGCAGCGTTTTCAGATACACTAGCACCCATTTTCAGAAACAGAACTCAAAACACCCCAATTATCCATTTGGTGTGTACAACAGACTTTGTAAAGTTTTAAAAACAAACCTTCTTAACACCTCTCTTTTGCCTTACATCTGCATTAACAGAGAAAACATCAGGAATCTGGCAAACAAGTTGGAGAAAAACATAAAACAACATGGTGAAAGAAAACAAGTTACCACATCCCCCTTAACAGGGCAGCATCATTACACCTGAAGGGAGATAAATGCTATGGGGGATATAAATGAAGGGGATAAATATTCCCTTCATTGATGGTGTTGATGATGGAATACTGATGACGTTATCTTTGCCCCACAGAAGGCTGATGTCTCTCCTACCATAGCATTTTCCACCAGAAAACAATTCTCAAAGTATTTGTCTCCTACATTTTGTTATTGTTTAGGACCTCGTAAGTGGTGAGCTCTTAAATATTGCAACACAATCTTGTTCACCAACAAGTCTTCACAACCACCAGCTCTCAAGTATGAGAAAGAAATCTGTGAAGTCTCAATGCCTCTAAAAGGCAAAAAACCACTTTATTTGGAGAGACTGATGGTTAAGAGACAGTAGTATTATTAATCTGTGGCAAATCGGCAGTATAATTCAAAGCTCATGGCTCCCTGTCCAACATTTCCATTTTTAGACAACAATTTTTCTACATATCAGGTAAATCTTTAAGAATCCACCCTCTTACCCACAGACACAAAGAAAAAAAGAAAAAAACCCTCACATTGGAGAATAAACAGCTGTCTAAACATCTACTGAAGTCCAGAAAAGAAATCCTGCATCATTGTGAGGGATTTCAGTCTTCAAGAGATTAGCCAGAGGCCCCACAGTATCATCAATAAAACTCCCTAGGACTGGGGTTTGCTTTTTGGTTTTGGGATGGGGCTAGGGGTAGTTAAGCTTCTTTTACAAAGTATTTTGTCAACATAAAGTTGATTTTACATTAGACCCCATTCCAACACATAAAAGTTAGTTTATTACTGGATTTAGAAGTCTGTACCTGCCCAAATACCAGAAAGCACCATCTGGTTTATATGAAAACCACAAAATATTGGCCTGATGTGTTACATTTTACATTGATCATATTCTTATAATAAAGGTAAATGACACTGAGGTTTCTCCTGCTCTTGTTTGCGACAGGTCTGTCATTACTCTATATATTCTTATCAATGTAATTCATGCACTAAAACACACACCGCAAAAATTCTCAGGCTAATAAAAGAGACTTAAGAAAATATTTACTAAATCTATTTGATAATACAAGATATTTACCTGACTAATAAAGGAATTTACAGTGCTATCTTACACTCAGGGTCATCATTGGGTGGACTGTTCAGTGGATGTGGAATTGGTTGGATGGTCACATCCAGAGGGGAGCAGCCAACGGCTCAATGTCCAGATGGAGATCAGTGACAAGTGGGGGTCCGTATTGGGACCAGTACTGTTCAGTATCTACATTAACAACATAGACAGTGGGATCAAGTGCACCCTCAGCAAGTTTGCTGACAACACCAATCCGAGTGGTGCGGTTGACACGCTGGAGGGAAGGGATGCCATCCAGAGGGACCTGGACAAGCTCGAGAAGTGGGCCCACATGAACCTCACGAAGTTCAACCAGGTCCTGCACTTGGGTCGGGGCAATCCCCGGTATCAATACAGGCTGGGGGATGAAGGGATTGAGAACAGCCCTGCTGAGAAGGACTTGGGGGTACTGGTGGATGAAAAGATCAACATGAGCTGGCAATGTGTGCTCACAGCCCAGAAGGCCAACATCATCCTTGGCTGCATCAAAAGAAGCATGGCCAGCAGGGCGAGGGAGGTGATTCTGCCCCTCTACTACGCTCTTGTGACATCCCACCTCGAGTATTGCATCCACCTCTGAGCCCCCACCATAAGAAGGACATGGAGCTGTTGGAGTGCGTCCAGAGGAGGGCCATGAAAATGATTAGAAGGATGGAGCACCTCTCGTACGAAGATGGGCTGAGAGAGTTGGGACTGTTCAGCCTGGGGAAGAGAAGGTTCTGGGGAGACAACAATTGCATCCTTTCAGTAGTTAAAGGGAGCCTTCAGGAAAGATGGGGAGGGACTTTTTAGCAGGGTCTGTTGCTATAGGACAAGGCGTAATAGTTTTAAACTAGAAGAGAGAAAATTTAGACTAGATATAAGGAAGAATTCTTTTACAATGAGGGTGGTGAGACATTGGAACAGGTTGCCCAGAGAGGTGGTAGATGACCCATCCTTGGAAACACTCGAGGACAGGTTGGACAGGGCTCTGAGCAACCTGATCTTGTTGAAGATGTCCCTGCTTACTGGAGGGGGAGTTGGCCTAGATGACCTTTAAAGGTCCCTTCCAACCCAAACTATTCCATGATTCTATCTTTGATTCACGTAAATTCACAACATAAGAGCGTTACTGTTAAAGACAACAAGCAAAACTGTTGCTTTTGTTTAAAAAGCACCAGGTCTGCATGACATGGAGAGGTGAAGAAGGCACATAAATTATCTTTCTAAATATTGTCTATATTTCTGCACTACCTGACAAATCCACAGCCTCTACATCTTGCAACACAATTTGCAGTTTCTTTGTATGTCTTTCTTCAAATCAACATCCAATCTGACTCTTGTCAAATTTGTCAAATTTGAGAACTTTATTTATCTGTTGTTAAAGAGTATCCTATATAACCAAAACATCTCCAAGATCATCCAGATGCACATGTGCCACTAATAAAAATACTAATTACACATCTCTGAGAGCAATGCTAGATTATAAGCAGAGCCAAATTATTTGGTGAACATGGGGTAAAAGTAAAAACAAGGTAATAAAAGCGAGTCTATCATGACTAACAAGACTACCAAAACTCAGCTTCTTATTGGTTTGCGCCCTACGCTTCAAAGCTTCTTCCATCTCCACAACTTAATACTTTTAGCTCCATTCCCCGAGAACTGCTCACTGTACATCCCATCAGGGCAATACACTGGATTTCTCTCCAACCAAGCTACCGCTCTGCACAACTATTTGGAACTTAGTATCACTGAGACTTGCATCTATCCATCAAACTGATGGAAATGAGCAGGTTCAAATGCTGTTAGGAAAGCCTAGACATCATTAAAGCAAGTTTAAAAAACAGCACATATATACAAAGTAAGAGTATTTCTGTCCAGTATAGAAACTGTTTGTTTGCTTTAAACTTCCCCTATCAAAAGTATCTCAACCAAATAACAGAAAAAAAAAATCAAAGTATGTTTTATTTGTTCATCCTTTGCAATGATGTATTCCTAAACCCTGAAGCTACAAAAGGAAGCATCTTCCAATTATTTTTTCTTACAATTTGAATTGTCTATATTTACAAATTCAAATAACACACACTGGACATTTACCCTGAGTATACACTACACTATACACAGATACATTTTTATGTGTACAATCAACTGTTTTGCAGGAAAAAACATTTTTTAGAATTTCTTTCTCAAATAGCTGTAAGAGTTAGATGCACAGAAGTCAGCAGCATGGCAAGTGGGACACTTCCACGGTAAAGAACCACATGGAAAAACGCACGAATGCGAGGTTATTGTTTCCTTGAACATAACAAATGAAGAGCTGCTGTAAAATGATGACACAGTGAACAACATTTATCATTCTGCAAAGCAAAGACTGAAAGGGCAAGCTGTGCCTGGCAGTAACTGAACCGCATCAGCAAAGACGTACTAACAACTGTATGGATTTTCACAAACATTGGCTCCTCTGCATTATCGCACTGTAACCAACGCTGAGAAGGCACAACCACCATCACCAAACATGACACCTGCCACGTTGCTTTCTAAGCAGCACCTCCTAAAACAAATCTCTGCAATTTTTTTTCCCAGTTACAGTAGATGCCCTTTTTCCTGGCCCCTCCTTTCGGAAACACTGCCTTGTTATTTTAAATAAAAAATAAAACAGTTGATTCAGAAAAAAACCCAACCAAACACTGGAATAAAAGCTTCAGACTCAAAATCTACAATAAATACTTTAAATAACAAGCTTAAGCTTACCTAAAAGTACGTTACCTCCAGCGTTTTCATCATTATTTTAAAATGCTATGAGATACCCTTACTTCTGAGCAGCAAAGAAAAACAGAAGAAAAAAAATGGGGGAGGGATGGGATTGGAGATATAAATGAGCTTATCAGCCACTCAAACCAAGAACAAGACTTCTCCAAACACCACCTTCTTGCATAATTAGAAGTATAATACTTTAGGAACACAAGATACAAGGGAGCATCTCTGTGCCCCCTAAGCTTTAATATATTTTATATTTTGGTACTATAAAACTGGGAAGAAACCAAATGTACTCATGTATGTTCCTCTACCACAAAGTGCAAAAACATTTTGACATAGCTGTTTCTGATTTTTTATAATACTTAATTACTAAAAACATTTCAATCTAGTTCTGCAGTTCCTTGTCAGAAGTACTTGCTGCACAAACACTGTTTTTCAAACACAAAATCTGAAATTGCAGGTCTGGTGCACTTCTGCTAAAAATAAACTAATACTGTAAGCCATGAAGCTAAACTGTAAAAAAAGAGCAAATACAGATTAAATAAGAAAAAGATGAAAACTTTTTTTTTATGCCTATACAGATCAGCTGAAATAAAAAGCATGAAAGAAAGATATTTTTAAATTCATATTGGCCATGATTAGGATGATCCTGAGCTGCACTGACAATCCGAAGGCCAAGCAAGAGATACTATTAAAATGCCTCACTAGTCAATTTAGAACTGGAGCATAATCACCGTACAGGTATTAAAACAGAATAAAATTGTTTTATAGGTAAATTGTGTTTGCACTTGAGATGACAGAACAGACAGGAGTCTCTGTAAGGCTCATAGCTGGAGGACCAAACCCAGACCTTGGCCTCAAGGGTTGGTTCTATTTGAAAAAAGGAATAGAAAGGTGTCAGTTCTCTATGGCTTACCAAAGGACAAGGAAGAAAACTTCTCATATTTTTTGCCATAATAGAATTATGGTCAAAAAAAAGTCTGTCTGGAAAAAAAAACAACCCAGTAACTGTAGTCCTTTGGTTATAAAAGACTAAGTAGCATTTGTAGCACCTTAAAATTTTGTCTAATGGTGATGATTGTTGACACCTTCCATACCAGAATTTCTGAGTACATATTAATACACTCTTCCAATTTCCCACACACAGAGTAAAGCCCTAAGGGTCTCAAAAGGTTTCTTACATTGATTTGCTTCAGAATTCACTTATTTAACGGAAAGGCTAAATCTCCACTTTCATTTAATAGGTAAAATTAGAAAACAGCTTAAATCCTGATTTATATAAAGACATTAGAAGAAGGTCAGCCACAATCCTCTTTGCTCTGTAGATGAACAATTCCAGAAGTGACCTTAGAGCACCAAGACCATTTTGTTCACTGCCTGGGGGCCGCTATGGGCTGAAGGAATGTAACTGCACAGCTATCCTAGAAAAACACAGAGCCATATTATTTGGTGAACATGGAATAACAGTAAAAGAAAGTAATAAAAATGCAGTAGGCTTGGCTTTGGATATGTAAGCACAGGTATTATTCATCTGGCATAAGCATAGGGAAGTTTAAGCCCTAACCATGAATACAGGGGCCCAAACCTTGGAAAATTTTACATGCTGCAATGATTCACAGCTCTGAAGCACCCACCATTAGGTGACTGTACCAAACAGATAATCAAATCTGATAAGCAGACCCATTACCAGTACTACCTGGCATTTCTCAATTCCTTGCAGAATTCATTACACTGAAGACCATGAAGATATCTGTATCCATCAATTTATACTCCAGCACTCATTAACAAAAAAAAGCCCATAACAACAAAACCCACCCACAGACAGCATTATGAACTATTCTGGAAAGAACACCGGTCCTTTATCATACCACTGTATAAAATTTCTACCTTCAGTACCAGCTGCAGTTCTGTTCTTCCCAATTAAAAAAAAGATACTGAAGAATTAGAATGGATAAGAAAAAGGCAACAAAGAGCAAAAATTCCCTGATTCAGAAAGTCCAGAGCTAGAAGTCACCAGACATTAAGTTAAGACTACAGCTGCAAACCTGTCCTAGATTCCTCCATTTAGATCTGTTGCTGTGCTCTGTCAGAGACAGCACCGCTAGGCTGGAGAGAACTTTGATTTCAACAAATACAGTAAGCTAACTGTAACATTGGATTTCTGGATGAAAGACAACAGCTAAGATTTTAATATATGAGAAAATGCAACCAACTTGTCCAAATATTTAACCTGCTCTTTTGAATATCTTTACAGTATCTATAAAGATGGTCATGAGCCTCAACATTCTTTTCTACATTTTAATAAAAGCAAAGCTAAAAAAAAAACCCAATTAGCCTTTACTAATGAAGAAATGACAACTGCTTTGCAGAATCCAAGAGAGCGCGCTTGGCCCACAACTCAATTCCACCGCAAAAATATTAAACAGTCACTGCCTTTACCTGCTCTTCTTTTTCAAATTTTCAGTCTTACCAAATCTACCTCTGCTTCCCTTTTATAGTCAAGGACAGATGCAAGGAGCAAAGATTTGCAAGGAACACACATCTGTCTCCCTTCACTCCCTCACAGCCAAGCATGTAAACATTTAAAGAATGCTATAAACTTCTGATTCTAAATTAATCCCAGCTGGGAAGGTGCTCAGGCCCCAGTCATTTTGGAGCTCATCCTCATCCCAAACAACCTCCTCCCAACAGCCAGTTATTTTCAGAGAAGAGGGCTAAAGCAGAATTACCCCTTCTCAGAGGAAGGAAGGGTGGACTGGTTCTCAAATTCAACCTTTCTGCTCAGCCAGACCCTGCAAAGAGCTCCAGCACCGGTGCTTGAAGGAAGGAAAAGAGGGATAAAAGAGAAGGTTTTGCTGAAGAAAATAAATGCCTAAAAGCAGTAGAGAAAATAAAGAACAACAGAGTAAGAAAATAAAAGAAGAAAACGCACAAAGAAAAAAATATTAACTTGAAGTTTAAGCAATGATAATTCAATGCTTCCTCATCTCCCAGGAAGTCGTATCTGTACTACTACATATACGTGCACACCGTTATAGCACCGCTGGGCTATGAGCTTTACAAACACATTACCAACAGCACAGCAGCACGAGGAAGCGAGAACAGCAGTGGCTCTTCCCTTAAGGTATGAAGAAATCAAGGTCTTTAGGAGTCACGCTACACCAATACTGACATGGCTGGTTTAAAAAAAAAAAAAAGCAAAGAAGAAAAAATGTTGTCTTTTCCAGCGTTTTTTGTCACAGCTGCCTAACCAGAAGCTTCCAAACACTTCCAAGTGTGTGGGACCAAGTAAACAGGTTGACCCAAACAAGAGATGAGGAAACAGCTTTCCTACCTTTATTTTGTGTGCATACAGAGTGGAGGAACTAAAGGCACTAAAAGGCTGGCCAGGACCGCACTGCTCTAGACACATCCTAGAGAGGTTGGCACATCCAGACACTCAGCCTCCCAAACAACAGGACATCAATGTGGATGAAAGAGGACCATCCTCACGCAATCTGGGAAGGTTTGCACACACACAACACACCCAACAGCAATAAAACCAAGAAAATCCACCACATCACAATTCAATTCTATTCAAGCAATTTCTCAACTTTAAAAGACTTTGCCAGCCCAGGTTTCACAGTTTAGAGAAAATTCTCCACTTGTATATATCCAAATACATGTAGATGCAGAAATTCAACGAGAAATGTCGCTCTTTCTATTCCTATTGGAGATATACAGGCATGGGAGAGGTTGCAGCTCAAGCACATGTTAAGACATTCAGCTTACTCCTGTAAAAAGGCCACGTATGAAGCCGAAGCTGAGTTTTCAACTACCCTTATGAGTTAGAAAATTGTTTGCAACTTCTGCATATTATAAGGTTCCTTTGTTTAAAAAATAGAATTATTTATATACGTAGAAAAAGACTCAGTAAAATGAAATACTAGTGGTATTAAAGGTCAATATAATAAACAGCACAGCTTCGAGGTACCAAAGAACCACATGAAGCCTTCCAATACGGAAATGATGGGATGAACTAATGATTACATATATTCATATAAGAAGATATAACAAGGCACAGAGACCAACATGCTAAAAACCCCTATACAAATTAAGATTAACAGGAAGTACTATTTATTAATTGCATTACTACTAATGTGAAAGCTATACAGCATCATTCACATTACGATTTGTATGTACATGTATGCTATGTTATATACATAAAAAGACATGACTAATGCCTCATGCTGATGGGATCTGTAAAGCTAGCATTTACTGTCTAGTAGACACTGATCTTTATCTTTCATCAAATGGAGCAGAGTTAAGCTGTGGTCTTGCATTATGCATAAGCAGTGAATACAATTAGACTGAAAAGTAAGCTGATCATCTCTGATCTCAAGTGGAAAGCATGAACTCTGATCTTCACAGGTGACAGCTTTGTGCATTACTCCAGTTTACTAGTTAGCTTCCTTGAATCTGTGTACGCAATAGAAAGAACACATAGCTACGGCTAATCTTATGCAATTCACTAATGTATAAACAAGCACGAATATCAAATAAGAGAGCAAAGCAATTATGTTACTTTGTTTGGCACAGAGAAACTGCAATTAGTTCTTGATTTTACAGTTCAAGAAGGATGCTGAAAAACTGGAGGAAAAAAATTAAAATGCCTATAGGGAGAACACAGGGAGGAAGAGAAGGAAGGAATTTGATCTCTCATCAAGCAGAGAGATAAAAGAACCACCAGTGACTGGAAACTACACCTAAATAAAATCAGGCTAGAAATGAAGCTTCTTTTGTTTTCAGATAGATGGAATCATTTACGTATTGCTCATTTCCCAATTCCCAGAAATCTTTTCATTGAAACTGGATGCTTCCCAAATGTTATATTTCACCTTGGTGTATCTGTTCTGAAGCATGAATTTAGGAAATCTAATAGTCAGTGCAGTTGTAGCTGCACATGTTCTCAGAACACTTTACAAAGGAACCAAACATTTCCCATTTACAGGTAAAAAAGCAGAGAAATAACACTGGTAGTCAAGGGCAGCACAGGAATGAAGTTCACAGTTCCCAATTCCAATTATGCTGTTCTATGGACCCTTCTGTTGGGTTTTTGTGTTTTGGTTGGTTTGGGGTTTTTTTTGGAGGCAAGGTGGGGGGTGTTGCTCGGTGCTTTTTTTTGTTTTGTGGGTGGTTTGGGGTTTTTTGTGTTATTTTTCTTGTTGTTGTTTTTTTGTTTGGTTGGGTTTTGGGTTTGGTTTTTTTTAATTCAGTCTGTGAACTTACTTTTTTTTTCCTGCTTCACCGATTCCACTTCTGTTCTGTGTCTCAGATTTAATAGCCAATTCTTATTACTAACTTGCAAAAATGAAGAGTATTTTACCTGCAGAAATCTGTTCTTACTGAAGTTGAAGCACAGCATGTAGTAATACGCAAGCTGAGCCATGCAGAAACTCAAAATACCATGGCTGCTCATTCTTCACCAGCCAATCTCACAAAATGTTTTAATATAGCAGGATCAACTACAGAAATCATCTTGTTTGTTAATCAGTGTACACTTGTAATCATACTTAGTACTAAGCATATAGTTACTAGTTCTAAGTTATACTACATTCCACATTTTAAAGGTAAAAGTAGGAAAAATTCATATACAGAATAATATATGTATTTAATCTACCAACAGCTCTCCACATTTATGAAAACTACAGAACTCAATGAATTTTACAAAACCAATTCAATTTCCAGGGCATAGGATTGCAGTGATTAAGCACGCAGACTCCTTGACAGCCTCAAACAGGCTATGCTAAAATACATACTGTTAAATCCTTGCAATCTCTTTTAATCCAGGCTAGCTAGATTAAAGCTAACTTGGGTGTGCCTAACCATTTTGAGATCAGGAAGTTTGCAGACATAGCATATGTACCCTCATTATTGGCCTGCCTAGTCAACAGGTGCCCATAACCGCAAAGAAAGTGAATCCATATCACTAAGTCTTCAGTCATTCTGGACTAACAGAAAACTGCAATCAAAGCATAAAACCCTCGCCAGCTTACAAGTAGCCAAAAATTAATGGGATCCAGGCTTTTCTCTTTTCATTCACCCATATACACTTAGTTTCTGAATATACAATTCTTTCGGTCTCATACACAATGAAATGAAGGTGAGGCTTTTCTTGTTAACACCCATTTCTTATTACAATGAACACATTTAGCTATTAAGAACATTATCCAGTTTTGTTGAATGCTCCAGTTGCAATTCTCCAGTTCTACAGTACATTAAATAATCTTCCAACTATCACATGCCAACTTCTGGTAATTCACTGCACTGTTTTTAAACATAAAAGAAGGTAAAAACATACTAAGCCCTTTCTGTTTCTCTTCCATTTAAAGATAGTAACTGTAGTTACCATTGCAAAACCACAGTACAAAAACATTACAGAAGGCAATCGTTAACTTGGGAACATATCTGCATCAATAATAGTATCTAATACCTCTATTCCCTTTGTCTCTGGGGTGCACTGCGTGCACAGGTACATGTGTGCACAAAAAATACATACATGCACTCCCCAAGCAACACCTAAGGAGGCCCAGACTGTAAGCACTAATTGCAGGGGGTTCTCCCTAACTTTCTTCAGATTCCTCAGGCAAACAGCTTGAAGTGCAGACCTACACAATCCTAATAACAGAAACCATTCGTATAATCGCCAACTAAACCTTGGGGAAATTTCTGGAAAAAAAAAAAATGAAAACCTCCAAAATCCAAGAAAGGAACACAACTCTGTACACCTCCTCCTGGCCATTCAGAGAAACGGTACCCATACAGCTGCCGTCTCCCATTACAGGGAACACAGCACTATGCACCCTTAAACGCGTCTCTCTGAAAGAGCAAGGATCACCGAGGCAAAACCTTTCCCACCCTAACCCCACCTTGCGCAACCAGACCATATTATCAGTGACAAACAAAGCCACTGGGCTTCAACCTGTCAAAAGGAAAAGAATAGTACAGGTAAAACCAGCAGCTTTAAATGCTATCCTACAAAATATAACTTAATGTCAGCATCAGCCACCAGACACAGGGACCACCCCTTCCTCTTCCTTCCCCCCAGTCCTTATCTTTATTTTAACTGCAGGACAAGGAGAAATAAGCAGTTTCAGGTTAAGTTGTATGCAGAATTTTACAAGTTTTATTCTGTCAATATCAACAGAAGAATGTGTGGAATCTAACAAAACTAAGTTTATGGTGCTGAATGTCTTGCACCTAAATATCTTTACAAATCCAATTAGATTCCGTGTAAGCAAAAATCAGCTTTATTGGAGCATGTTACTATTTTGAAAAAGCTACCTGTTATCATGGATATGCTTTACTAAAAAGTTTACCTCCCAACTGTAAAACTTTTCCATGAATTTCAGTAAACGAGACTAGGTATATGGGACCATGAGCTTATGAGCTCATATGCAACCAGAACTGTTACTAGTGCAACAAATGAAGTTTTAAACACAACTTTGTAGAAATAGATTTGTCACGAGCTGGAATTTAATGATTTAAAAAAAATTCCACTGGGAAACAATTTCCATTAGTGAACAAAAATTGCATGTGTATAATAAAAAGGAACTTACACTCTTCAGTGCATATTTCAGTGGTATAACATGGTGACACCATCACTGGCAAAATTAGTTTAATTACTTGGACATTCTTTATAAAAAGTATATGACAGAAAAACAAATTGTGGAGTCCAAACATAGCAAGGTGGAAAAAACGTTCACTTACTTTCCACTAGTAAGTTAAATTAATAGCTAAGAGACTGCTTTTACTTCATCACTCAAGATAGCCCTTTTTCACTGTCCATGCCCCACTAACACAGTGTTCAGGACCAAAATGCATCTCTTGGGACCACAAACTTCAAAACCAAAACAAAACAAACTTCTGTAAGGTGTGGTGGGAAAGAGATGGACGCATTTTCTCCTCTCTCTGTAACTTTGAGAGCTACATATCAAAGAAAATCACAATAATGATTCCATGTAAGAATCAACACTAAAGACGGTACCAAGTGAAAAGGTAAGATGATTCCAGGGAAAAGATAAAATAATAAAACCAGCCTTTCCCAAGGCCTCCTCTAGAGCCACAAACAAACATGTTTGTTTCCAATATCTGTGTCCTCTGAAGGAAATCTTTTGTTGCTACAACAAATCAAACCTCAGAGGCTAAGCAGTCCTCCACAGACACAATGCAGCTTTGCAGACAGTATTTCAGAAGAGCAGATTTAAATTGACACTTCCAATACAACAACATTGTCCAAAACAACTGCAAAAACAACTACAGGGCAGATCCTCTCAAATAAGAAACCTATTTGTTTCTTTGGACATCCCACAGACCGATGAACCAACGTTACAAGGGAGGGCTTTTTCTTTAGTAGCAACATTTATTACACTGCTTGTCACTACCAGACTGGACTTCCTTTGCATATCTTACACCTATAGCTTTCAAAATATGTTAATAAACAGATTAAAGTCTGTTCAGTGGAGGGGGCTGTGTTTCTACTGCCTGGTTGCAAATCAGCTTAAACTGGTCTAAATTCATATCTCAATGCTGTTCTCACTGTGGTCCCTACCCAGTATCCTGGTCACCTCCCTTCAGGCAATGCTATGACTTGCGCAACACGTTGAGTTAATTCAGGAAGTCGATTTGTCTGAAAACAAATCCATTCCTGCCCATCTTTGCAAAACCAACACCACTGCTCCCCATCCCTCCTCCCTCCACCCCCCAAAGCCACACACTGCAATTTTCCAACCTTCTTGAATGAGATCATTACACACCCGCAAAGGACTTGTATTTGATACAAGGCAGAGGGCAAAGCTACACAGACAGATCGGCAGCATCTCACGCTTGCAGTGTACCTTTTCATAAACTCCCTAGAAGTATATTACATTTCTCTGTGAAAGGATAGATCACGTACTAAAAGCCAGTCCTTTTCAAGAATCAGGCACATTCAGAATAATCATCCCTTTCTTCCTTACAACACGAGTTTAGTTTCACAAGTAGATTAAAAGAAACCACCTACAAGAACTACTGTGTTTTAGAAAATGTGACAAAACTAGGCATTCTGTCACATCCTGAACAGAGTCCAACCTGCTTTTACGAACACTTCTACAAATACCTCGTAGAAAGGGGGGAGGGAGTAGCCATCTAGTTCCCTTGCACGTCTCCCTCTTGAAAAAAAGCTCTCATGCATAGAGGATGCATTCAGAGAACAGACTGGGATACAGTCTGGCACTCAGAGGCAGCCAGCCTACCCAGGTAAACCATCCTGCTGGAGACCACCCCTTATATATTCTATGAAACTCTACGTGCCACCAGCAGTCACTAAGCCAACAGTAATTTTGTGGCAACTAGCACCACTCCAAAGGGTGACTGTCAGACGGTACAGAAAGTGGTGCATGCTCTCTTACCTATTCAAATTCCTGAGAAGGCAGGCACATGCAGCTTTAGCAAAAGCTCCTGGTGGCTGTCATGACCAGCTTCAGATGAATCATAACACGGTGAAACCTAGAAGCAGAAAGACCGTGGGTATGAACAAAATTTGAATGGGTGAAATCTTTTTCAAAAGGTAAAGTGTATTGTGGAAATTGTCCTTGTAAGAAGCCAAAAGCAACAATGAAGACTTATAAAACCGTGAACCTATTAAGTTTTTGCAGCTAACTTACTCATCTGAGAGAGCCTGCATGAGAAGTTTTTCACTATAACAATCCCAGCCCTTCTTTTATCACCCTTTCTCTGAACCAAGTTATTTTCTTCCAGAACACATTCTGCCAGGCATGTGGAGACTGTATTTGGTTACACCTGAAATAAAGGGTACATTTAGCAGTGCTGTGGCCCACTTTTTTCCTCACTACTCAACATAAAGCCTATCACACACGTCAAACACAAGGGAGAACAGGAGTGAGTTTATCTAAGTTACCAACCGCAATTCTCTAAGAAGTCTCCAACTTGAAAAAAGTTTCAGAGCTGGTCCTTCCTATTTAGCAGGTCCTGTAACGAAATCTGTATTGTTTCAGCATTAGCTTAAACATCTGACCTCTGCCTATTGCTACAAAAGGCTTACATCTGTAGATGACAGGAGCCCTCTAAAATTAGACCAGGCAAACAGGTGTAACCATGGAGATTTATGCTGGACTCCCGAGAGCTCTGCAGAGGTGCAAGCTGGAGGTAGAGCACATACCACCAATGACATTTTTGTCCTCCTCTACTCCCACCAAGCTCACGTGTTAGAGGAGGTATGCAGTGAATCATATCAAAGAGACAGATTAAAAACGAATTCTAAATAAGGAGACTGGAGGAGAAGATCTAGATCATTTCTTCAACCTGGTTCTCCCCAATCCAGTTCACTGCACGGCTACATAAGCACTTGTGCTGACATGAGGCAGAAAAGGCACGGGACAGGATAAGCAGACAAGGACGGCTGCTTTCAGCTGCAATGCCAGCTTAACCTGCACATAAAACCATTATAATGGTATCTGAAATTTGATAGGCAGATAAGCAAATAATTTTAAGTCACCCATTGCTATTCTCCCAACAGTTATTTCCAGATAGATTTGAATGACGTTTGAATACTTGGTGGCAAGAACATTAGCATCAACCAAATTCTTTAAGAAGTGCCAGACAGCATTATCAACAGAGGTCAAGTAAGTAATTATTGCTATCTTCCTTTAAGCTATTAAAAATATAGCTTTCAGAGTTGGGGGGTTTTTACTGCAAGTTAAGTTTAGGCTTATTTACAAAATACTGTGTGAAATTAAGACCTTGGAAAAAATGAGAAGCATCATCAAAAGAGCTGCAGTACATGAAAAAAACAGTCATCAAATGCAGCAAACGCAGCTTCCAAAAGCCAGAGAGAACTAAATTCATGTTTAAAAAAAGTAACATTCCAGGAAGAATTGGATTTTAACTTTCATATTACCAACAAACTGAGTCTGTCTCTTTCAAGTAGAATCCCATTCTAATTTTGGGGTAGTGAAGTTCAATTATAACTCGGTCAAATGAAGCAAGTAAAAGGTTTAAAATCTACCTGCTTGTCATTGCTACTGACATTTTGGCAAGTCATATGGGCAGCAAGTAAATAAAGAATTTCCGCAGGTGGTGGCCTTCTGGTCAAGACATATTTTCCTTGTTTTATTTAGGGTGAAATTCTTCACCTATTCAAGCATTACTGAGATGCATCATAATTCTAACCCAGAACTCTCCATTTTCTTTGGTGTTAAATTATAGACAAGCTGTGTAAAGTCAACTTTTTTTTTTTTTAAAAAGATTGCCTGTGAAGCTCAATTGTGATGGGGAAGGCCGCCTACACAGCAGAGAGAGTGAGAAAAAACACACTTGCAGAGCTGAAAAAACATCAGTGTAGGCGTACCTAAAGGGGGGAGGGAAGAAAGAACTTGGTTCTGCTGAAAAAGGCTATTTTCTTACATCACCCTTGAAAGAACTAAAATGTGTTACTTGAAGAGAATTGAAAGGATTGTTTGCTACTTTCCAGATGTCAATGTGCAGTACTACAAGCAACATGAGGAACCCTTGCAGATTCATACCCCTGATTTCAGAATCCACCACCTGCCCAAGGAATGCTTCACTTCCCCACTTCTCTGCCGCATCCTGCAAAAGCTACTCTCACGGAGCACCAAGTCACCTGCAGAACAGCAGTTCAAGGCTTTAAAAGCCTTATATAATTAGTAACATTAGGAAGTATTGATATCGTAGCCAAAGCCTTTTCAAAAAAGGGAGAAAGAGAATGCCCTCTATAAACATTAAGGATAACTAGCATTTATTCTCAGCAGAATCTAACAGTATTCGAAACTGCTGAAAAACACAGCTACAAGAAGTTCAGATGTTTTTTTCTTATAGATGCTTGGGGAAAAAAACACAACAAAACAACAAACCCAAAACATTTTCCTCCCAAGCCTGCACAGACTTCAGTTCATTCATCTCCCAAGAAAAGCGAGCAGGCCTTTTGGGATGTCTTTTTAATCAGTGGAAAATATCCTTCTCAGTTTTCTTTTGGAAGGCACCAGCAATACACATTATTATTTCTAAATAAAGAAGTCTACATAAAGTGTTCTGGTGCCATCATAAAGCTATGAAAATATTTTTAATAGGCCTGTCTTTCCCTTCATAATGAAAGCAAAGGCTTTTGACATACATGTGTTAGCTGATTATTACTGTAATTACTACCAGAGGAATGAAGACAGCCAGGACAAGTTTCACCAATGAACTTCAACAAACATGAGATGATGCACTGCAGGGAAAAGATGATGCTGCTACACCCACAGCACTGGACACCAGCCTGCAACCTATTTTGTGAACTCCAGTCACAAGGAGATAGGACTTCAGCACCTAATTCCCTTGCGTATTCAGGCTGGTATTTTCAACGCCCTGTGCCTAGCGGGTGAGTGAATTCCTGCACCCACAGTATGCTGCCACAACGGAGAACAGCCCGCAGAGCGGTACTGCTGAAAGGACACCTCCAATCAAAGCTTTCACAGGGCTCTTAGTTTCATCTCCAGCCAAACGTACGTTGTCACTGAAGATGCTGAATGCCAGAAACTGATAAATAACATTACTACAAAGTAAACTCCATTCTTAAACTTATCTTCTCAACTATATGACTGTTAAGCACTAGTGGCTATTACTCATACACGTCAGAAACACAGGTAAGACTGGGTTACATGGCAAGCAAAGGCAGCACACTTAGAAGTCACAGCTAAGCTCCAAAAATTACCCTTAAAACACAAGACAGTTGCTCCTGAAACTCACTGAGGCACAAGTTTTTCTGCATCAGAAAAGCAGAAAAGGATGAAGTATGAAAGGGAGGTATAAAACTCAGCAGCAGTAAAATCACCAGAAAAAAGGAGGATCTGAAACAATGAATATGAAACAGTAAAAAAACCACAGAAGCAAGAAAAGTAGTAAGGCGATGTAGAAACAAGTACAAACAAAAAAGTCTACAAAAAGTAGTATGAATTGAAATCCCTTATTCTAAGAAAATTGGAGTAATTTATAAAAGGAAGGGATATAGACTCCTATTAAATTTCGAAATTATAGCCATCTTGACTTTCACCCTGTTGAATAGTGAAATGCTATTTCTGACACATTAATAAAGCCTCTCTACATACTAATACACTTACAATTCTAATAAACCAAAAATGCATGAAAATATTACACAACAAATGAATCACATACATAGAATTTGCATCCTAATGAAGCGTATCCTTTCATGCTCAGCTTGTCAAGCTGAAGAACATTTGCTTCAAGAGTCACTGCCAGAATAATCTGATCTCTTGTATTCTTTCATAAATTTCACTTTTAGGTAAAATGAAGTTTTATTTCTTTAGTGAGAACAGAACAGTCTGGAAGGCTACCTTTTACTGTCAGGCTCTAAAATTTCCAGTCAGACTAAGGCTATTAGGAAAGAAAAAACCCTAGAAGAAGAGCATGGAGGGCTGTCGGGGGATTTTCTGTTGCTGCTAACGTCAAAATTCAGAGAGAATATTTACCTTTTCCTTTTCAGAAACTAAACCTTCAGGAATTTCTCAGAGATACGCTACTAACAAGGAAGAAAGCTGAACTAGTGAAACCTTTTTACCTTCTCATACCCTTCTGTAAAATAGCGGTATAGAAAAAGAAATCTGAAATTGAATTATACTTCAATTTTTGATTGAAGGGAGATTCAGCTCAGATGGGGGGGCGTGTCTGGATTTTCTCATTTTGTGTTGGTTTTTTTTGCTCTCATCAAGGGTAAACTAGAAGTCTGATGCAGATTTACAGCGTGATACAAATTCAAATAAGTTTGACATCGTAATTACACAGTATCAATCAAAATTAGTAACATTGCACTTAATTCATTAACTCTTTTGCTGCCCTGTCAACAGGAGTCAATTACTGTAATACTTAACATTTTTCTCAAAAGGAGTAATGGAATAAAATTTCATTTACTTTCATTTCACCTAAAAAGGCTTCTTCTGATGTTCACGACATCATTTTAGTGCAGTAAGCCATAACCTTCCCTTATTATTCAAAACTAGCACGGCTTACGCACTTTCACACTAAGGCCAGTTTTTCTCGCCACACAGCGTATGACTGTAATAGCATATAAATGGCTTTATGTTTACCTTTAATATAATTCCACATCCTGTAAGTAAAATACCTGTACCAAGAAGATACTGATGACTGGGAAAAGCTTCGCATCCATGAGCTAATGCTTTTGTCCAGTGCTGAACTGACCGAAGTGAAGCATCAAGGAACTTACAGAGCACAACCATGAAAATGCCAGTTATTCCTGGCAACAATAAGCACTTTACAGTAAGGAATGCAAATACTTAAGTTCGAAACAGAGAAAATCAACAACAAATGCAAACAAAGTCCACTTTCCCCCCCCTTACATGAAGTAGTGACCGATTCTTTTTGCTGTTCAATATTCTTTCTTTAAAAGTTAGTTTTTCTCTTCAGAAAAGTAGTCCTATTGGGGTTTTTTTTCAGCCTAGCTCTCTGTCACAGCTAAGCTGTAAGAGGACAGCATTTTCCACCATCGAATGAGTTACTGCTGTCAAGCAAAGAACTAATAACCTGTTTATGGCAGAAAATACTGCTGGAGCAAGGGTAAAGGGCAAATTTAGCAAAGAATTTGCAAATTCACAATTTGAAAGCTCACGCCTTTTCTATTCCCTTCCCCGTTTCATATGTAATTTCAATCCATTTGACTGCTGCTAAAAGAAATGAAAAACTGAGCTGGCATCTCAACTGATTTCTGTATTTGGAATTTTAAAGCTGCTTGTCAATGGAAACAGAGGAAGCACCATAGAGAATATGCCACTGCAGGAAGCTTTACACTGATAAGGGTTCAAAGTACTTTGCAGATAAGGTAAATATCATTAAACCAAATACAAAGAAAGGGAAATAAAGGCAAAAGAAAGAAAAGTTGTTGTTCAAGGTCATCCAGCAGCCAATTGGCAGTCAGAAATATTAGTCTTCCAACTTCTAGCCAGTGGCCACAACAACTTCTCTTTATATGAAGACTTTCATCGGCACTTTGATGAACTGATAATACACATAATGTAAGCAACAATACATTAGGTAGACACATTAGACACCCTAAACAAGAAGGCAGAGAACTGCCTGACAGCACACAAACTAAAAGCCATGAAGCGCCATTACTGAACGGCACCTGCACGCACTGATCCAGGGGGTTTCCATTGGCCTGTACCAACATCCGTCAACAAACAAAACACGAAACCAAAGTTCCCCAGTCTTTCAAAATATACTGGCACATTGCATAAACTCCACTACTTTACCCTTTACCACAAAAGGTGTTTAAGCCAAGAATATCCAAATGCAGATTTTGGTTAACTGCATGTGTTCCGTGAGCACCGCTTCTATAAGCCTCCAATCCCCGCTTCACAGCACAACAGAAATGTATACCATATACCTACTACAGAAGGCAGCTTCACAATAAAAGTTGTATAGATGCATACTGCCCATAAAATTCATTAAAAGAGGCATTAACTACATCACTATATTTTAAAAAAATCCAAGAGCATATGAAAAATTCCACTCCGTTAAGAAGAATTTATTCAGTCTTCAAAAGCTTTGAAACAGTGTCAAACTGAAAATCCTAGTAATCTCTAAGAAGTTTCACACTCCATAAATCATATCTTCTTCTCTCCCTAATTCAAAATTCAACTATGATAAAAAGACAATTCTTTAGCTAGAAAGTTTTTTGCATATGTAACCAAACTTCTGCTTTCCTATGTTACCAGCCTTCCTTCAAGGAAAAGAAAACATTCATCCACGCCACCTTTGAAATTAAGAGGAACTCATTACTTCCATCCTACTGAAAGAGACAAAAGTAACTCAAGGTATTCTCCCCTCCTGCACCCAAGGTTTCCATTTTCAGTGCAGAAGTCCCTGTTTCACTTGCATTACATGGGAACTGATAATCCATTCTTCCATAAAACACAAGCACCTTATGTCTCCACACCCATTTGACTCACTTGGCAGCCCTGGTAATTTCCATTAGGGTGGGGGTTTCTCTGCCCATTCAAGGACCTTCACACTCTTTGCCAGATTAAGATAAAATTTAAAAGGGTTCTTTGCCTGTTGTCCCAGGAAAATTACAAACGGTTTTGTACTCTTCTCAGTAGATAGCTCATTTATCCACATTTCAAGAGAAACTGTTCTATAAACAATAGTTCACAGTCTTATCCTCTTGGTCACGTAACTCTTCAGGAAACAAAACCAGCATTTTTCTGTCTGCTTAGATGGCATCAATATTATTACAGCTTACATAAAAAAGTTTTGTAAAGAATTTATTGGAAACAGGCACAGTCTAGCGATTTGACCACATGTCTAAGAGCTCTGCCTAATTCAAACAAGCAATTTTACTTGTCTGTTCTGCAATTTTCCCATTAATGAAAATAATATTTACTTCACAGGGGTCAGAATGATTAATTTCCATGAAGAGCTTGAATCTAAAACAGAGGGTAATTTGATAGATCTCTGAGGAGAGAGGGTGAAGGAAAAACAAATTAGATTTTCTATTAATTTTCAAATGAGGAAAATATTTGAGTTGCAGCACAACCAGCTACTTTTGCATTTCCAAGAATATTAGCAAAATTACACACAATAAAGAAAACTCAATGCTAATATAATTTGTCTCTTCAAACTACATATCCAGCCATGAACAGCAGCAGACTCTTCAACACCAGATTTTTATCTGAACAGACAAGTTTTGGAATCTGCCTTCATTCTTGTCCATTCCAAAGTTGCCACAGTTTCACTAGTGAAATGAGATTTCACATTTCAGGAACACGGTGCTCATCTATCCGTGGGAAGGAAGGGAAGAGTGTTACAGAACACTCTGAACATACTACTTTAATAACCCAAACCAAGAGAGAAATGTAAGAAAGTACCCCATGGATCCAGAGACCATTATTATAACTAACTATTAGGGATTCATGAAAGTCTATTCCCAGCTTCAACCGCTCAACTCGAGGTCAGAAAAATTATCCAGTCCGGAGTGTACTACATAACTATTCAAACACTATTCTTAAGGCTATCTCACTATTACAAAACCATTTGCACCCAAGCTGACCGGGTATAGGCTGAGAATCTGGTTCACACCTTTTCTTCTGTTTTTAAAGTGATTTTGAATGTCTGGCACTCAGCACAGGATTCTCTTACTTGACAGTAAACATACAGAAGCATGAATTCACAAATACGAACTTTTCGTGCTTTTTTTAGTGCAAGAAGCACTGAGAAATTACTCTACTTCAGGCAGATTACTTTGTGTATTTTGGAATTAATTTCTGGAATAAGTTTGATAGATACTCAAAAGTCTTAAGAAAAACTGTCTTTGTCAAAGCAATT
This sequence comes from Dromas ardeola, assembly GCA_013398915.1. Taxonomy (NCBI): domain Eukaryota; kingdom Metazoa; phylum Chordata; class Aves; order Charadriiformes; family Dromadidae; genus Dromas; species Dromas ardeola. Next base: position 93,135 of record VYZM01013224.1, read on the forward strand.
ATCTGACACAATGATGGCAAGCATGTCGTATGATACATACCACCTTGACACAGACCCTGACGCTGGAAGTATCATCGTTAAAAGTACCATGGTCAGAAGGTAAATGAATAATTACAAGATTTAAGACTGAACCCAAGTTAGGGGATGTGTACAGAAGGAAGATGGGATTTTTTGCTATTATTTTTGGCAGAGGTAGGGAGCTAAAATATCTTATTTGTTTATCTACAAGTGCTACAGTTAAAACACTTCATAACTAACACCCTTGGATACAGAGAAAAATCCATTGTTGAGCAACTCACGATCTTAATAGCAAAACCAAAAAGCTCGACACAAATTGAGATTCTACACTTCAGTGAGTACTCGTTCATACTGGGGAAACAACATAACCTAGATGTACAAAAGCAGCAAAATAGTGACTTAATGTAATGCCGTAGCATAAAGGTGATAATGTAGATATTGTTGCATTTTTTGTTTCTTTAGATGCAGAAAACTGAGTTTATTTTTACTTTACAAAAAGATACTCTTTAAGGAAAGGTTCACGAATGTCAGTAACTGCAAACTTGCAGCATCAGGCCAATGTAATCCATCAGTAGTTACCAAAATTGCAGAAGCTACAGATGTTACAGAACATAAAACTAAAAAAGGCATGGGGGGAGGCATAACACCAGCAATTAGAGAGGCCAGTAAATAATTTAATATCCCCCCCCCCGCAAGCCACAGAAACCCGGTGGAGGCAGCATGACATCTCCACCAGCGGCAGCACCCCTCCAGAAGGCAGCCACTGTGCTCTTGGCAGCTCATCTCAGCCTCAGCAGAAGCACCCTCCTCACCCACCACCCAGAAGCAACAACTATCCATGTCCGTTTCTTAATCAAATACACTGTGTGCACCAGAGATTTACATTAAAGAGGAGAAAAATCTCTAATCTTATTCCAGGCTACAAAATTCAAATATAAAAGAATAAGTAACATAAGCACAAAACCTCTACCCATGACTAATGATCATTTCTTTTTCAGCAATTTCACAATCTAAATAGCATCTTGTGCTCTAGTCCATTTGAGTCATTGTCCATCACAGTCAAGAATACACAGGAACAAATCAATTCTTCACCTGCTTCCTTATATCCTTTAGGGCAGAACATGACTACTCTTCTAAATAAAAGCCTTGAGAAAAGCCTGTTGCAGTGATTCATTCAAATAAACATGTCTGCAAAGGTTTACATTTCACCAGTTGAATGTAAAAATAAAAAGTGACTATAAATCTTGAGGGAAAAAATTAACAGGCTGTTCTTTAGCTTTTCATAAAAATATCTGTCCACTCGTATCAGACAACTGAAATGTTGCACAGCTCAGTGAGCTGTACTAGCAGGAGAGCTAGGAATCAGCTCTATTAGGTAGATGTTATGGACTCCACAATACATATCATTCCTTTGAATAAACACAAGTCTTTAGTAAGAAAAAAATATGGTTATTCTCTTAAATTAAATAAGAACAAACTCAGTGACAAGTAATCATTCTGAGATACTGTCCACATTATTTTTTTTTTCCCCCACGTATTTGGAGACCCATTTTGAAAATCTATAGGATCATTATATGATCCTTAACCTCCACTGGCAGCGTATAAGAAGAGCCTAAGGCAGGCCTTAAATTATTTTACCCAATCCTAACAACATGACAGCGGCATCAGTACAAAGGCGTGACGGTTAGCTCCTGATGGGATTAGGAAAAGCATGGGAAAGAAAACATTAGCAATGCATCACATGGAATTCAAACAATCTAGAGCAGGAACGTGGGACACAAGCAAACTTTAACAAATCCTGCTTATAAAAAACCAGACATACCGTAAGCAGCAGCTGATTTCAGAAACATCCTACTAAGGCCATACAGGGCGAGCTGAACCCATCATAAAGCACGCACATGCTGATGGTGGGGGAGAGCTGTCTCCCCCCCCTTCTTTGGAAGTGTTGCCTTTCAGCAAGATCAATCCCTTGCTTCAGCCCACCCTGCAGCTGTGCACAGCTGTAACTGCAGGAGGTAGGGAGGAGCAGCCCAGTTGGAGCAGGGGGTGGACAGAAGCAAGATGCACCCTTCCAGGGGCTGCATGGGCTCGTGCCAGGCTGGCATGGACACAACTCCGCACCTTGAGCTTCCAAGGAGGAAAATTCTCAATTCTGCTACAAAAATACAGATCCTGTCCAATACTGCTACAACAATGATTACCAAGAGAGAGCGCTGAGCTCCGAGACACCCGAACAAAAGACCTCGTCCTATTGACTTTATTAGTTACCCCAGACAACTACTGATCAATTTTGAGGAACAAAACACCTGAACTTTAGCTAAAATACTAATTTTACCACATACAAGCAAGCTTAAAATCTGTCAATACACTCCAAAGCTAGGTTTGCATATAGCTTGACTGTTATTCCAAGAGATTCAGCAGAAGCCTTTGAAAAAAAAGCAGCAGATCTAGTTTCCACACATGGCACAGTTTTCTTTTTTAGCATGACTGATGTAAGGGGAACTGAAGATGAGCATCTGCAGTCCTGATGTCCCATAGATGGGAGACAAATCAAATCAGCCCAGACTGGTGCACTCTGTTAATGGACCTTCTCCTGACCTATGGCAAGTAATCTCATAATTCGTATGAGGAACTGCTCTGCTGAACTACTTTTTAGAAAGGTCACAAATGGTTATCTAGCAATTACATTCCAGAACAATTTGCTGCCCAGTTTTAAGTATTTGGAAAATACAGTATTATTGGCATGTTACATGGAAAGGTATTTGAAATTCACAATAAAGAGATCCACCATCCCATTTATCACTTCAATATCTGGGTATGGAATAATTAGGAGTGGTAGTTTTGATTCAGTAAACAGAAGGGATTTTTATTGACAAGGGAACATTTCCAAATCTGAAGATATGTATTTTTATGATATTTTAGAGGGTACCACATACTTTGTACGATGATGACCCAAATGGACTTCCCCATCGCCAGTATCTCAACCACCAGAGGCACATAAAGCCAAAGTGTTAAGAAAACGGCATGCCCTGCTGCACAGGGACGAGGAAGCAAACCCATACTCTGCACAGGATTGCAGTCATCATGTGCACACAGCACTCTAGAGATGCACAGATTTTTAACACATTTCTAAACATTATCTCCAGACAGATTAGTTGCACGCTGCTTACCCAAAATAGCTGGAAAAATACCCTAGAAAAGCTGTCAATTACAACACAAAGTTTTCTCCAGAGGAGAGGGGACTCCTGTATCACGGTGCTCACTCAGTTCTTTCCTTGCATTGCAACAGGGTCTCAATTTTCAGTCTCAGGTTGTTTTCAAACACAAAAATACCTTGATCATAAGTACTCCTCACACCTTCCTGGCTTTCTGAAATATTTTGGTGTCAGCGAAGCACAGGTAAGGGTTCCTTTCCTCGTATCTAGACTCAACACATGAAAACCTCTCCCTATCATGAGCCTCACCCAAAAACCCAACTGTTACTTGAGTGCACTTTTCCAGGCAGAAGTGTTTGCTTTTCCCCAAAAGAATGCTCCTTGTGATCCCTGCACTGGGCAGCAGGCTGCAAACACAGTTTCGCTGAGGAGAGGACAGGAATATCAACACAGCGCAAGGCTCTGAAGGAAAACTATCTTCCCCAAAGAATGGCACCAAGCTAGCATGTGCTCACACATTCATTGCTTTGCTGCTCTTCTCACTCAAGCATGTCACTTAGTTTTGTGTTATACAAGTTACAGAAAATAAATCTTAATATGTTGCCAATCAAATCTTAACTAACTGTGCACGGTAATTAGAGGAAAACTATTAAGAGTCCATACGAAAGAACCATTTCAGGAAAAAGAAGTAGCTGTAATTATGAACTTCAGAGGTAATTAAAGAACACCAACATAACTAAAACAAAATACCCCTTCAAAACAAAGGTAACTTAAAACAACAACGAAAACCTCTTCACCATTTAGCATAAGCCCTGAAACCCTTCCTCCCTGCAGCAGACAGGGAGAGGAAGGGCCAGAGACACCTGTGAGGCCTGGGGTGACCTTACCCTCTAAGCAAAACCAAGGTAAACTCTACTCCAAGTCACTTCACATCAAGAAAAAAACATGCCTAGTGTAATGGAAGACTAATTTGGCTGTATGTTCATGAACACAAAATAGATCTAGCTACTGGGAGAATATTATAGGAACTCTACTCTTAGACATTGTCTACCAGAGTGTGTGTGCTGTGTTTACACTTAATTTTCCACCAATTCAAATTCTGATTCACATTCACTAACTTGCCAACAATTGTGCCTAGATCTGGAAGGAAAGGGGAAGAAATGGGAGAACAGTAAGATGCCAAAACCCTTACTTTAAGAAATTACTGGCTGAAGCTTACTCTCTGTTTTCATATTTTTTGTGGACTTCAAAAAGTTTATAAGTATGTCCTTATATTTGAGAAATACAACCTAAGGCTTTCAAACAACTTACCTTTAACTACAGCTGTTAACATTTTCTTAATCATGCTTATATTCACAGCACAAATTCCACACTGCAGGACTCACAAAGGGAATTTTTTTTTTGCTGCTGTATTTTTTATTAGATTCATTTCACAAACCATCTGTTTCTCTGTAAAATAAATACATAAGGGGATATCTGCCTTAAAACAAGCTCTCAAGTAGAAGGTCCTACCTTCCTCCTCCTTTCTTTCAGGCCATAGTTGGCAAATGGTCAAGAGGATGTTTATAGTAATAGAGGATGTTTATCAACCAACCTTCACAGGTTAAAGAGGCTGGTGCCTTAATAAAAACATTTGACAATGTCTTTTAGCAATCCAAGTACTGAACGTGTAATGCATTCAAAAATTTAATTAAAAAGTAATTGGAAAATACTGCTCCTGCACTCACATCTGCAAAGCTGCCGTCTTACACCTATTTGGGTCTACATCACCCAAAACACAACCTTCACTCAATCTCTGTCGTATTTAAGCATCACTTTAATTCAGAGTAAGTCTCAGCAACACTCTTGGAGTTAACAGTCCCCAATGATTTCAGGACTTGAGAACAAAATACTTATGAACTCCTGGTTGTCTTCATAGTGCAATTTTGATTGAACACCTTTTTTTTTTTTTTTGAAGACAGAAAGTTTGGTAAACTTATGTAGCAGGTCACACAGTTGCATAAACTTTATTACACAAATCACAGTACAACAAAAGCTGTACTAGCATACTGGATTTGCCTGGGTTACGGAAGACATTGTTCAACGTTACAGGCAAGGACTAATCCATATTCTACATATAACTTAATTGAATCTTCAAGCATTCCTCCTTATCACACTCTGTGAAACATGAAGAATTATTCCATTTATGAGAGACATAAGTGAGGTAAGCAAGCTGAGGGTCAGAGGGTCTCCCACCGGGGACACCCAGCCCCACTTCAGGCACCCCCCCAAGGCAGCCAACCCAAAGCCCAATACCATACACTTCCATACATGCAAGATAATTGTCACCGTTAGGGGATCATATGCCATTTTGTGCTATTTGTGCATTTTAACAAGATTTCAGCTAGTCCTCCAATTACTCACTAATGGAAAAGAACCATCTTTTAAAAAACAAAACAAAAAATCCCACACGCCACCACACACTAAGGCCTGACTGCCCAGAAGGATGCACTTCCCTAAAAAAAGCACTTGGACACGAACAACCAAGTGGCACACCAAACCCTAGTTTTGCCCTTCAGGGTTAAGCTGTCAGACAGTAATTCCATGCTTACGTTAGTCTGGAGCAAAGTGGGAGCTGCCAAGGAAAGAAGTCTTGGCTTTTCCCACTCCCTCAGCCTTTTTATGGGCCATCATCAACAGCTGGTGACGTAGTGAGCCAGATCAAGGGCACCAACTCAACTGGAAGCTGAAATGCCACCTTTGTCAGATTAGCTTTAACACAAGACACTTTCCAGCCATGTTCACTGAGCGGCTACCAGAATGCCCATGCTAGCAAGAGGCTAAGGGGAGTACAAGACCACAGTTTTTGGCAGTAACTGAGTCAATTCAGGCTGGATTAAAATTGCCCAGGGGGGCTACAGTATTAATCATCTACATTTCCACAAGTCATTTTCCCAAGCTTCTGTTCCTGTTGAGAATTTTTATTATCTTATGCCTAAAAATCCCTAAACAAGGAAATCGGATCTAGGCTTTTAAACAAGATGGTCTTCCATCACACCACCAGGTACACCAGGGCCGAACCCAGCACATCCAACACACAGCCATCCAACCACAGACTAATAAAAGTACATCTCACACCGATCAAGAGGACTACAATCCACATGAAACAATTACTGCAGACATAGCTAGTCAGAACTTCAGGAGGGGGAGTGGGAATACCGGTTATAAAGGATAAGCAAGCATTCTCAGGTTTGAGACAGTGTAATTGAATCCCCCCACCCAGCCCTGGACACCTTTTTTTTTCTTTAAACCAGTAGATCCAAGTCCTGCAATATATGAACTAAGACTTAATATACATTGAGCTGACTGTCCAAAAAGCGACAGCTCACAAAAGCCTCTACTAAAGACTTTCACTTTTAAAAGATGTTAAACTGTATTTTATCTCCTAAAAACACCCCCAATATTAATTTGTAAAATATTGTTGTACATTTGTGTATGAATTATATTAATATATGTCTACAAAGAAACTGCTAAATAACTTCTAAAGTTACACACTTCTAAAAGAAAAATACCATCTATAGAAAGCCATAAAATAATGATATAGGTGATATGTTCATCAACTTTCAAATTGCATTATAAACATAATTGTCACACATATAGAGCATACGATTGTAAATATCTCATATTTTGCTCTAGAGAACAAATTCATGTTTTTAAAACAAGGGAAATCAAAAGAGTACTAAGGATTTTTAATTGTCTGTGACCTAGCAAGGATAACTAGTATACTTCTCACTGGGTATCTTTCTTACTGATTGGAATAGCAGTAATTTCCCTGTAGACCAAAGCAGATCTTATCAAATGACTACTATGCCCTGAAGAGGCCATAAATTAATAATGTTATGCAGTGACATGATACTGTATGGGGGGAGGAGGAAGGTGGAAAAAGAATACACATGATGTCAATGAATTGCAATTTGCTTCTGAACAGTATGCTATCACCAATTTCAGCAGCAATAGACAGATGAAACATAGATGACTTGCAGGCTCCCACGTGAAGATACGCAGCTCTTAAAAGGAAGTTTCCATGCAAGTCACATCATCTCAACGCCCTAGTATCTAAAAGACATTGTTAGCTCTGCAGTTACTGACAGCAAGTTACAGCTTTTAAAGGGTGTCTTGGCTTTTCAAAGGGAAGCAAATGAATCTGTAAATCTTAAGCCTTGTAATATAAAGGATTGAGAGCACAGCTACTGCAGTAACAAAGATACAGAAGGCCACCTAAGCAGCAGATGCACTTTATCAGGGAACCAGAAATCTGAAATCTGTTCCACGTATCAAAATATATACACATACAGGCATTTGTACAGTTCTGTACTCATCTGTGCTCCTAACGAGAATGATCCTAAAGAGAACAGTTGATGAAGAAAGATAAAATCAGGTATGCAGAAAACAAAACAAAAAATAATCAGAAAAAAAGCATGTTTTCATATTTCAAAGTTATAGCAACACAGGATTTAGTTTAACAAGCATTTGAAAACATTCGGTAAGTACCCTCAATAGAGGACTCACATCTGCAAGAACCGTTACTTATACTTGAGAAGTTATATGTATCTGAAGGACACATATTGGCCGTCACATGTACCAAAAGAGAATATGATAGGTTGAGTTAAGAGAATTATTCATGCTTCAGAAGAACAAGAGACATACCAGGACAACACAAATGCTATGCAAGTGAAGAAAACACCGTATTTCTTAATTAGATGCAGTCACAGGGGAAGACCTGGAAACATAGCTTACATACAAAAGAGTCTCCCAAGAAATAAGCTATCACGCAAGCTAACAGGTCTCAGAAAAAACCCTTGAGACTCTTGTATTACTTTACTCCAATGTTAGGTGCTCACAGCATCTTATTCCAGCAGATCCGGTCATAACAGAGGACTGGATTCTAGGAAACAGGCGGGGATTGTACATCATTTGGATAGAAGGGGTACTTTGGGGCCATATTAACATGAGAGCTACTTTAAAGAAGTGATCTATGTAGAAACAGGGCATTAAAGATACTAAAATATCTCACCATTGTCATAAAAGTTACAAATCCAGAGTGATCAAGAAAAAAAAAAAAACCAACAGTTTTATGTGCAAAGACTATAGCATATATAAAATAAATTGTCCCTCAAATCTTCAAGTTTTTCTTATCTTGTTGCTTATACTTGTAACACCTTTTTCCAAATGTTTCACATCCAGGCTTGATGATGAAACAAGCATTTGCTTTGTTCTAAGGGCAACAAATGCAGGGAGTTAACATTAAGGACCTATACAATGCACAAGAAGGTACCAGATGAACTCTGTAAACTCAAATGGAAACTTTGCCAAAGAGATCCATGTACGATCTTCCGCAGCTCACCTGTGGTCTCAGTTCTGGCGGGAAGTGAAGCGCTCAGTCCATCTTGTAGGAAGAGCACTCTCCAATTTCACTGTGCTGGAACAACGATGTTTCTTTCAGATAACTTTTGCTTACATTTGCAAACCCACATATAAATATATTCACACACAAGACGTTAATAGGTCAGTCCAGAAGTGGTGGATATTTGCATTTCAGGTGCCTTAGACATTTCATTCACAGCTCTCATTTGCACCCTACTGCAATCCACATGGCCGTTGCTGCCCAAGTCATTTATAGTAACCAAGCTATTCTCACCACCTTTCAAACTACAGGCTGGTCAACTACCAGTTCATCACCAACAAAATCAAGTTTCTTTCTACACTATTCTATTTCTCACATCCAAAGAAATTCTTTATAAATAAAGGGGCTTTTTTTCCCCAGATTTTTTTTTTTTTCATATAACCAAATCTACATTACATTGACTTAAACCCATACTCATTTCTCATTTTACCAGACTTCCTAAAATGTAAATAAAAAGCACACTGTCATCTTCCTTTAAACCTACAAAATAAAAATAGAAAAAAGAAATCAGTAAGTGACTGATTTTGGAGGGTATTGCAGGACACTGCTGTGGCTCATTTATATTGACACTTTTTCCTTCTGGGGAGGTGAATGAAGGGAAGTAATTATTTGAATTCTCACGCAATCCAATCCAAACAGTTTTACTCAAATATATGCATAAATACAGGCACTACTGTCACAGTAGGGAAAAAGGGTAAATATCAACCAAAAGTCACACAAGATTATTTTAGCATCAGGCTCATTGTGTCATTCTAACCTGTAATCAGAAATCTAGAAAGAACATCAATTCAAAATACATCCTTTTGCCACGCATATAAAAGAGAGCTAATATTCCTAACTCCAAACAAAAAGGCATGACAGTAGCTGGTGATCATGGTCTTTTCTCTAATGAGCTAAGCAGACACATCCTAGAACTAAACCAAAATACTGAAATCATAGCAGCAAGTACTGGATTTGGTGGACTTTGCAAGTCCCATAGCTTGATGATACATCTAGAGAGAATATTGGAACTGAACGTATAAGGTATGAATACATTAAAGCCTGTAGATTTGGACAAACAAAGCAAACAAAAGTATTGTTTCTAATAACACAGAAATAAATGGGGAACTCCAGTAGACAACACTAGTTAAAAAGTAAAGTTACAGGCAACTTTACATATACTTTACTCAACTAGAATCTCGTGTTACCAGGCATGCCACCCTGCCTGGCTTTATACATCTGCAGCAAGGCAAAGGTTGCATTTACCAAAATTACTTCTAGTCATGCAACACAGATATCGTTGCCTCCGAAGCTTTATGCCTACCACATGATGATCTTGCCATTATCAACCAAGCCACCGGTGGGAATGGCACATTGTAAGCCAAGCAGGAATTTGGAAACACTTAAACTTACACATGTAACAGAGGAAAGAAATAAGAAGCGCAAAGAGACAATTCTGCAAAACAAGCTCAAGGAAAAAATCTTACCCAGTCTCAAGGGGAATGCTAGAGTTTAGAGACAGAGTATTTGTACACTGCAATGCTTCTATAAATACCTCCTTTTGAACAAAGTGTCTGATCTTTCTTTCCCTCCAACTTATAACATGATAAATGCTGTCACTTTAAGACATACTCTGAGCTCAGAGAAAAGAGGACAAGCCTGAAAAAAAGCAGGTTAAATTGGAGCAAGTTGTGAAACAGTACATGGAGACAGCTACTTGCTATCTAAGTGCGAAGACTAAATCATAGATAAGTCCTCTTTTTAAAGAAAGCGCTCATAAAAGGTACACCCTGAGAAACAATCATCACTTTTTTAACACATGACTTTTATAAAAGGTTAGATTTCCAGGTCTCATGGGAAAGGAATAAGGAAGGAAACTTTGCACTGAACTTCTGAAACACGCAAACAACAAGAATTACACAATGTTCACGTGTGAATATAAATTAAAGGCTACTGCATGTTTTTGGATTTTGTGGCTGGTAGAACTGGTCACTCGGCTAATCCCAGATTAAATAAAAGCTTCAGGTACAGATAACTTCCCTGCTTTGCAACAAAGGAATCCAGTGCTTCAAGAGGTTTGCTAGTTGTTCTTCACAATTCCATTACTGTCTCAAAACCGGAACAGAACACAAAGTGTTAACAGTTCTTAAACTGCCTTCCAGAAACAAGAAAAATTCAGGTTATTTTCTGCCTACAAAACCTTAGGTAAGAATGCTACTTAACCCTTGACAAACTACCACTTCATAAAGCCCAGATTAAAAAAAACCAAAGGACTCCTGCAGTGCTCAGGAGTAATTCTACTTATGGGAATATTCTTGCTGAAGCTGACTGGGCTGTTCACAAATTAAATACATGCCCTCATCTTGTTACCATCAGGAACTAACATTATCCTCAAGGCAGATACCTTTTCTTAGATAAAAAACGAACTTTAAGTGACTTCATGATCTTAAAACAAGTCAGTTGCGGTGAGGGGGGGGATCCAAAATAAAACATGTAATTGCAGTATTCATGTGGCTCATCCGTTTGTATGGCACAAACTGACTCATTCATTTGAAGCAAATATTAAAGGTGACCATAAAATTATTATATTGGGGTTTGAACATAAAAGTATGCACTAACTAAAAAACAATCCCAAACCCCTCCCAAAAAATAAGTGCAAATCAATAGACAATAAGCAAAAATATGTATACCTGACTTGAGAAAACTCCCGTGAAGTTTTATTTTGCAAACCTGTTCACAGATGTTGGCTGGAATACCTTTAACATATCCATTCATTCCTTACTAATACTTTGTACTAGCTATTCCCTGCTTCAAATTCCAGTTAAGCTTTGCTGCTGACCGTTAAGGTAAAATAAGATTTCTGCTAAACGGTATAAAATCAAAATATTTTAAAAGTGAATAATTTTTTTTCCTGTTTGGTCAAAGGAAAGCATCTTTGCTCTGAGTCAGCCCTAGGTAATGAGAATATTATAGAATATTAGGAATTCAGAACAACTTTCAGGTACTCTGCTCAGGAAATTCTGCCCATTCTCAAAGAAAAAGAAAAAGTTGCTATTTTATAGATAAAAATCAGATACTTTCATGATGTGTTTTCCTCTTTTTTCCAACATCACTTACATTGTACTAAGACGATGGAATTTAGTCCCACCTGACAAGAAGTATCATCAGAGATGCAGCCAAAAGTGTATTTGCAGGACAGAGAAAGTTACATTCACAAAATTAGCCATTTCAGGTAAACAGCAATGCATAAACAGGGGTGTGCAAGGAATAAATAAAGAAACTCAACAGCCACTGCTCTGCAATGTTCTTTCTGCATTACCACTATCATGGAATACACAATCACCCATTCCTCAGTACTAATGAACTCTATATAATACATTAAGAAAATATTCCAAGGATGTTCCAAGTCCATAAGCAGGAAAAGACCGCACAAGTTGTCTATCGAAATCTGAATGTTCTGTAGCAGGATTCAAAACAGTGAATCTACCAGAAGACATCTGTAAGAAGACACATTGAGCATAAAACCTACCTTTCCATTTTCTTATACTCTGTTTTTTAAACCTAGAGTGGGAATGCAAAGTCTGTTTTTACTTGAAGGTGTATTTTCAACACAATCTGCCTCCAAATTTGAAGTACTAATGGAGATATTCAATACACTGATTTTAGCTACTTCAACCAAAGTATTGGTGGAAAATACTATCCCCAATCCTAGTTTTTAATGTACACCTCCCAAAACGTACCACCCCCCAAAAATACCAACAAAACAAAAAATAAGCACAAAAAAACCAACCAAACAAAACCATCTCAGACATATGGCCTAGTTTTTCCTTTATACGGATTAGGTTTGAGGAAAAAAAAAAAATAAGTAAACAAATTGAAAATGAAGAATTTATAGTGCAGTCCAAGGAAAATATCACCCTGTCTAAAAACCAGCGTATCGTAGGCCTTTCACAAGAGGCTGAAACCTTCTAACTTGTTTTGCCAGTATAAAAGGGCTCTTTTATAGCTGTTAACCAACAAATGAAGCAAGGAACATCTCATCACTTCCCCATCCAAATCGCTCCTGGTTGAGCTGAGAAATCCACTAGCCATACCAGGCAAAATGAGCAGTGCTCTCTATTGCTTGAAAACAACTTTCACATGCCTCTCAAGAAAGATTAAATTTATCAATAAAAGGCTCACTTTCTGTGATGCCATGCTGCTATTGGTCCCAGGTGTATGCTCAGAGATAAGTTCAGGTCCACCAGTGTGGCATAAGAAGGGCTAACACAGCTGCACCGGGATCACCAGGGCAGCTATTTGCTCTGGCTCATGTATGCACAGCTGCACCTCTCCCTCTTCTCTCCTCGCTGGCAGCTACACCCAGCTCTTGTATAAAAAAAAAAAA
>VYZM01013224.1:106200-120104 GCA_013398915.1 Dromas ardeola
AAAAAAAAAGATTCAGCTACAAGTCACTGTAGCTAGTATTTTCAGATTGGGTTTGTGGGGTTTTTTTTATTATTATTTTGGGTTTGGGTTTTTTTTTCCTGATAAGTGATTCCAGATTTTGCATTTGTAGAAGATAACTGCAGTTTCCTTTTCAGTCCTACAGTCCAGGCAGCAAAGGGTAAAAACAGATGAGCTCGGAGATACTCTTCTATTCTAACTCAGATAAACTAATGAAACATCATGAGCAGGAGTTACAAACCCCTGATACTCCCTCAGCATACACCCTGGGCGTGTCCATCACAGCAGTCAGCCCTGGCGCTCCCTATGGTCACAGTTCTGATCTGGAATTCAAGAGCAAAATTGTTGTGGTTGGACAGAAATGAGGCAACAGAGACTGTCATATTCAATTTTCTTGCCTCACCCTTAGAAGATTTTGGAGCAGTGACAGAGCTGTAGGAAGTGGTGCATGAGCGCTCCTAACTGCACTGGGCGAACTTCCCTCTGTTGGGTCCCAGCAGTGGAGCATGCAAGGCACACTCAGACAGATCTCATATTAATTGTTTTTGTATATGTAGGCCTTGATTTTCAAATAGCCAGAATTTCATTGAAGTCATACCCCTGTCAGTTATCACGGAACCTATTCACAGTATGTTTTAGAGTAAACAGATGAGTCACTGAAATCATCATGTTCCTTGATACTGTCGTGCATTTCAAATTCCCTCCCTGTTCATGAGAAAAAGCAAACAGGTTAGAGAGATGAATAAACATACCCGTTTGACCACAAATAAACCCATGCCTACGTATCAAGTGCCAGTATTCCACTCTCCTTTTAAAAAGGAAACAGATACCTCACAATACGGAGCTTTAAATACATGTTAAAAGATGACTGCTGTGGTCCTTCAACATCCTTAACATCAAAATACTTAAATCAGTATCTACATAGGAATTCTAGTGATCAAACTACAAAAATGCAGGTAATGGAAAGAAGCCAATAGATTTGGATTGTGATAACCCAAAAAGCCGGCTAGTAAGTGCACAAAACTAGCTTGAAACCTCCACCAACTTCCACGCACCATCATACTATGGATGATTTAAGCTCCTGTATCACTTGGGATTTTTGCCCGTTTCTCAGAAATCTTGCTCTTCTCCATTTAGGAGTAACCTAAAGTGTGACCTGTTTTTTTCATACCCACATTACTATGACCATTCTGCTGTAGTATTGTAGATTTCCTTCTTTTGCATGCTTTTCTGCATGCCTCTGAAGAAGCCTTCCAAAGCAGTCTGTATTCCTGACTATGTTATTTCATTGTTGCATCACTTACAACAAATGGTAAGGACACACATCTGGAGAAAAAAGCACACATAAATTGCAGAGGAAACAGCAACGAGACACGCTTTTCACCAAAAAGGATGGCAAAATGCTCAAAAGTGACCAACTAATTTAGAAAAGGAGCTACAATAATGCCAACTTTTAAGGCATATAGACAAACTGGGTTTGGAGACACTAAAGAAGAGGGGTGGAGTTTTTGTGTTTTGGTCTTGAAGACCTTAAACATCATATGGCTTTAGTTGTTGCAAAACTGTCAGTGAACAAACAGGTCAGTCAAGCCCCCAACCACAGCACATGACTAAATATTTGAGTGTTTCAATGGTTATTACCAAACTTTAACCCACAAATAAATAATCTGCAGACCAAACAAACAGCCCATCCATAACAAAACCAAGCCAAATATTTTTGAAATGCAAGTGTACAAAGGTATGTTTCCATGAGAGACAAGGACATCCTGTAACAAGGATACCACAGGGCCGCCCCTCAACAAGAGGCCTGAAATTGTGATTTGCAATTGCTTTCATTTGCACTTCAGAACCTGAAGATTTCTGCATATTTCCTAGAAAAAAGTTTGGCCAAAATGGGGAATCCAATGCAATGGCTTTATTTTAAGGTGCATCTTAGCCAAAAAGCAGACTAGAACACCCTGCAACTGACACACATTGTCTTAAGGAAAAAAATAATAATTAAAAAAACCTGCACATTTCTTTTTCAATGGCATGTCTGACACTAACACGAAGGACTGCAAGACACCTTGACAGTAAGAACCTCACTGAAAAGAGGGAAGAATCAACAGTTTGAGAACTGCCACATTTGGAAAATGACAGAAAACACCTCTTATTGTAAGGAGGCAGAGGATATCAAACTGAGGACTATTTTAAACACCAGACACCTCATTTTTATGAAAAAATGTATTGTATGAAACAGATAATTTTACCCACGACATGATGAAATAACATTTAAAGATTTAATTACAAGCAGAAACTATTTAAAATTATTGTCTGCATCTCTGGCTTCTGAAGTTATAAGAATAGACGTGAACACAATATCCAGTATTATAAATTTAACATGTATCCACAAATGTATAAAATCTGGATTACAGAAACTTTTGCAATACCCAAGTTAAACAGAACACTTCAAAGCTTTGCCTCAGTTACCTGTAAAAGACAGGCTCCAGAAATGATGTAAAGGTATGATTAAACCTTCTCAGTTATAGACAGACAGATTCTTTCGTCTTGTAACCAAGGTTTGAATCTGGGCTTGGACACCCACATCTGGTCACACAGGGGATGTGCTCTTTCTTTTTATTACTTATTACTTAAGTTTCAAAGTTTCAGAGCCCCATGTGTTTCCTGGACTACATTTTTTTCTCACATAATATTAGCTAATAGCGCCCTAGAAATACCAACAAAAAAA
Source organism: Dromas ardeola (assembly GCA_013398915.1). Classification (NCBI taxonomy): domain Eukaryota; kingdom Metazoa; phylum Chordata; class Aves; order Charadriiformes; family Dromadidae; genus Dromas; species Dromas ardeola. The sequence goes on from VYZM01013224.1 coordinate 108,947, forward strand.
ATTACTGCCAAATTAAATATTGTTCTTCAGCTTAACAGCTTCCTTTCTCTTGGAATATCTCTTGGCAGTTACAGTTGACATGGTCACATTTACACAACTCTCGAAGCTGGACAGTATGCTATCACTTCTTTAAGAACCAAATCAATACAACCGGTTCCTCTTTGAATAATACATACCGAGATTTTCCAATTTCAAAAGAATTATTGAAACCAATCAATCTCTTATTTGTAAAAAGTGAATTTTACTGTGTAAACTCTTCTGCCCATGGATATGAGAGAAAAATACATTAAATGGCCATTTCATTCAGCATTTCTACCTTCACCTTTAAAGCAGGGAACAGAAAGAGCAAGGATAACGTGTTATGTGAGCTTTTGGTTCAAGGAGGGATTTCCTTCATTCATTCTATTTTTAAAAATCCATGAAACAGGGCTGAAGCTTCAGCTAATCTTATTTCTTTCAGATGTCAGTTCAGAAATAAGAGGAAAGATTTGCTTTCAACTTTGAGCAGCTCGGCTTGCAGGTCCCTCCCTGAGAGAGGCTTGGCTATTACTCAAATCCATCCAGCCGCAATGAAGTGCTCCAACTCCCCCTCGATGTGCCGATGAAACCCAGGAAACGCACTATATAATCACAATGGCAAACACCAGAAGAAGGATGTGGGCATGCATAAATACAGCACATCACGATTCTCTCTTCTGGTGAGCTACAAAACCTCACATAACAAGTTATGCCACCTGACTGTCTAAAGGCAGTTTGCCTTCAGCCAGTCAGACGGTAAATTAATGCTTTGTCATGCCATACCATACAGACTCACAGAAAAACCCCCACCACCCTCAAGATGATTTAGACGGTACAGGGTAAAAGAGTTATGTCTGAATAGTCACAGAGCAGTTCAGGAATGTGAACACCATGCTTAGGAACAGCAGCTACATGAGATACAGGGTGTAACATGAAGGTGTTTAATTTCATTGTGAAACATAGTACTTCTGGATAGATTTCTGGAGTAAGAGTATCAAAATGTTTCTCAAGGGAAATAAAAATTCCCCATGATTGTGATTTTAAAGCACACATAGTAAGAATTAAACACTATTAAATACTTCTATTACCATAGTGCATAACAAATTAAATCAAAATAGGGCCTACTTTGTATTAGGTGCAGCAAAAACAAAGCTAGTTCCTGAGATAATTACCTAAACTACTTGTCGTACTGCGAGGATTTGGCAATTAATACTGAAACTGTGTTGTCTCTGCCAGGGGGAAAGATGCCATATAGTTAAGGATGTACAAGTTCATTTTCTATTGTGCAATGCCTTGTTTGGATTGCTTGTTTCTATCTGATCTGCATAAATTCTGTAAAGTTATCATTTAATTATGCAGTATGCAAATCCCTACACTTCAGCTGGTTTAAGCTGTTGCAGTCAGAGCACAGGAATTCATTGTCTCCCTAGTAACACACACCTGATCCAGAAAAGACTCAGGCACAGGCACAGCAACACAAGCAGGCAAAAGCATTTTCTGGAAGTGACTTTAAAAAGACCTTACCCACTGGTGGAGGAAATCTGCTCCAGATGACTAAACTCACAGGCTCAGACTTTTAAGCCCCCCCCCTCCAGCAATGTTCAGAATGTTTTGCACCAGTCTAAGCCAAACTACTACACCCATCCTTGCTTGGTGATGGTAAAAATCAAAACTGACTGACTTTGTCATCACACCAGGAGCAGCGATCCAAAGGAAGTTACCACGGGCTAACTCAAGGCATCCCTCAGAGGTACCTCACCGCACCGTGACCTGGTGCTCCTCAAGCACCACTGCCTGAAGAGACCACGCTGCAGGACAGTGCCATCCTCTGCCCTGGCTGTTAAGCATCACTGCAGCTCCAGCTCACAGCCCAGTTCCCATATCAGCGGCACTAGCTGACCTCATTTTCCCCTTGAGGATGACCCCTGGATAAATGCTCACAAATATTGCTGCTAACATTCAGGCAGAACGTTCAAGTCCTTAACGTCTCCTGACTACATCTAAAAGTTAATCGAAGGGGCGGGGAGGGAGACAGGAATATCAGTCCAGGGGCACCATGAGATCAAATGCCACGCAACTTCTCATGCTGCCTGAAGGTAAACTTCTTCAAAGATAGCATTTCCCCCGAAAAGAAAAGATGAAGCAGGACTGCAATGCATTCAATACATCCAACAGTCCTCTGAAGTGACAGCATCTGTTTCTACATATGTAGTTTGAGAAAGAATGGGAACAAAAAATACAGAAAAAGTTCAGATTATTCTGCTTTGTTGTTGGGAAGCATCACAGTCGAGCACCAGAGACTCCTCCTAACCTCTCTAGCAAAATAGATGTTGCTAAGGGTTTTTTTTAATATGCAAATACCTCACCTTTAATCAGTTATAACAGATCTTCTAATCAAACTCTGTTCCATTACTCAAAATTTGAGCCTTTATTTCCAAGAAACAAGAAAGCTGTTATTTCATCATTCATCCAATTAACAGAACTGTATTTTTTTTTTTTCTTACAAAGACAAAAAATGAAAAAAAGAATTTCTTTCCCCACAACTGGTATACAATTTCTCAGCAAAGCTGCCTCAATTCAACTCTATTACTCCAACTCAGGTGCAGGGTTTTTTTTTCCCCAAAAAGGGTGCAGCAGACTAGCTGTGAAAGGCAATGACCACCATTCATGATGTGAAAAATTAACTGTCAGGAGAACATTTAATGAATTAGTTCTGCAAACACATGAAAAATACTCTTTCAACTCCAATACGCTGAGTATTTACAAACTCCTAAAATTACCCCAAGGGCCAAATTACTTTACAAAATTAATTAGTGAAAAATCCCAGTGAACCAATTTTTACATATATGCAAGAATTATAAAGCACATTTTTCCCCTTCTGTTATAAGTAGCAGCTGTCCTATTTATCTTTCAGGCTTTTACTCCACATGGGGACTGTTCACACACAAACTCTGACAGAAGTGGAGGAACGTATTTTTACGGGGCTCAAAAAAAATAATTAAAAAAAGGACTACGTGCTTCAACAGTTTAGGATGAGCATCAGAAAATAACCTTTTAAAAGAGCTATATAACTTTCATATCGTTTTGATCTTATCCCCATAAATGCTGTTGGCTAACTCAATTTAACTAGAGAAAACCAGGTTATCCTCTGGGAAAATAACAGATTAGCCTACACTTACAAAAAGTGATTCTTTGAACTTTTAAATATATATATATATTTCACCTCCAGAAAGACTTCCCCTCCCCACTGCCATCTCCCACACAGCCCTCTTCTATAAGGCTCTACTGCCTGGCAAATAAGACATAAAAATAAAGCCCAGCTGGCAGTTATTTGGCCAAGTGATAGAGCAGGAAACAGCAGGCAATCAAAGTACTAGTGAAAGAGCTTAATGGTTATACAGCTGCAGCGTGGTTTTCACACCCCATCTCAGAGTCACACAAAATAATCTGCTGGCCCTGCTGCCATGAAAGCAGGTGTCATTTCCTTGAATAAAATAGCAAGATTTAGCAATATTCAAGTATTTGTGAACCATAACAACTGAAGCAAATAAAGATAACACCAGATCCCTGAGTTTTCAAGCTCCCGTCATGACAGAGAAGTGCGATTCCCTCCTCTCCCAGTTTCTTCAGCACTCATTTCTACCACCCTCTCTTGGAGAAGACATAACAACAATCTGAATGAACTATAATCAGTTAAATCCACAAACACCACCCTAAACGAATGAAGTCAGATTAATTCAAGCCACATTAGCTAACAGTTCGCTATCGCCACAAGCCATAACCCGACAGACAGCTTATTTCGCCTCCACACCCCGTCCTTCTGGGTTACCTCTCTATGGCTTAGCTGATCTGCACAGTGTCAAGTCCGACACAGGCTAACACCCTGAGACAGGAGGAAAGATGAGGTACTGGAGAAGCAGTTATGGAGGGGTTTTCCAACTCTCTCATAATGGGGTTTGTCACTTACAGATATATATTGGCACTTCTGATATCACTTACAAGTAAAATCCGACAGACCCTACAAACCACATAAACCCTAAAGAAAAAGGGAACCAACACATACAATGCTCACAGACACGGGGTGGAAAAAAGTCTTTATGATAAAGCAAGCAGCAATGGTTTTCAAAGCAGAAAGTTAAAACTGCACAAGCCCAACTTTCAGAGGGTTTTTTTGATAGGTCATCTTTAAAATCAGAAAGTTTCTGACTTTGTTTCAGAGGGCACAAACACAATGTTTCTCAGGCTCTGCTGAATCTCAGGCTTTTGTTCTGATAGTAGCTTCAACTGACTAGCACTTCAGGCTTGGAGTTTAATAAAAAGAGGTTCATTTTTTAAAAGACGGCAATATTAATATTACCTTTCAACTTCAAAAAAATGGCAAAAGACTACGAGACGAAATAAAAAGTAGTAATGAATTTTCCAAGTGGACCCAAGAAAGTTTCTAACAGGAAGAGGAAAATTTATGCATTAAAATTGTATGAATACTACCCACGTTGCTCATGAGGGAAAGCTAATCTTGCCCTGTTAACATTCCATTTTTAAACATTCACAAACATTTAATTTTCAAAAAGCTTGTTTGCCGTTATTTGGTACACATGAATTTTGGCCTATGAAACTGCTCAAGTTGACAAGGAAGCATACCTTTCAGTGAAAACAATTCCATTTTTAAAACCTTATGAATTTTCATCATTACACAAGAAGTTTTCAACCTTCTGTTGCATCTTACTAGGTTCGTTTCCTGGTCATATAGTGTTGCCTCAAGACAGCACTACTGCCCAAACTGAAGTTCATGGTCTTTTATCAAGTAGTTGATGCACACGGAGTTCATTTTCTCCTACCACTTTATCAATTATGTTGCTTATGTTAAACTTCAGGAAGGGAAAAAAGTGCAAATATTGCAAAGCAAATTTTAGCTTAAAGTTGCTAAGACTGTGAATACTTTTCATGTGATATGGTATTTTCTGTTCCTTGTCTTCCTTCTCCTTAACCTGGACTTACCCCATTTGAAAATAACTGCAACTCATTTGGTTTTAGTGTCATACACAATTGTTCCGTTACGTTAACATCAGCTAGACTTAAGCATTATTGGCTATGTTAATTGACAAAATTCAACACAAATTATAGCACTGTATCTCTGTTAGTTAAATAAATAAAGCTTATATGAAAACTTTCTTGGTTTTGTTTCCCAGAAAAGGAAAAAAAAGCACGGAGCAAGGAAGCCAAGAATTACACTGCAAATGAACAGGTTGCTAAAGTATTTTAATTTCACGTAATTTATTACTGTTTAAAAAAAAATAGCAAGAGTCAGGAAGAAGGTAGAAAGTTAAGCCAATGAAATGTTCAGTGATAAACTTCTAATTGTCTCTTGGCCACCAACCTCCGAACTTTGGCACCACTGACAATTGTACAATGTCTTGAAATACAAGTTGGTAATTACTGTTGGTCTCTGTATACAACAATTCCAACATATCAGACAAATCTTCCATCAAGAATGAATATGCCTTTTGTTTTCTGTAATTACTGTAAACATTGTCCTGCCACTGACCAAGATTTCCTTACTATAGAAAACCTATATATTTTTTTACAACAGAACACTCTGCTTTTCAATTCCACCAGAAGTAGACTGAGTCCACCACGCTGAATGTACTGATCATTAAGAAAAAGCAGCCCATGCCCTCCTGCAACAAAGAATAAATTTTAAGTAGATTAAAATGCAAATCTACCATGGAACCCTTTTTTACCTCCACCTGAAAGAAATCCATAACCCCCTCTTAACATGTTAACCATGCAGGCAATAAGACTGTAAGCATAGTAGAAAGAGCAGGTTTTGGCACTCTGTTACTAATAAAATGGACAGGTTTTAAGGAAGGTTTGGAGTTCATTCAAGAGAAAAAACCCTGCTGCTGCTGTTACCCTGTTGTCACAACCTGAAAGAAAGAACATAAAGCCTCCTTTTCAACAGTTCAAGCTATACCTTTGCAGTCTATTTTACCTCCACTTTCCTCATACTCTTCTTCTGTTGCATTTTCCATTTAATTTTTTGCAGCTACTTGAAAATTCTTGTTTCACCGCTCATATTTTCCGTATTAAAAGAAAGGTTTATTCCACATTCTATGTATTGGCATTTATATATTCTGAACAAGCAGAAAGGTGTCTTACATTTCTTTCATACAATAAAGGCCTGCAGAAGTATTGCCAGATACATAAAACATAATGGAGTCTTATCTTCTGAAAAAAGTGTAACGGTGTCTCTTCCTGCTAAATGGTGTCTCTTGCATGCTAAATTAATTTTTAACATTTTTAAGTGCTATTAACACTCTGAAGAAAGAGAGCAGACATGCCTAAAATGCCAATGAAACATTTTCATTCATGTACATAAGCCTAATGCTGCAATTTAGTTTTTTGTGAACTAAATCACGTGGCCAAAATACAATCTAAAACTGCCTTCTGGCCTTCACTTCAACCACAATACACGTTTAGATTACAGGATTTCTACCCTTACCCAAACCGCCTCAGAGAAACAGTCTGTGGAACTGCGCCACTACAATGCAGCTGAATGTTTAGCAGCTAAACCAAAACGTGTTTCATTTCAGACAAAGAAAATTTTACTGTGCCAAGAAAGAAGGTGAAGGGTTTGGTTTGGGGGTTTCTTTTCTGTTTTTCAAGAGGTTCATATACTTGAGCTGCTTCATTTCTTTACCCACTACAAAGACATTGTTTAAATACAGTATAAAAAGTAATATTGCTGCGTGTTTCTCAAAAACACAAAGGCAAGTTTCTTGGAGAACGCAAAAATTTATTGTTCGGTGGCAAAAACTTAGGATTTAAAAAAGATTAAAAACAAGACCTTTGGGGAGTAAGTTAGTATTTCTACCAAAGCAACCTGTTCCTTCTCTCAAACCACACTGGTAACAAACTTCTGAAGAGGAAAGTCTCCTGTTTGTCACAAGCTTCTCACAGCTAAGCTCCCATAAAAGTGATGATTCTTCATTATTAGTTTGGAGCTGGAATATAATGAAATTCCAGCATTACTACTGACAAAAAATGCTAGCATGCACATTAAATGCTTGCTAGCCCCCTGCATTCATCTGACAAACCACATGTCGTTTCTTTTGCAGAAGTCTTGCTGAGGGAAGTAGTCTGTGGTCAGCACCTTGGTAGTTAAGTTTCAAACTTATCCCACTGGCTTCTTTCTCCAGCACGTTATTTGCACCTACAGCATTCCTTTTTTTTAAAAAAAAAAAATACCAAAAAAATGGAAACACAAGTTCTTCAAGAAGAATTCCACCTAGGGCTCTTATTTCAGGTGGCACATTTAATAAATACACTTCACTGCCTTGTGGCATGCGATGGATGGCAGAGCAGCCACCTCCGCTTCTCTGCTGGCCAGCTTCTGCAGTGCAGTGACCTTGGCCCTCCCAAGCAAGTCTTTCCACCACACCTCGAAGAAGTTTCCTACCAAATCCCAGCCCAGACTGTCATCCACAGCTGCCAGGGACACCTCCTCAGATGAACCTGCTCAGGAACTCCTCTTCTGTTGCAAAAAATCCTGAGTGTATGGTTAAAGGCAAAAGTGACTAAAAACTTCCAGCCAAGAGGTTACCATGGTAAATGGAGATCAGAAAAAATGGAGTGGGGGGAAAATTAACATCTGAGGTTCAAACCTAATATCCACTCAATTTTTAAACTTAGAGGGACAGAGTGCTGCTCTACAGTTGTATGAAGTTAAGCAACTACTACTGAAAAACCTGCTAAGAACAGTTTCACCAGTTACTGGTGTCTTCAAAATAAAGATGGGGGAGGAAGCAGCAAGTTTTCATGGATTTAGTTGCTATGTACCAGCTGCAAATGTTGGTAAGAGCAGAATACAGCAAAAACAGTTTAAATATTAAAAAAAAACAAAAACCAACTAGCCAAAACGGCATACATACGGCCCTACACTTTGTCTTCCTCTTTTTTTTTTTTTAACAGGTAGATACGCTTCTCTCTTGTTTTGTTACTGATTTGAAGGAGCTAAAGATTAGAGGGAAGCAGCAGAAGAAATTATGTTTAAATGCATTTGAAAAAGAACAAAGCCTTAAGTTTTCACAATGCTGCAAGAATTACATTGCCAATTTTTCTCCTCCTACCCTCTATTATTCTGTGTGATATAATCACATATTACATACAGTCGTTAATCAAAAGCTTCTCAAAGCTTTTCACAAACATCTAGTTAGGCCTTATAAAAGAAATAGTAGTTTTCCATCTTTCCAAACAAAGAAGACTCACAGACAGGGACCTGATTCAAGACAATGCCATGTCTCAAACAGAACTTGTGTTATGCATTCCTCACTGCTGCACTGCCTGGAACTCACCTGGGTGTTCTTCCTGGTCTCCTTCAGAGAGCTCTAAAAACATTTACTATACATATTTAAACATACACTTTAAAACTATTTACCAGACCTATCTAACTGCAGAGAAAGTGCTCTTCAAATAAGCTGCAGGGTTTTCTTTGTATTAGGACCAAAGCATATCACACAAAGCATTCTAATTACATCTGAACAACAATGCTTCTAAAAACCAGTCTGGCTATAAAACAAGCTCCTAAGCCCAGCAATGCACATTAAGATTTGTAGGAACTGAACATGCCACAAAGGACATTAGCTTCACGCTAAGCTTTCAGACCCTTCCTTTCCTTGAAAGCACACCACAATGAAAACGTGCCTGTACAACAAACATATACCCAGGCTCCATTTCAGCAATATTCTGATGAATATTTGGGCCTTTTAAAGGTCCCTTCCAACACAAACTATTCTATGAACCATTCTAATATAAATCAATTAACACTACATAAAATGAATAATTGGGAACATCAAATCCATCCCCTGCATGTGAAAACAGTAGAAGACAAAGGTTGTATTTTAAAAACAAAGCACTTTGCTGTCTTCGTTGACATGCTATTGTCACCTCTGCGTACATTAAAGCAACCCTGGTTGTTGTGTTGTGCCCTACAGAGCAGGCACTGGAAGGACAAGCTACTCAAAGCAGAAAAGGAAAATTTAACTAAACCTCACTGTGCGAATCCAGGTCCCAGGCAAACTTGTTTTGCACCCGGTCAGTTTAGCTGGAGATATTAATATCCCACACCACTTGCTTACAGCCAAGGATGACATGAGTGAGACCTAACTTACTAAGGGCAAAATAAGCCAGGCAGGTAAGGCAAAAAGCCAAGCCAGCTTATCTTAGACAGACAGCACTCTCACAATCCCTGCGGCTGAAACCGGGAAGATGGGGAGGGGGAACTATTTGCTGGTGGGATAAGCACAGAGCCTTTTTGCAGACACCTTTGGTCTGTCTCAATATGGTGTTTTTCTCCAAGAATGTGAGAAGTCATACTGCGATGGCATGCACCAACAGGCGTAGACAGCTTTCTCATCTGCACAAAGGTCTAAGATGAGGAATTGCAGGGTAACGCTAATGAAAGTATCCAATGCTTTAAACCACTTCACATCATCCCTCCCATCTTCATAAAATTTTCTCAAGACGGGCAGAAAGTAGTCTCTAATAAAGCTTTGGATAGACAAACTCTCATTTTCACCATTCTATAATGTTTTATACTTTAAAAAGAACCACATGCCTAAAAGTAATTTACCAGATATTAAACTTAAAATTAAAAGGCAACACCCTTTTCTTTATGGTGACCTGACAAAGAAGGTGAACAAATTAATAAAACTTCAAAAAAGGCATAATAAAATTTACAACATTCATTAAACTATAGTCCAAGCTATTATTAAATAGCTAGCATTGCAGCTGAAGATGCAATATGCCAACTGAAACTTTAGAAATACTTTGTATAATAAATCGAAATGCCGTTAAAACATGGTAAGACAAGAGGAACCCAAGGAAACAAGAAGCTCATTTATGAACATGAGCATCTCAGAACAAGCCTAAGCATCCAGTCCTTATTCCACTCCTCACTGCTCCTTATCTATTTGCAGGTAGTCTCCCAATACCCGTAGAAAACACAAACTTTCAGTTATGAGTGAGCTACTAGACAAAGGCAAATCTCTTGCCTCCAGTTCCAAACTAGGCAGTAGCTTTAACAACAAACTGTCAACAACTGTCAACAGCTTTGACAACAAACGAATACTCAGGGGCGGTGTGGAGGGGGTGTGTGTGCGAAGGGCAAGTAGCTAGTGCCCTTCCATGCCAACACAGAGGCCAGGTAACCCTGGATATAGCCCTGTCTGCCCCACACCATCCAAAAGTCACTTTAGTCTTTTTGGTTTCATGACAAAGTAAAGCCCTCGATCCTCGTAAACTGAGAGACAAAACTGTGAATTCCTAATGCAACAGTGCATTCAACACCAGCGACTGAGCACCTTTCACTGACATTTTTTAAAATAGGATAAGAATACATCATGTTCAATAATCTAATTATGAGCATCTGCACCATCTTCACAGTAGCACTCATGTCTACACTCTGGAAAATTATTTTTAGCATATTCATTTAGAAATCATCCCTATCTTTTCTATTTCTAGTCTTATGTGCTACTCTGTATCAACCACAAGAATTCATTATCTAAAGGGCTGGACACATAAACTTTAGCAATTTATTTTAGAAAAAGTAATTTCATATTTTTTAAATGAATATGAACATTAAGAGAGACTAAGTCATGTTCCACGTCATAATTACTCATTTCTATGAACATGTGTTGACATTTTTCAGCATATGGCCATTTTTTCTAAAGCAGAATCTAAGTTAAATTTCATGTAAGTGACTTAAGCTGTTTCCCAGCACTCATGCTTTACTCTTATCTCTACCAGACACAGGACTGCAAGATTTCCTGATAACCACCCACTTGGAAGCAAGGGATAGAGAAACTGACACAAACCCGGAAATGTTCTGCCATTCTTACTTTGCAAGTGAGCATACTTGGTGCTTAGAAGAAGCTCTGCTGAGTAGCCCAATCCCTTTTTTTTTTTTTTTTAAAGTACAAACAGGGAAGAAGGAGGACGCACATCCAATATTACCACAACACTGTCGCACCTCCTTGGTCCAGGTCACACCAGGCTCCTACACAAGAGCCTCCTTCCCTTAACAACGCTTAACATGCTGTGACTTTTTGTCTGCTTTACACCTTTCTTTCCGCAGCCCATG
>VYZM01013224.1:120118-153693 GCA_013398915.1 Dromas ardeola
ATTTCAGAAATATTTGCTAACTTCACACTTACTTCTAGTTTTTGTCTAGCTCTTATTTCAAAAAATTGATGAGAAAGTATGGCAATGCAGAAATGTAAACAAATACAGGACATCCTTTCCATAAGGAAGCCAAGGAACAAACAAGTTACACAATGCATTTTATAAAAAGCAACATTTAGTGTTTAGTGGAGGCGCAATACAGCAATATTTTACGGACATATAGCAAGCAAAACAAAATACTGAACAGGAATATAAAGAAAATAATAAATGAAATATACAGAAAATGCTGTGTGCCTTTCAAAAGCAATTATGATTTTGATACAATTGTTTTACAGACTTTTACTTGAATACATTCCCTCAAAAATACACTGTAATACACTGTACAAAATAATACATCTCTTTCGTGCAGATATGCTGTGCTTATCACTAGTTTAAAATGAAAACCAAAACTTTTCACTTTTTTACTTTAATTGCACAGGCCCCATTAGCCAATAACAGCATTTTCTTGTCTTAAGAATTTTTTTTTTAATTAAAAAAAATACACCAACTTATCATAGGTCTCTGCTTTCTGGAAATAATGATGAGATACAGAAAGGAAGTTGATGCAACAAAACTGCAGAAAATAGCTCAGATTGTTTTTATAAAGGAGAAAAAGGAAGGAAGGAAAACAGCTATTCAGGCTTAATTTTTATATAGCTTGATTATTTTATTATATTAAGGAGATATGTAAAAGCAAATTTCTATGACACCACAAGCAGTAAAATACTGAAATTTCACAGTGCATTGGTTGGCAGAAGATGCTGAGTCTCAGCCACACCACCTCAATCCTCCCTTGTGTCCACAGTAGTATGTGGTAAGCAGCAAGTTGGATCACTTTGCTGTTCTTGCTGAGAAGCAAAAAAAAAAAAAAATCCAGAAAGTCAAAAGAAGAAGGTCTGTGCAGATCCATGACCTAATGTGATTCACTGTTTGTATGCCAATCTATTCGTACTATTACAAGACAGGTAAGTAGAATGCTTCAGCAGAAAGAAATTATGTAGCGGCAGTGCAATTTTAGGTTGCCTCCATCGTGACGCCCCACCTGATGCATGGGATCCTGTTTTACCTTTGGCTGAAACCAAAACTACACAAAACATTCTCCAACTGCACGCTCTGTGAGAGTTGCCTTTTGAACGCTATGCACGTTTAGAGAAAGTCTGGAATCAGTCAGTTCTGTAACCTACCACAAAGATCAAATCTCATTTTCAATACAGCTTTTAAGCTTAATTTTAGGACTCTTCGCCAAATTTTAGCTAAATTACTTTTTTGCTCGTGGTTTCAGAACAATGCATTTCCACTAGGGAAATCAGAATCTGTATTAGAAAACTATGTAGTAGGAAATGGGATATTTAATGAAAACATTATATCCTCAGACATTTCAAATCCCACTGCATTCATGAAATAACTTACATCATTTGCCTTTCACCCCATCTTTGGTGCTCACAAACTGTAAGTGCCTTATACAACTACCACAAAACACAACCTTAGTATTATTCCCTCTTGAGGTAGCAAACCAAATGCTGAATTGCAAAGCATCTAATAACTCTACTTAAAGACAGCAGCCAAATAGCTTAATAGAACCAAAAAATACTCACTTTCAAAATTTCCTGCTTACTCAGTAAACCACTGAAATGCTTAATCTTGTTTTATTTTTGAAAGAGATCACTCACAAATTTCAAAATATTTTGGAAAATCTTAAAGTGTCTAAATGTGAAGAAACATCAAGCAACTGCTGGCTTTTATTTTTCATCATTTCTATACTGAAAGACTAACTTATTTAATGTTTTTTAAAAAAATAACAGACTGAATATCGTTGTTTTTTCCATCTGCTTTTTGTGGCCTAATCCTGCAATCAAAAAATTTCATCCAAAGGATGGCATTCATGCTGCCAGCCCACATACACTTTTTGGCAGGCTACAAAGAAGTCAGTGCTCCTCACAAAGCAGCTCTGTGCTACAGGGTGACCAATGCCAGTAAAATAGTACCCCAAAGTGAAGTCTAGTATATAAAATGTATGCAAGCATCAGAATCCATGCACTGAAAATTCATTTCTCTTGATGAGTAATAAAGTCTTCAGAGGCCTTGTAACTCAAAAGAAAAAAAAATTTACAGAGTTTGTGTCACCCCACACTAAATTTTTAGCTGGAAAAAAAAAACCCAAACCACAACAGAATGGAGAAAATACAAAAACCACTCATGGAGAGCATGAACAAAAATAGACTGAAGATTCCAATGCAAGATATTTCTCTCTCTCATGCCTTTAAGTAATTATTGCTTTCAAAGCTCTTTGTCTATCCTTTGACATTGGAAACAGATGAGGAATTGTATCTTGAGCAGAAAGGAAGATTGGTTCATAAAAGGAATAAGAACAGCAGCACCAGAGGTCTGTGCATTCATTTTTTTTCCCTTATAAATGCATAGTATGTGATAGAAGTTTTTCAGCTCAGCTCATCTTTTGCATAGTACCGTACTTCTGATAGGACCATTACAGGAAACACGGTAAGAAAAGCACTGTCTTCTATTCCCTGCTTCCTCAAAAGCTGATTCCCTGAAATACAGTACTTCCACGCAGCTGCAAGCTTAACTCAGCTCAAGCTATTAGATGGACTTTGCTACTCAAGATTTCTATAAGCAGATGCTATTTTCAGGAACTAATGGACTTGTTTGATGAAATAGACTCATTAACCAGACATGAGAGTAAATAACCTTTATAGGTACAGCATGCAGCAACTCTTTTCTAGAGTATGAAGACCATAAGCACTCTGAAATATGCATATACACATATATAAAATACATGGTTACATATGCTTAAAATAATATACATTATTATAATAATGTAGAAGCTGGCCACGGTGGAATAAGGTTTAGCACATGAACCAAGTTCTCACCTTGTTTCGCGTTACTACTTTGCTGGTTTAAATTCATACCTGGTTTTTATGCATCTATAAGCCAATTGAATCTGGATCAAACTATTTGGCTCCAAAAGATCTTCTACCCCTATTGCAAAGTAAAAAAATTACCATGCAAAATGTAACACCGCCACAAAGAGAAGGCAGGCAGTTATAAACCAGTGGAATAAATACAAGCTCAAAGCACATGTTCATGGTCACCAGCTGTACAACACATTAAAACAGTCTTCTGTTCATCATCCACATTGAATTCTCATCAACGCAAAACTTCCTTGTGTAAATACCTGTATATGTGCATGCAATTATGTTGTGTCAACAAGTGGTCTTAAGAGGTCATAACACTATTTTGTGAGATCAGATTTCTGCCTATGGGTTATATTTTTTTAAAAAGTAAGCCATTTTTAACAAAAGGCAACAATAAAGTAACTTATATTTTGCCAAATACAGGTTAAGACATTAATCAGAGCAAACGTACTATTGTAAATAAAAATGGCTGTAATAAATCATTCAACTATTTGCATACTCAAGATTAAAAGATACGTTTTGTGAGGCTGTTAAGTTACAACCATTTTAAAGTTTCAAATAAAAAACTCACCTACCTCAGAAATGCAAAGTCTGAAAAATGAAATAAATCTAAAATTGGAATTCTTATTACTAGTACTGATCTCAACATAATTCCTTATAGAGTACAATAAAAATACCAACAGAAATAATCTTTGGCAGTATAGCACTGTTCTACAGTAATTGGTCATGGCAACAAATTGGTCATTGCTTTTAAATTCATCTGATAATGAAACCTTTCCAGAAAACTGCGAATACAACGCTGCTTTTCTTAAGAAGTCGGGAGGCTTTAATACAGTATACAGATAAGACCCTGAAATACCAAACAGACCTGTTCCTGATTGTCAGTGGAGACGAAGAGCCATATATGCTTAGCCAGCTTCAAGTTTTATGATTTTTACATGTTTATAATTTTTTTCCCCCTAAGTGGACTACTTCAAAAATGCTTTAGGAAGAAGCATTATTTTCTGTTTTACTAACTTCGCAATTTCAGAATCTTACAAGCTATCCCTAAAATTTAATATGTAGTTTTAGAAGACAAAAATCCTTAGACTAAATCTTTCAACCTCACTAGCCAACTGCAACTTGCCAAGGGAAGTTCAGAAATAGAACCAGTCATTAAATAAATGCACTGTTCTGCACCAGACAGCCCACAGAGATTCAACTGCAATGTTAAAATCTGTATAGTGTCAACTGCCATGATCATGTACCTAGTGAGGCTTGACCTCATCCACAATTAAAATGTACATACACTATATTTATTTGTTTCCCTGAACGTGTCAAGGATGCCTCAGATTACCAGAATTCATTTCAAAATATTAACTAATAAACTAATGTCTTCCTCAACTACAAAAAGCTTGCAAAAATTTCTTTACTGTCACACAAAACTCCAAATACTAAGAAAAGTCTTCTTGAATATAGTTTCAAAATTAGAATTTTGTTTTATTATTATAGCCCATTACACACAATAACATGGCATACTGAGATAATACTGCTTCTGGTTTTAAAAATCACATTACTGTAGAAGTGTAATGGAAATGTAATTACTTAGTTACATTAAGCTAATTACAACAAAGAGAAATACATTTCAGTTCTTTTATCAGTGAAGAACCACTATACAACTGTGGTTTTAGTTATTTTTAATGTAGGTTAGTCATATCACACTCCCTACTTCCTCCCCCAGCATTTAACAGGAAATAAATAGTAGAAAGTAGTACTGCTCTTTATAACAGGGGAGAAGGTGGGGGGTTTTCTGCATACAAAAATACAGTACATATTCGTCAATGATAGTAGGGCTTTACTCAAAATCCAGGCATAGCATGTAACTTCCTAAATTTTGTTTTCTCCTAGATTACCCAAAGTTGCTCTGTTTCAACAAATAATTGCAGCCAGGTAATCTGGAAGGACCATTTTGCCTCCCAGTAACTTCCTGGCTGAAGTAGTTAATTCACAGATAATTTTCAGTTCTTTGCAGTAGTTAATTCATAGATTTTTTTCAGTTCCTTATGGTCAACTTGCAGTTTATGCTCAGTCTGGGGTTTACATGTCACCTCCCTATTCACAAGTTGTCACGACTAACAATTAGCATCAGCAGAGCAAGTCAGTGGCAATAAATATCTTACAAGAACCTTACCAGCATCGATTTCAAAATAAAAGATAGATACAAGAGAGCTAGTATTTAATTATGGAAATTTACCTGTGAAAGTTTTTTGGTTGTTTTTTTTTCCCCCCTCACTGTCATAATACTAAAATATTCAAGTATTGTAGATAGATTTATCATTTACCTGCAGACCACCTCATCTATGAAAGCTGAGGCGGATTCTTAGAACTATTGTTGAACTACAGCAGAGTCCCAGGACCTACCTGCATATGGAATATCGAAAGTAGTAAAAGACAAGCAGTAATCAAAACATAATGCAGGTAAACTGGAGGCATTCAGGTGCACAGGCAAACGACATGTCCAGTTAGACAGTTTCCTATCTTCTTCCGGCTTCAGAGAGACCCACGTTTGGTCACTTCACAGCAGTTCTATGAGCTGGCACATTTTTATGGAAACCATCATTTTGTGTTCTAGCACTCGAGCTGCCATTAAAGAAAAGTTTGGCTGATCCATTAAAGCAGCAAAGAACTTCAAAAATAAAATGTATGCTTGCTGACTATTTGCAACAAAGATCTGGGATATAAGGATTTATTTCAAGGCAAAAGAAATACCACGGGAACCTACAGAACAATGGAAGAAGCATTATTATATTACAAAGACCTACTTATTCTATTCCTGAGCAATAATTACGTTTGGGAGGACATCTTGAGAGAACAACACTTATGTATTTTTGCCATCAGGCGCTATTTTCTAACTATTAAAGCATCTAGAAATAAAAGACTAGATGCTTTGGTAGAAAGCAATATAGCCACTGGCCACAGAAAAATAAAAATCATTTTTTGGGTGCAACTAAAAGCAGTAAACGTCCTTGTTATTCATATGATTTCATGCCCAAGAACAGGTCAGAAAAGAGGATTTTCTCTTTGTGGATACCAACATAAAACTTTGGAGGATTTGTTTGGTTTATCTTGTATTCATGTAAATTTTTTCTGCAATACTAAAGAACACACTTACCTCAGAAGTAAGTATCACAGAGCATCATACTGTACTTGCAATTAATTTTCAAAAGCAAAATGAGCTTACAGAGAACATTATCATCCGCAAAACACTAATTACATTAGGATTATTATGTGATTTTTTTAGAATATCATTCTAGAATTAACATATATCACTTGAGACACTATCAGAAACAAGTTAATTCATGTACTGCTTTACAAGTATTATATTTGGCATTTTACAACCCCAGAGCCCAGCCAACAGAGATTTCCTTTTTTGTATGTTATC
This sequence comes from Dromas ardeola, assembly GCA_013398915.1. Classification (NCBI taxonomy): domain Eukaryota; kingdom Metazoa; phylum Chordata; class Aves; order Charadriiformes; family Dromadidae; genus Dromas; species Dromas ardeola. Next base: position 126,512 of record VYZM01013224.1, read on the forward strand.
TAGAAGTCTCAGAGAAATACTTCTAAAGGCAAATGGACTAGAATTATTCTGAGTACCTTCCCCTTGCTGCCTGAATGTAACACGATGCCTCTCAGATATCCACAAAATCTAGTGCAAATGAATATTTCACACTACCACACTGGCTCTCAGAACATGCATATTAGCCATAGCACAGCTCTGACCATCAGCCAGCTACTGGGATACTGACAGGTCTAAAATACATCTGTGTATTTGCAGCATATTGATTTCCCCAGCCAGGGAGAGGGTGAGGAGTAAAGCTCAGGGAAGGCGACACCCTGGGAGACTTCCCTACCACCTGAGCCCAGGGAACAGGCACAGTGAGCTGCCTCAGCTCTATCCCCGTACTGCCTGCACAGTTAAACTTAATTGCAGTCACATATTTTATTCAACAGTTTAAAGTGTTCAAACAAAAGAACCTGTTAAGTAAAGCTGAGATTTACAGTACTTGTTCCTTTCAAAAGCTTCATTAAATCAGCTTATTACACAGCAACCATGAGGAACTGTTTACAATATATTAAAAATGCACCTTCCTAAGTGTAGCAAACAAGTCAGGGTGTGGTTGCCTCGCAATCGGCAGGGAACGTGTGTCTTACAAATATTTCCAGTTCTGCTGCGCAGCAGCAGCTTGGGTTTAAGGCAGCACAATGCAACAGGTTAAAACGCATTCAGAGTTATCTCATGCCATTGCCACAACTACAAGGTGTGCCTTTTGGCTCTGCTAGAGACACTCTTTATTATTCATCTTTCTTCGCTTGCCTGTTCGAAGGAAAACATCATCATTTCTTTACATTAAGGTATATAGTAAAGCGCACTGATTTCCCTAAGGAGAAGTCCGATCATTTAGGATTTGCTAAAGGAGACAATAAAAACTATTCACTGTAATAAATCCAAACAGTTCAAGAATATACATCGAAGCTTAGGAGAATAGCAAGATCTCTCATTGAAGGGTTTTAAAGAAACCAAATTCTGATAGGATGACAGCATGACAAATTACTTTGAAATTATAAACGATCAACAAATACAAAGTGGGAGAAAAGCAGAAGCAATAAGGTTTTTTTAAAATGGTGACCAAGGGAGCAAAAAAGAAGGGAAGAGGATGATGCACTGATAACCTTTCTCAAGGATCTACACTTGGACCTATGCTCTTAAACATGGAGTAAAGTGCCAGACGCAGAAACTTCTGTAAACTTTGCAAAGCTAAACAGGTTGAGATTCAGATTCAAAATTAGTCAGAATAATCTTGTCTGGAAGTCACTGTGGATAGCCACAGAAAGTTTGCACAGTGACGGGTTGATTATGAAATAAAGTGTCAGGTGAAATCCACTGGCAATAAATGCGACAGAAAGGAATAAATAACCTCAAGTGAATCTACGTATTAACAGGTTTCATATTTGTTGTTAACCCTTCAGAAAAAGACTTGAAGCCACTACGCATAATTCACTGAAAATACCAGCTTTACACCATCAAAAGGCAAGTGAAAAGAATTGGGATATTTTAGAAAGGAAAACAAAACAGAAATCATCACCACATACAATTACCACAGTTCTTCTTGACTACTGTTTGACACTCACATTGTTCAAAAAGATAATAGAGGGACTAGAGAAAGTGATAAACAATCAGATACAGCATGGCTTCCATGCAAACAAAAATTATGGACAATTATGGCCTTGGGGGTGATAAAAAAAGAGACACAGCTAAAATCATGAACACAAACAAGAAATAATTATCCATGATACGCGAAGACTGATGAAATCTCAGTGAGATAACCAGAGTTTAACTAGAAATTTAAGAGCAATTTTCTTCTCCGCAATATACATTGTGACCATAGGACAACATAAAGGTCAGAATTATAGTTTGAATCAAGAAGTAAATCCATTGAAGATCAGGCACTTTTTAATACAGCACCCCAAATGTGTCACCTCCAGTGCTGGTAGTCCTGAAGCTAGTAGAACACAGTAACAATAACTGCTTGTAATACACCATTTCTTAAATTTTTCACCCTCATATTAAAAAAAAAAAAAAAAAGAAAAAGGGGGGGCTGTTAGGTACAGTTTTAGCAGTATTTCAGGCTTAGATTTAGCAGTCTCGAAAACTGATACATGTAAAATAGTTTTGATTAATAAGCATCTAAGTCACTTTCAGATTACCGGAAGTGCTGTTCTCTCGTTTTTCAGTACATATGCTATTTGGCATTTCCTTCAGCACTTCCAGAACTTTCTCTTATTAAATCAAAGTTTTCTAGCTGCCATTTGGGGCAGGGGAGGGGTGTGGAATGTCAAAAGGGTCACAAATGAGTCACCTGAAACTACAGACTAGCAACCAAAGTTGAACAACATACTTCATTAAGGAAGCCCTACAAAACCTGAAACAAATCCCACGCATTCCTGCATCATCAGAGGATTCATATTAGGTTGAACAATGCATGTAATGAAAAAAAAAAGTTTTAAAATAAAGCCTGGGATACTGACAAGAAGTTAAGATTCTTTTTCACGCACTAAATTTTCAACTGCTCAAGGCTTGCATTCAATACTTACAAACATCTCTTATTTGTACAGCACATAATTTAAGATTATGCAATTGCGCTATGGCTGCCCCAAAATGCTATGTGCTGAAAGCGCCATAGTGTTTATGGACGAAGCTTGCCAAACAATCATTCCATCAAAACCACAACTCAACCACTACTTGAGCTAAACTTGTTCAAACTAGACTGAAATACAGATGTAAAGTATTACGTTCGTACTAAATTGCAAAATAAATGCCAGGAAAACAAAAACAACACACCTGTTGGAATGCATTCACAGAAGCAATCTGCCAGGCACAGAGCTGGCAATGATACCTATGCCATTGTAATATAAATTTGAAAGAGGAGAGAAAAGAGCAGAACAGTAAGTTTCATTACAGAAACAGAAAATTCATAAATACCTCAGATCACTGAAATGAAAGGAGTGATGCACCCCCAACGGGGAGAAGAAAAAAAGAAAAAAAGAGAACTAAGGAGTCTATCACCTATAGATTTCAAGTACAGCTTAAAATATAACAAGATTATTCTCATCCAACAGCTGTGTTTTGTGTAAAGCTTTGTCTCATCCCAGTTTCTAGCATCCAAAAATGACCCACAGCAGCCTCAATTAACAACCTCATTGCAGAGGATATAAAAACAAAAGAAGTACAGAAGAATTGTTGTGGCTCTGAATTCTCTCAGAATGAGACAGCAGCTGCACTACACTTGCAAAGTTGCATTTGTTACAACCTATGTTCTTTTTGTTTTACAAATAAAAGTTATATTAGCTTTGAGACTTTCAGATAAGTGATTTCCCTTTCCAGTTTGCTTAACTACTCTTTAAAAATATATTTACTAGCTTTGCTGGTCTTTCAGAGAAGGCAACATATAAAGACCCAGAAACACCTAAAGTTACCACACTATTTTTAGGATGTGGTTTGATGAGCAAGTCTTTTGGTGCAGCTTCTTGCCTCTCTACTGCCTTCTCAATTGTGCAAGCACATACAAGGTGGAGGAGGGTAGAGAGACAGCAAAATGACTCAATGACTTGTGCAGCAGTGACGTACCTGGGAGGGAGGCCCAGAAGCAAAATCAGAGCAGAAAGCCAGGACTCCATAAGCTGTCACCGCCAGTGAAACAGGCCAGTCACAATGCAGTTTCAGGTGTAGATCTGACACATAAGGCACCCTAGTTCATCACTAAGTATATTATGTTGTGAGTCCCTTTCCTAGGCTGTCAAACAAACAAATCTGGGAGACGTCTCAAAATCAAAACTGCAAAGGAGAGCGAGTGAAAGCCTGGCCTCTAAAACATGCACTTGAGCACATTTCAGTGTTAGGTGATTATATCAGTGTAGAGCTTTCACATAAAAAAACCCCAAAACTATATACTGTGTTAACCACGCATTGTTCCTTTGGACACATAAGACAGGCTCACTACCATTCAGGAAAGAGCGCCATTTGGTACAAAATAAATTAATGGGGGATATCTCTGTATAGTTTAGATTAGGTAGCAATTACTAAGAAGTTTTGAAAATTCACAGAATACCTTTCTATCAAAACCAGCCCAAACTGAAATTAAAGACAAAGTATAACCCATTTTAGGGAAGAATATTTGAACTCATTACACTGAAGGGCCTTTCTAAGCACTCCTCAAAAGGCGTTATTAACATTTTCAATAATTTTCTAATTTGCAAGGAGCAAAGAAGACCTAAATTATTGTTAGTTTATCTGTAACGGCACAGTATATGTTAAAACCACCTTTACTTTTCCCTCAGCTGTCCTTGTTTTAGGAACCATGAAAAAAATCCACCTGCACACAGGCATATTACTTTCCCCTGCTCCATCATGTCAAGCACAGAAACTCTTCATGTTTATAAAGAAAAATTAAGCCAAATTCCCATTAGCATTGCATTGCAGGAATTGCATTTCCTTTGGTAGAAATAAAAGAACTTTAAAGTGTAAAGTTACTGTACTAAATCAGTTTTGCCATGGGATGATCCTTCCTATCCAACAAGAGCCTTTCAAATTCCTACAATGTATTTTTTAAAAAGTCATTCTACTTTTGAGTCCATTAACAACACAGAGCTTGCAAGAACAAAAGGTCAGAAACTGTTACAATGAATCACCTGCAGCTATGAAGCTAAAGAAGTCATGAGAAGTATCACAGAAAAATCCAGATATAGTTTAACTATATACTCTGGAATGATCTTCAAAAGAAAAGGGAGATTTCGTTCTCAGCCCACTTCTGTTCAAGCTTCCTCACAATGTGAGCTTTTTACTGCATGCCAAAAAATTATCAGGCAAAGCTAATACCTCAGAAGAAAAAAAAAAAAAAGAGCTTTTCAAATTAAAATGAAATGCATTTTAGGGTATTTCAAACCCAAAGTAACTCCCTGAAGTTATTACTCCATAATAGTTATGACCTCCATATACTAAAACTGGTTTAAAAATGCTCTGCTTCCCCCAGGTTTCATAGCCAATACAGCACTTGACTTTTTATTAGAGTTCAAAACAAACATGACAAAAATTTCACCTCTTTTTCCTCAACAAGCTTAGTGTTCTGCCACCATATTATCTGTTCTGTGGAAAGCACTCTGTCTACCACTACCATTTTCCAGGTTTAAGTATTCAGAACGATGACATTTCACCTTATGCTGGAATGGAGAAAGACTGAATTTGACTGCTGTCTTTACCCTTCATAATTTCCTTTGTTCTTTCCACTTACACAGCAGAAAGTGGCACATTCTGTATTACAGTAACCAAATATCCACAAAAGAAAGTTTTATGCAACATAAGTCAATTCTTACCCTGCTTATCAATTCCTTTAGGTAGCTGTAGGTTCACAAAAATCTTCAGATTTTCATTCCTATCAGAGTTAATATCTGGTCGAGTCCAAAGAGTGGTTTTCACCTAAAAATACATCAAAAGTTGGATTTTATGGCAACAGTGTCATGACACACACAAAAAAACCCAAACAACCTTTTTTCTCCAAAGTAAGTATTCTAAACTTGTTCTCCTCTTTTGTAAAAACCTTATCAAGAAAAATTTTAGTCACAGTTGTAACCATATGAGCAATTCACAGAGTGAACTGATAAACCAAATAAGACTACGTGGCAAGTTCAATTATGGATGCACCATATGCTTCCATATTCCTTTAGGTATAGAAAAGGAATCAGTTTGTGCAATTTGTTCAAAAGACGAAAAGCCCTTTTGGCAAGATCATCCTTTAGCTGAACAATCAGTTTGAACACTTGCCTGCTGAAAACTTGACCCATTCGCATCCCGTAGTAATAACAGTAACTTAAACAAGCACAGGAGTAACACAGCTCTGAACTACTTGGTTCTGCTAAAGGAACGGATACCTTAAGGATCCAGCAAGTTCTCGTGCCATCTTATGTTTATTGGCAGAAATAAGCTTTGTGCTTCGTGGTTTGGGTTCTTTTTCCTCATTAACCTTCCTCTGATACTTAAGGTGACCTTTACCAAAGGCTCTCAGCAGTGGTACAGCAGTGGCCTTAGATGTACAGAGCTACTTTGAAGTTTTGTAACTCAATTTCCTTCTTACTTTACACGTGACCAGAACTGCAAGTAAGTAAATTCTAAAAATGAAATGTTTATGTCCCAGCAAATGTATACAGCCAAGAAGCTTCTTACATACAACTTAACTGAAAGTCATAATTACACTAAGGTACAAATATTACAAGCATTAATAATATTTGTTATTAGCCCCAATTTAAAAATATGGAAGTGCGATTATACCTGGAACACATGTTCTGATATCAGTTTTTATTTCTCCTTTTTCCAGGCTGGAGTTAAGATTTATCTTTCAGAAGATGCAGTGATCAGTACAATCACACTATAAAACAGTATGCCAAATCAGTAGCATTTCTTCTTAGTAACGGCTCTGAACCAAAAAACAACCTGGTCCAGGTCTAGAGTTCAACAGCAGCACATCATTCCTGCCCATTAATTTCTCTCCTCTTCCAGTGGTTGTTAGCCAATGGTTCAGTTAATTAGTGGTTGATCTATTCGCTTAGTGTGGATGTACTTATGCAAAGTGGAATTTAGCTTTTAAGAACAGTCTCTGCTTTATCTACTAAAACACATGAAAACAAAGACTAATCAAGCTAGTACTCTGTATTATGTATTCTCCCACCAGTGAAAATGGAAATAATTGTCAAAAGAATGAAACTCATTAATTGAAGCAACTCTTACACAACTTTTCAAAAGCATCAGCTTAAAAAAAAACAAAAAGGCATCAGCAATGCTGACTACCTGCCCACAGAACCTTATGTTGCCCTTGCAAAAAAACACTAGTGCCCCACCAGTGCCTTCTGCTCCTCAGCACTAAACCAATTCTCCTGTTTCCTCAAGGAATTTTAGATCAGTCGGATGAAGTCACAAGCAACTAAGAACACAAATCTATGATCCAAGTGTAAGAACCTTTAAAAACAGGCATCCCTTAGAGTTTCATGCATGCTGTACAGGGAAGTTATTCAGTTCTACCCGGGCTGATGCATTACGTCTTGTGCAAGAGGTATGACAGCCCGGGAGCCTCCGCTCTTCAGCTGCTCCCTGGGACGAGCATTGCACGTGCTGTCGGAGGGAGACACACTGAACCTTCTACAAGCACATTGGCACGGAAGAGCCGCACTACCATGCTGTATGATTGCCAAAATAGAAAAGGCATTTTACCAGGAATTTCCTTTTTTCCTGACAGCTTTTTGGGAGGTAGGGTAGTGTTTCAGGTTTTTTGAGGGTTGTTTTTTTTGGAGGGTATGGAAATCAAAAACTAAAACAAATTTACATTTGCTAGATTATTTCTTTTAATTTGCCAGTTGGGAAGCTAGGGGCCAAAGAGACACAGGACTACATTCACCTTGGCTGCAGTTGCTTTAAAGCAGGTTTAGCTTCCATAATTAAACCTGCATTTGCTATATACCGAAACACAAGTACAGCCAGCGAGATCTTCAGAGTCAACCTTCTTAGCAAAAGCAAAAATGAGCCAACTTCCTAACTCACATATTCTGATCAAGACATACTAAATGTTTATCTGGTGTAGACCACTGTCATAGAAGAAAACTATGACAGAAAGCAGTTTTAGAATAATTGCCACGCATATGCAAACCTCCCACTCCAACTACAGACTGGCTTAGGCTACAAGTCGTAAATATTTCTAGCCACTCTAAGGGTTTGGCACTAAGAATAACCAGTTTTAACAACAACAACAACAACAAAAATGTTTAATAATGCACTTAGTGGCAAAGAAAGAAAAAATAATTCAAGCTTACCATACTGCAACTTTCTTCAGCTTATCTGTCCTACAAGCAATTCCACATACACAACAGTTCACACAAAGTAAACTCACATCTGAAGTAGCAACAGTTTTATTTCCCATCCTCTTATTTTCATCTCCCAATGCCTCAGTCCTCAAAATTCAAATACCATTTATATTCCGTGATATCCAGGACACCAGACAGACCTTCACCCAGAAACAGTAACATCTCTACAGCCTCCCATATAAAAGCCACCCCTATTTCATATAAATTAAGGCAGAGAGTCCCCCCCCTAAAATGCAGCATTGCTTTCTGACTAGATAATCTTTCAAAGTCCTTTCCAACACAAACCATTCTGTGATTCTGTGAATTACACACATAAACCAAAAAGTAGGTTGCTACAAGTTTAGCGAGTTTTAGTTGACCCACATCTACTATAAATATTATTTCAACAGTAAGGTTAGGAATCTGAGCAATAAAAACAAAATCCATTAAAAAGAAGCACAAAGTACCACCATTAGCTATACTAACATCTTATACGATAAGCCTCTTTACTTCCAGTGTTATTTTAGAAGCTCCTGAACAGTGAAGTTTCTGCAATAAACACATTGAATAGTTTCAAACTTTAAGAAGCTTGTAACCATGAACACTGCAGCTGTTCTTTTACTTCGGATGACACGAAGAGAGCAAAGAGGGGGGAAGTCAGTGTTCACCTGAAGCGGATATGAAAGCAAACTAAGAAAAAACAAAGTAGACATGCGCTACTCTGACAGTTTTTAAAAAAAAAAATGGCCTAGACAAGGCTTTGACCGCAGCTTTAATACAGACTACTCTCATGAACAGTGCATGCTTTTACAAGTTGTTTTAAAAGAACAAATTGTAGTTTAGAAAGCCCACACCTGTGACTACAGAAAGCAAGTTGCAGGTGCATTAGAAAAATCAGTTTGTTCTGTACAAGTGATTAAAAAAACCAAACCTTCCTAATGCGAATAAAATACATTCTAAGAGGTAGAAAACTAGAGTTAGTTGAAACTCCACATGATAACCCACATAATTTCACGGCAGATTAAAAGAATCATTTAAATAATCCAAGAAGCATGAAGCCACTCAAATAGGCACTGTTTACTTTTTTATCTTATCTGTGTCCACTGATCAAATTAAAAGAAAAAAAGTAACATTCGCAAGATAGTAAGAGTGGCTCAATTAGACATAATTATGCCTGATAAATCTTTTCCCATGAGGTGAAAGGCAAGACAGCTGTGACAAGCACAGGCTGCAAGCTCATTTGTCCTTACATCCTGAAACACTACATGGTATCTTAAAAACAAAGCTAGTGATCCAACTTGCTGACAGCCCATGGCACAAGTGCTGCAGTTGCCAAAATATAATGCTGTACAGGTCCCCACAAGTTTTAGCTAGCATTACTCTTCAGCCAAAATCTAAGTCATATGACTGAGAATGTTACCATAGGAGAGGTCTGAACCTCAGCCAAGGGTCTGAATTCTGGAAGACCTGGAGTCCGGGCCAGGACAGCTTCTATCACAGCTAGCTCCTGCTCTGGCAGCACCCTGCAGCCTGCTAGATGTCACAAGCAATATGGTAAAAGATACGAGTAGCAAGGACAAAGTGTCTTTTCTCAGTGGTCCACGTGGAAGATTGAGCAACCCTGGACAAAAATATATTCACTGTCTCTTCTCTGTTCCTCACCACCACTTTGTTCCCCTACTCACTGTTTCAGAGAATGCCCGCTTTCACATTTCTCCTATAAGCATTTTTTCTGACATGACTTATATTGATTTTAACGACGACACAGTAAAATCCGGTGCAAAGTGCATCCCTGCGTGCAGCCCGCTCAAACAGTAATTTATAAATTGAAAGCTGACACTAAGAATAAACAGGGCAGAAAACTACTTCTTCCAATCAGACAACCACGATGGTTTGTTTGATGGCTGGCTTGAAGAAATACAATATAAGCCAATACAGCATGCCACACAAGGTAAAATACATCAGTAGGATAACTAAAATGGTGTGTGACTACTCAGTTCAATTTAGAAAAAAAACAAAACAAAACCAACAACAAAAACCAAGCACAACTTCAGTGAGCTGAGAAATATATTGATTAAATTTGCAGCTGCGTGAAACAAGTTTGGCTACAAATTAGAAAGTCTACTTCAAGCCAGACAATGTATATAAGCCTTTCTGGAAACAGTGATATGCTAAAAAATGATTCAATCAAAGGTTCCTCATGCGTCTAAGAATAAAAATAGACATTTCTGAAAATACACTGTCTGAAGCTGTAGGGAAGATTAAGTTACAGTATTTGCCTTGCAGTGCTTGTCAGTACTCTGCATAAACCCAGCAAGTGACACTTTTACTCGGCACCAGTGAGACCTCGGCTGAACAAGTGTGTCCAGCCTATACTGCTCAGGATAAACTGGACTGAACCAAGTTCAGCAAAGAGACTGCCAAGTGGTTAGGGGGCTGAAGTACACAAGGAACAAGGATGGGCTGAGACACCCAGGTTTGTTACTCTGGAGAATGCTTGGGGGATCATCTTGCTTTCTACATCTACCTAAAGGAAGATTATAGCAAAGACAAAGCTAAAGTCACTATCATTGTGTACCTCCAATTTACGGTGGTCATGCTTTGAGTGTGGGGGGTTGAACCAGACGACCTCCAGAGGTCCCCTTCAGCCAAAATCAGTCCACAAGTCCGAGTTTACCCATCAAAATTTTCATCCCAATTTTTGATGCTGTTTTCTGATTACTCAAAATATTGATTTACTACAGCACAGTTAGCTACAAAATATTGACTTTATGTGGAAAGAGTAAGGTTTCCAAAACCACCTGTGCCACATCATATTTGATACAAAACAACCATCACCTAAAAATAACCAGTAAATTTTGCTGTAAATCTGAGTTATGCTTTAGCAACCATTAGAAGTGGAGTAAATGGAAGAATGAACAGCAAGGCACACAAAATACCAGTTCCCCTGAAGAAGTACGGTCCAGATTACAGTACTGAGCTTTTCTGAAGGTATGGAGATGAAGCAGTAAACTGTCTCCTATGCATTTTACCACCATTTTCATAAGAAAAAAGATGCTGCATTTCCAGAAAAGAGAAAAAAAGACCTCTAGCAGACTCTGACTCACACCTATGCATCGAAACTAAGGCTTTAAATGCCAGTTTCAGATCTAAAGCATGTGTGTCAACCTGCCACAGGAAGACTGGGCACTTCTGAGCATACCTGCAGAAGGACTATGTCACCTGCTTCCACAGGCCAGCAAAACATCAATGCATCAATGATGTAGATGATGTTCCTTAAAAGCTTTTCAGAAAGCGTAACACATTAGATGAGCTGTATCAGACTAGTAGATCCAAAAGTGAATTTGCCATTCTATTCCTTATCTAATGGAGAGATCCAATGAGCAGCTCTAGCTTACAGTTGCTATGTAGCTCACAAACAGAAAGAGAACAGAAGTCAAACAATGAAACACAATTTCTGAACAATGTACTGGAGAATCTTTTCCCTTGACTCCTGACAGGCACTGTGCTGAAGCACTGTCCAGAAATACCTAGAACTAAAACACATTAAACATCAGAAACATCCTGTAAACATTAAAAAAATAATTACTTTAAAGGTGACTGAACACTGAAACAGGTCACGCAGATAGACACTCGAGTTTCCATCCTCAGAGATATTCAAAACCCAACTGGGCAATGACCCAAGGAACCTGCTCTACCTGACCCTGCTTTGAGCAGCAGGGTTGGACTAGAGGATCTCCAAAGGTCCCTGTCAACTAAGAACACAGAATCATTGAGGTAACTGAATCTGCAGAGTCAGTGAAGATCAGCTTCCATAAAAATGTGAGAATCTGTATGCTCACATGCATCTGCAGAATATGAGCTATACTTGCATAGTATTTTGTTTGATGCCTCTAGACATGATCATACCATAAATTTAAGTTACTGAAATTCAATAATCAAGCCAAGAAAAGACTCCTCAGCTTGTAGAAGATGTAAACAGAAAACACTCCTGGTTCACTGCACATGAAAAAAAACACTAAAAGGAAAAAGTATCTCTCCCTCTTTCTAAACATCACTGATAAATGCTGCTACTGGGGAAAAAAGGAAGTTTAAATGGAATGCCTATGATAATAAATGGAATTTTTCCTGCCACACATCAATTAAAAAAAAATCAGCTGAAGCAATGTCCTTAACAAATATTTTGTCAAAAGTTTCCCACCATTACAACAGTTGAATCACCTCACCCTGCACTTTTTGACACTATGAATTCAGACACGTTCTGTAGCACCCATGACACTATCTATGAACCTTGGCATCTCCTATTCTGTTGGAAACTGTACTACGTGAATTTTTTTGAGTATAAAAAAATACACTTAGTCACAACCCTAGAAGCATATGTTTCCCCGTTTTCCAAAGAAAGGTCAAAAGACTTCAAAAGGTAAGTCTACTTCATGTCTTGAAACAGAAATAGCAGCTCATAGTAGAATCAGGTCAATTACTGAGAACTTTGAATATGTAAATGCCTTCAGAAGGAGATGCAATTTCCAAGCCGTGTCTAATAAGACAGATCCAAATAGAACATTTATGATCCCATTAAAGTCTTTTCCTGTAATGGCCCCCCCCTTTTTTTTTTTAAAAAAACATTTTCCAGATGAAAAGATTTATGGCTCTGTATCTATCAAAATACTTTAAAGGAATTCAAGAAAGAATCTGCTTCACTAGGACATTTTTTTCGCCCCTTTTATGAAATTAGAAATAGGCTTTAGTTTTGGCATAACATTAAGAATGGACGATGAACAAAACAAAGATAAATGTAATGCAGATTAGTGTTTACCACATCTAAAAGCATCCTCCTGTAACGTAGACAATAGTGGTTGTACAATGCATGCAAAGAGCATCTCTTCTTTAATCATTCTAACACAGACTAAAAACAAACAGTATTTTAAGTTACTAGTTACCAATAAAATTGAAAAGTAAACTTTCTCAAACATTTGTAGAGATAAAGTTGTCAAGAAGTTACAGAAGACTAAATGCTGAATTGACAACCATTAACAGCAAATCTCTGCGCTGCCACATCATTGACCATGATAAGTTTGAGTCAAATGAGACTTCGGCACATGATCAAATTTTACCAAGTGTGCCAGAACACGATACCAAATTGGTATCAGTGGCAGGAAAGTGCATATCTAATCCAGTATAAAATCATAATTGTCTAAATAAATCATGCTTAATGCAAATAAGTCATGCTGCTACCTGGTATGTATTTTATTTTTGCTTTAATTAAAGCAAACAGAATAGTTTGAGATCAGTACTTCACATATGACCACTGTACCTTTTACCCAGTATTTGGAGTCCTAAAGCCCTGCTTGTAGCACTTTCTAACCCTAAGGTAAGTTTGAATATATTATTACATATGCTTCTCAACAACTAACATAGCTTTCTGTACTATCTTTCTCTCTTTTTTTCACCAAGAGGAAAGTTAAAAGCATTATGTGTTGAAGCAGCTCTACAGCCCAACACGCCAGTGACGATTGATGCTGAATGCTGAAAAAGGTTCAGACTTTTTGACAGACTACTCTTATCTGAACCGCAAAACTGTATTATCATGGCAACCGAAAAAAAATGAGAAGTTCTTACCCCAGAGAACTCACAAATCATTATGGTCTAGTATTAGGCCTTGCAAATAGTCAGTGCAAGTAAAGAGATCAGTATCCTCCTCAACTCTTGAAGGGAAGAGGGATCAAAGATCTCTGTTCTCAGGAGCAATGAGAAGAGAAATGACAGCTTACTGAGCCCAGATTGCACATCATATGGCAGCTGCTGAGATCGAGAGGATGAAATGGAGGGTTGAAAGGGAGGAAGAGGAGTCTGGCCCAGTTACTGCTTCACATGGTGCTGCAGTCACAGACAACTGAGGTCGATATGCAGCTTATTCAAAGACATTCCCCTCTCAGATGCATATAAACACTTCAGTTTTGCATCTCTAAAAAGGGACAGATCTCGTGTTGCAAACCTACTTTGTAATCAATCCCAAGTTCAAAAATAAATCATTACAAATCCTGCTTTACCTGCAGCCTTATTGTCCAATGTTCAAAAGCATTAGAAGTGCAGAAGATACGTTTCTCAATCAGGATGTCCTCTTTGGATTGTCTCCCCTACCACCTGTCCAGTGACATTCAAAACAATTAGCTTCTGCATCCCTTAACCAGGTACCAAATGAACCTGCTTAGCTTCTCAAACAGAACAGGAAGAATTTGGACAATAAAAATGCTGAAGTTTTGACTGGTCAAACAAGCAAAAGCAAGAACAAAACAGTATTTCACATTCATCACATCACCTTCTTTCAACAAAGCCTTACAACACATTTGCCAGTAAGCAACAGGCAGCTGAGAGGAAGCCGGAACATCTGGTAACACTGACTTGGTAGGACTGTGAGAGGGCAGGATGCCATTCATGTCTGTGCTCCTCTGATGGATCTCAGGTGTTCACAGAAGTTTGCAGGATGAGCCTGGCCTTAAAACATTCACCTGAGTCGCACTTGGACAACATTATTCTTGAGAAAAGCTGGTAGGAAAAGGCTACTGCTAACCAATGTTCCATTTTTCATCAGTAACAGTTATACTTGGAGGGGGGAAGACATCTGCCTGATACAAAGTTGATTTCCTCCACCAAAAAAAACCACAAAAGCTGCTCACACAATAGTAGTATGAACAATAGGGGGTGAAGGGTGGGGGCTAGAGCGGGTGGGGTGGGAGGTGTTGAATAGAGCTCATAGGACACTTACCAGCAGAAACTATTAAGCAGTCTAAATACAGATATCACTGCAGGTTCCCATGGCATTTTGTCTCTGCACTTCATTTTTTGGAAGGAAGACTTAAGAGAAATCCATACAGAACAAGTAGTTACATGAACTAATAAAACCTGGTACTTTCAAATGTCTCTCTCAAACTTGACCAGATTTGATAGCTCCAGCTGACGTTTCTCCCATACAATTCTGTTTACCACACAGCTTCTCTGGTGACTAACAACATCTTTGTGCATGCTGCAGCTCTTGCCACCACGGGGACTCAATCTCACCCACCCAGCAGTCTCTTTATACAAAGCCTATTGGACTCTAGGTGTGCATAAGGGACTAGAACAGCAGCCACTGAATTAAAACTATTTAAGAGATTGGGGAAAAGGAAGACGTGTTAAGAGAGGAGAAAAGCAACAGGCAGGCACACACAGAGCATAACCACACAAGTTGGTTTCCATAGGAAACCAAAAACTTCAAGGGCAACCTTGCCTCAAACCTGTTATCAGAAATCTAGGATACAGCAACTGTGCAATCTCAGCAGTGACTGCCACACATTTGCTAGAACTAGACGAAAATTAAAATGGAAAACTTGTAGGAGGGATGACGTGAGGCACGTTGGCCGACTCTCACAGGGCACAGTGGCAGCAAACACATTCTCTGAAGTACAGCCAGGCAGCACTTCACATATAACTTCTGAACACAATTCTTCCTTCCTAAACACGACTTGAGAGTCCACACCAGATATTAATCCAGATTTAAAGGAATACTTTTAAATATATTTTAATGGCCTTAGATTTTATTTCATTTAGTCATTTTGTGTGCAGTCTGTTTTATTCTTTTTGCAATTTTCTAGACAGTCTCATTCTCTATTGCTACAGGTCAAGATGCGCAAGAGTTCACTAAGATAAGCAATTAAAATCCAAAGCATTCTATTCCAGTATTACTTTAATTTGTAGCATGCCAGCTATTATGTTGGCACCACTGATCTTCTGACCTTTGAGCTAAAACCGCTGGACTAACACCAGAACCGTGACAGCCACATTAGCACAATGCTGTCCCTGAGCTTGGTAAATCGTGCAAAGGAGGAAGGCTAGTTAGCTCATATGCAATACTGTGCCACTGCTGTTAAATCCTATTTGGATGCAAGCTACAAACTGAGCACAGTGTTGCACTGTACCATGTAGTCACTGTGAGCTAAAGCTATAGTAACAAATAAAATAAAGCCAGGGCACAGGTTTGAGCACTAATCCATAACTGTCCATGCCAGTAAACATCCTATTCTTCAGCATGGTTTTGTTCAAGTTTATTTACGGACATTGATGCACAGGAGATCCCACAGGGCTAGGGACTGTTCCCAGCAAGTAGCAGGGGTTTGAGCCATGCAGAGCCACACTTCGGAGCAGAAAACGGGCTGCAGAGAAGTGCAGACATAGACACTAGATTCCTCAGAGCTGGCTCAAGAGTCTCCAGCACAGCTTTACAGCTAGGTATGAATAAATTCATCCACAGTAAGATGAAATCTAAAGCCCAAGGCAGCTTCTGCTCTGAACACTATTACAGATTTCTCATGTACGTGTTCAAACTACTTGCTCGAGGGCATCTGCATTTCCTTATTTCACAAAGTCAATGAGGTAAACTAATGAATGAATGCAAGGCACTGATATTACAGTAATGTCACATCAAAATACAATCTCATTAGTACCCATAAATGAGTGAAGTAGAGTGCACTCAATGCAGAGCAGCACAATTATCATGCAGCTATGCTGCACTACGGTACCTATGTAGATGATCCCATATTTTGCCTAAAATGTCAGATTAGGACTCTGGCCCTTTCCAAGTCTATGAAAGTACAAACACAAGTATAAAATACTTACCTGTTGTCAATGTTGTAATTACCCTGCTTGATTCACTTCCCCCCCTTTTTTTTTTTTAAATAAAGTCAGGTAGTATGGTCTAAAACTAAGCTGGGGGGTGTGTAAGGAATCAAACTCCACCCCAAAAGTAACTGTTTCTGCCGCCAGTAGAAACAATTTACAGAATCTTCCCCACACATACCATTTCTTTTCCAGCAGCCTTTCAGATGCTGAAAAGGAGCAAATCGGACCCTATTAACTTTACCAGAAGCAACAGCCTGCTCCCCACATGTAATCATGAGATTGGGACAACTGGATTTTATTCACAAGAAAAGAGGTAGTCTCAAACCTGTACACTGCTATTAAAGCAGTCCCTCCCCCTGCAGCCAGGTCTCTGACCGTCTAGTGTCTCAGAGAGAAGAGGTGACTGAGACCAGATGACCTGTTCCCAAGGAGCAGCTACAGCTCAAGAGGACACTGTAAGCCCTTCTCAATTATCCTTCTTCTAGGGAAGAGTTAAGCAACTTTTCAGTACAACTATTCAATGAGATAATGACAACAGCTCAATTTCACAAGCAGTTTTATTAATATTGCATACGTTCATCTTAATGACTTTCAACACTAATTAACATGGTCATAAACTGAACAACAGTGGCACTTCAACAGTATCCTAGGTCTTCAATTCCAAATTTTGAACACAGGGGTAACATAACACATTGCCTTGTGACCCAGGGTGCCAGTATTCGGTAACCTAACTGAAGTTTCCATGCATTTCAAGAGCTTTTGGCATCTCAGCTAAGTACTAATGTGACAACAAAGAAGGGTTACAGCAAACAAGATCGCTACTGCTATTAACATTTTAAAGTCAGAAACTCAGTGCAAACATAACAGTCACTCAGCACTAACATAAGATTCAAAAAGAAAAAAAACTCACCACCTTTAGAAAGACAATTTTTCTACCTGGCAAAATTGCTTTGAACCTTGAACATGGAATCGTTTTTGTACCTCCTTTATCAGCAACAAGAAAATAGCGTAATACAGAAGCCAACCACTATTTAAGGGTATTTTGCATTATACTATGTATACAATTACTTCATTTTCAAAAGTACTATTAAATGATAACATTAAACGACTTTACCTGCAAGCACATAACACCCACATACTGTCGCAGAGCCAAGAGTTTTTAATGCCACCTGTAATATGTTACTGAAATAGAGCAGGACTGTTCCATAAGCCCTTCTCTTTCCCAATATAAAAAAAAGTGAATAAGAAAGACCACACAATCAGGAACACTGTCTATGCTATCCTCATGTAATTTATCTGTTGCAAGCAATAAAGTTCTAATGTGCAGCTAAGTTTCAAGTAAGAATTAATTCTAGCCATGTTTTCTGACAATACCTGGAAAAAAAGCTAGGCATAATGGAGGGAAGCAGGATTCAAATTTAAGAAACTAGTCACAATTTTAAGCATTTATCTTCATCTTTATAGTTGTGCTGATTCTTCTCCCACCTCCCTTCAAACAGATCTTCAAATTCTTATCTCACTTTTAAAGCTAGAAAATCACAGACATCTTTGGACCCTTCTTTTCTAAATTATAACACTCAGGAAAAAGAGGAGGGAGAAAAAGAAGATATGATTCACTTGTTCATACAGTTTCAGCTACAATATTTGAACACAATATTGAAAAATTTATTTTTTCAGTAGTTAGCTACCAAAAAGTAAGTATCAGTCATGCTTATTGCAGATGCTTTAATGCCATATCAAATGGAACCTTATTGTTCTGCCAAAAATCTTTCAGTCCTCCCCATTAGCAAAACTGACAACCATAAGGCAAACAACTCTACAATCATTAACAATCCCTCCTCATCTGAATCCAACCTTTTCTGTCTAAGCAGTCAGTGATCTAACAGTTCTTATTTTTATTACCCTCTCCACCTTCCCTAAAGTTCACACTACCTTCCAAACTGTTCCAAACAAGTGATCAAAGTGCTACTTTATTTTAAATCTGTCCACTAACTCTCAATTTCATCAATTACTTCTTCAAGTTTGATTACCTCTTCCTATTGCATGTAACTGAAAGATGAAATGAGGATTTTATCTACAAATTCCCTCTTCAACTGCTCTTTAATTTCTCTCCTTGTATCAGTTTGTGAGGCCTGTCTTATTTAGCCTCAAGTCACTTAATGCCCTGCCCCAAGAAGCTGAAAAAACCTGTCACGGAACATTAGACTGCACCATATTTGGGAATATTTGGCAACTACTATAAATTGCTTTGAGTTTTGTTTGGGGTTTTTTTGGTGTGTGTTTGTGGGTTTTGTTGTGGTTTGGTTCTGGGTTTTTTTGTTTTGGTTTGGTTTTTGTTTTGTTTTTGTTTGTTTTAAGCAAAGCACAGGTTTACAAAAAATAAGAAACAGCAAAAGTCTCCCCTCTCCCCCAGCACTTCAGACATTTTCTGTCTCTGGGCATTCTGTACTTCACAAGGGGCGATGTTTACCCTGCATACAATTATTTTTCATGTGGCCAGCTCTGCACAACTGCTAAGTTGTCCTGAATTAAATTGACTGTTCCCCCTGCCCCAACTTTCAGAAGAGATGCATTATATCTCTTAGTTAAAGAGCACATTCACAACATTTGCACTCTTGCCCTTGGCAGGCATAAAGTTGTTGGCAGTTTGAGGCAAGTCATTACACTTAAGATCCAAGAACAAAAAGATACTTCAACGATGCAAGAATGGAAAACCTCCGTTCAGCTGCTCAGGTATGTAAGCACTGACTTACATACTAAAAAATTGAGATTTAATGATGCCAGCAATCAGCAGATAATGACTAACTTCTGTTAAAATAACAGCGATGATCACCCTTTGCAACATTTAATTACTGCATATTATCATACCTTTGTTTTACTGAAGATGTGCTTTAAATTACCAACAAATTTGAAAGTCTTTACTGCATCAACACTACATACACAAGTGATTAAATCTGGAACGTACAGCACACTGTTGCATGTTCACACCCAATTCTAATGCTGCTGTTTGGAGACAGAATAATCTCTTCTGTTCTCAAATGTTATCTAGTGTATTAATTAACCTTAAAAACTTTCTGGCTAAAAATAGAAGTACAATAGTACAGGGTTAAAATAAAGGAAGTCCTGACAATCTTAATACATGATAAAAAAACCACCAAAGCTATGTAGCTCTGCTGATCTTCTGGCTTTGTCTAGATAGGGAGGCAATTGTATAATAAGGCAAGAATTAATTTACGGCTCTCAAATTATTCCATGGAGCTTCTCCCACAGTTCAAACTGGAAAGTGGAAGCGTCAGGGGCAGGCAGTACTCCAGAGTATTAACGGACAGTCGTTTCACTGCACAAACAAGCTCTCAAAACCCAGAGAACTCAAAATCCCAAAAAGGCCTTTTCAATTTCAAATGAATGGCATGTTTTAAGATCACATTAGCATTTTCCTTTTGTTTATATTAACAAAGGCATCCTAGCAAAGATTCTCCTACAGTCTCTCTGTATGGCAATGCAGTAAGCAATACTAGATTTGGGACACATGAGAGTTTCCAGAGTTATGTCAAGTACGAGTCGATGACTATGCTGCAAGATGCCGCAGAAGTCAGCAGGGGGAAGGTTAAAACAAACTGACTTTCTGTCAACACTGCCTTCTTCAAAGACTGCAAAAGAAGGGAAAGAGTGAAGAAAAAAACATCCAGGGAAAGGACAAACAATCTAAATAGCTTTTACATAAGTATCTCCCTTCTTTTCTCACTTCTAAATGTTTGCTTTAGCAAAAACAGAAGGAAAGCATCAGGTTTCACTCTATTCCAGCTGCTGTACAATCAATACAGTGCAGTCTATTGAACTATTTTATTACGATTCATGCAACAAGCTGTTAAATCATTTGCAAAGTAGGAGATCAGTGCCAGTATCAAGTAATTCATGAAGATATGTTTATTTTCAAGGCATGAGAACGTTAAACCATAACTTTCTTCTGCACAATTATGCAGTCCTTCTGCATGGACTGAAAGCATAAAATCCAGTTTGAAAAAAATAGCGTGATAGAAATCCCAACTGCATCCAGCACAAGCAGGGAAGGCCCTCTAAGATTTATCTGGTGGGGTCTGGTATTGTCTTCTATTTGACACGTGCAAAAATATTCCCAAAGTAATATCAAGCATTTTACTTTTTAAACATTAAAAAAATTAAATCAGATTGGTAATTCAGAAAATGAAGAGAGAAGGCTTGTCCACAAAAATAGAAAGAAGAGATCTTTAAATAGTTTAGAGATAAGAACCATAATGACTTTTGTGTAACAGTAACACGTTTAAGCCTGCAGTTTGAGTTTCATCACCCATTGTCTCTTTTCTTTTTTAAAACATGTAGACAAAGTCATGTTATGCTTCAGAGACGTTAAAAAAAAAAAAAAAGCAGCCTGATTTTTGCCACAGTTTCTTCACCAAGAGCAAATTAGTGCTGTGGCCCTGCCAAAACACAAACATTCAAGATGTGTTTGTTTCCTCTTACATGGGCCTCTTGTGAGAAAATAAACAAATAAATGTGACTACTTTCTTGCATGCCCACAGATAAAGGAAATCGGGTTTCCTGCTGCAGGTTTGCAACCTGAGAGCCAGCACTAGGAAGCGGTGATAAACTGACACCAGCAGTAGTGCAGCTACCCAAGCAAAAGACATGTAATGGGCTGGATACTAAAGTAAAACTGTTTCGCATTAGTACTGAAAAAAAATAAAATATATTTGGTACAAGGATGGTCTTGATTTTTAAGCAGTGGCCTTTGAGTCTGCAGAGCACAGAGCAGTTTAACCAACCTCCTGCTCTGAGCAGGGCTGACTTCCACATTGCATCAAGTTGCTCATGGCTTTGTCCGTCAAGCTTCAGATGTCTCCAAGGATGGAGATTCACCAGTCACTCTCGGGTGGTCGGTTCAACGCTTAACCATTCTTATAATGACTTATTTTAATTTTTATAGTCCTTTTGGTGTGCATAAACTGGATTTCTCCTAGAGGAAAATAAACTAGAAATCCCTCCCCAGAAGTTCACCAAATGTGGTCCAACCCTTAGTGGCCATAACGGTCCAAACCGACAAACCACATCTGTGTCAGGGACGTACAGTTTAGGAGACCAGACTACATTCTGTCCGACGTAAAATTACTGAAATACGAACAGTGTAGATCTGGAAGACTCGTCACCCCCACCTTCAGCCAGAGATCCACTTCTACTCTGCCAAATTATTTGCTAGTGCAAGACCAAGTGACAACACCAAGCAAACAGCAATATTGAAATTAGATGAAGGAAAAAAAAAAAAATCACTCTTTGAACCAGAAAGAAAGGAGAGGAAAAAGAAGTTATAAATCAGAAAATTATAATCTCTCTTGTAAAACACCAATCATCATGGATCAGCACCAAATACTTTTATGACAGTGTGAAGTACACTGTCGGATTTTCAGTGAGCATGAAGTAAGACCAGTAGCTTATTACAAGACACAAAAAAACCCCAACCAGGCAATACAAAAATACAATTTCAATCATTTCAGAAAGTCCCAAGGACATGTAAAAATGTTTGGGGGCTACGCAACTTTTGATCAAATCAACAAATGTAGGTGTTTAAAAGCGTTTGTTAACTCTTTAGAGAGAACTGTCTGTACTACCACCACCAAGAAAGCCCAAGATAGCTATCAGAGCTGCTGACGTGAACAACTGGCATACAAAAAGTTCTGCTACCACAGCAGTTGTTTTGCAGATAATATCTGCCGCTATTAAAAAAAGGTTCTGTATTAATCCTATTTCACTTCACATCAGCATACAATAAGCTCTGTCATTTGAATTCAAAGGTCAAAAGACAATTGGTTTAGCTGATGGTGCTGTAACATGCATCATGACTCGAGAAATTCAGAGAGCAGAGCTGTGCTACAAAAGCAGCCCTTGGCACCTCCTGGAACCCCACCATCCACTACACAGAGACAGGCAGCAAAGCAGGTTACAGAGCAAAGGAAGATGCTTGGCAATTTCCCCATCCAGAAAAGTAAGCATGAAAATTCACAAAATACGAGGCAAGTATATTAGAAGTAACGAAGTCTCCCAAGCAGATTCAACAGGCAACTTTTCTCTAGGTATGCTCAACTTCTGTGCCGTGCTTTCTAACAGCCTGCAATAAGAGCTTGTTTTCTGCTGATTTTGCTTAGTTGAGGCTTTTAATCCACTATATCATCAATTACGAAAAATAAGATCTATTTCAGGGTTAATTTGAAATGCTTTCACCAAGATAAAAGTCTATGTTAATGCATAACTGAAACATCAGCATGTTTCTCTCACAGCTGCAGTAAAAACCAGTCTCTCCAAGGTCCAAATGAGTATTTTGCAATAAAAACATTGTTACATCAAAAGGTAAACAAACAACAAAAAAATTGAAATAACCACCACTAAAAGGTTTTCAAGCACTGAAGGTAAACCATAAGGAATCATAAAGAACAACCCAACTTTAAAATAATTATATGCTATATGTCAGTAGTTTATTTAAATTTTGACAACTTATGAAATAAAAATTGGGTCTTCAAAACGCATTTCACTAATCTTTCATAACATCAATCTGAAGAAAGCATTCCTCCCTTTCTACAGAGCCCAAGACAAAAGGCAAAAGAGTACTGAAACATCAACAAAAAATTCCAAGTGCCTCTCAGGCCTAAGCATGAGACACTATTCCCAGTGACAACTCTTCCTTCTGTATTATCTTTTTAAATAACCCACATTCAAAAAAGTTGTTCTATACAGTCGTGCATTTATCAGGAACTTGATCTCTTTCTTCAAAAGAGACATCCATCCACTGTGCAGGGAACAAGAGCTACTACTATTACACTGCAGCATCCAACATGAGATTAAGTAGTACGAAGAGATGAAGCCACGATTGGTTTTGATCCTACTAATCAAAATGGGTTTGCAAGAGAGGATCCTCTGAAACACTACTGAGGAATACTCAGCGATCACACAATTCACCAGCTATCAAGATTATGAAAAGTGTTATGTCGCCACATTCAAATGAAGTGCTCTTTAAAACATGCTTCCATAAAGAAAACAAAGACTTGTAAATGCTTAGTCCCACTTAACATAAAAGACATGTGGCAGAATTTAAATCAAACAACCCACCCAGCAAACCGATGCCACAGAATTGAAAATTGAAGAGGCTGAGACAATGACATAATTTATCTTTACATATGCAAAAAAAAGACATCTAAAACCATTTTATCTGCTGATTCATGTTCAAAACCAGAGTTAAATAACCAAGCAGTTCTAGTGTCTCAGCAACTCCTAAAGGGTTTCCTAAAGTTCAGAGTGCAAAACTACTATCAAAGCTAACACTGAAACTGCTACAGATTGTGTTAGCCTTGCACTGCCAGCTGTGAAAGGATTAAAAATCATAATTAGTCAAAACCACAAAACTGTTGTCACTCAGCCTCATCAATGTCCATATTCTGCAGGTTTACAACTGTGCCTTCAGTTAACCATTGCTAGTAAGGTTCCACTCCCAGGAAACATTGATTGCCTTTCATTAAATAGACCCATAAACTCTCTCAACTCACAGACCCATAAAATCCCACTTTCAAACCACAGCTCCAGGACTTTCCAGCTTGAGAATCCTCATTCCAACATTAAACTGAACTCAGTGAAATAGAAAGCTTAGACTATTTAAAAGTTGCTATTTAGGGGGGATATACTTGAAATCAAGTCACCGAAGTCCTATCTCCCTGGAAACATAAAACACAGAAGAATACAACTTTTTTTTTCCCCTCTCTCACTCACAGAAAGATATTTAACATACAAATTATTTTGCATGCCAAATCAATAAAAGCCTAGCAGATTCTAGAACATGGGTATTTACAGTGATAAAAGAAATAAGTAACCGTACTTCCTATTACTATTATTTCTGTCATACTTCTTGTTAGTAAGTTAAACAAACGGGTTTCAGAATAGGCGAATAAAATAAAAATCTAAAAGATGGATAATGAAGTAAACGAAGCAAAGATATAAGAAGATATTAACAGATAATTAAATCATGCCTTACTGACTTTTTAAATATTTAAATTATGGAGCTGCTGAGGAATAAAAGGAATCTGCCCGAAGCTAAAAAAGCCAAGGAAACAAGAGATCAAAACTGTCTGCCAACTAGCCAACACGTAGGGTCAATGAGAATAAATTTAAACCACTGAAAATGTCAGCATTAGGGAAAACAACTTGTGTGACTGAAATTTTGATGAAGGCAGAAACTCCGCTTCTTTACCCCAGTAGGGTATCCAGGATTTCTAACCAGTAGCAGTAAGAACTCAATAGCTTGCAGCAACCCCCTTGCTGAAGGGATTAAACTACTGATACAGAGAAAACTGTTCCTTTCTCTTCTCTACAATAGACATGCTATAGGACAAAGCAGATAGAGGAACAGAAAAGAAATTCAATTAGGCCTCAACCCTTTCTCTAACTAGCCTACCTCTCATTTTCCCAGTGTATTTCCAAAATTATCCTCCTTAACTGGAAGAACATGACCTTACTAAAATTCAAAATAACTAGTTTTAAAATAATACTTTATGTTCTTATGTTCTTAAAATCAAGTTTTCTTCTCCTACCTTAGAAATAAAAAATGTGTTTAGTAGCAGAATTAATCATTTTGAAACAGACATTTTAAAGGATATATCTGAGACACATTTACAAAATTGAGAGGACAAAAAGAGCCACATAAGAACAAAATGCTCTCAAGGCAGCAGCAGAATGCTTATAAGCATGATAAAAAGTGTCCTTGAAAATCTTGGGGTTGGGGGGTGAGAGGCCGCATTTGGACATGTCTTTTAAAAGAATAGCTATGCAAAAGTTAATCCCAAACCTTAAAATAACATTTTGGATGAAGATGAGAGGGAAGAAGCTCTTCAAACCTAGAACCAATAATGTATGAGTGAAATGACAATCATACATTTTATTACAGAAAAAAACAGAATATGAATTACTTGTCCCCATATTAAGTTTTTATTTTTTATTGGCTTTCACAGTCCTGTGTCAGTACCTACCTCTGCACCTGCTTGCCTTTTTAGTCAAGCAACTTTTTGCAGCCCTACAATAGTCAGAATTGACATCCATTTTGCTTCCAACTTCATGATCTAAGAGGTTTTACGAACCACAACTGAAAGCTAAGTATGCCTATCCCAAGCAGCAATGTTAGAACTAAGCGTTTTATTAGCATCAGTAATACCTTCTTAATACACTGTTGAGCAACTAAGTGCACATCCTTTAATCAACTGGCCATAAATAAACCTTGTTAAAATGGGGAAAAAAAAACCCTCCTGTCTCTAGTTACCTATCAATAGAGGAAACACAGTATTTACAGAAAATATTCAATCATTAAACTCTTCTTTTTAGCTTTACTTAAATAGAACACATGTGTTTTTATAACTAAGAAAAAGATAAATCTGAAGTTCCCACACTGTTTTTGGATTAATAACCCGTATGGTGTCTGATGGCCTAAGGCATAAAAGCCTTGACAATGAAACACAACTTACAGATCTCTCTCTGTGATTACAGCTGCCACAAACTTCTACCTTAGTACTTTCACCTGTCTCTCCCACCACTCCAGCTGAAGGGGAACGGAGGCGAGCCCAACAATACCTTCCAAATAAATAATGACCAAACTCTCCACCAGAGAAAACACAGATACTTATTATCCAGTTAGTAACTGCAGTACAACACACAAAAACTGGGGGGGGAGAGACTGCTTTCCCTTTTACAAAACTGGTTTCTGCCTTAAATTAAAGGAAACTAATGCTTAATTCTCATAGTTAACGAGAAAAAAAAAAAAACCAACCCTCAATCAAAATTCCACCGTGAAAGGACTGCTTTCTAAAGAAAACGCCAATCTTGGTTCATCCATACAGATCTGGAACCTAATGAAATCTGACACCTTTACTCAGAAAACAAATTTGCATTGTATTATCAACTAAGGCTCCGTGCTCACAGATGCACTTCATTCAGCATGCAGTAATGGGCTCATTAAAGCAGCATCACTAAAATTTTTGAAAGCGATTTTGCAGGCAAAATTTTTAAAAGACATTTCAAAAACAATATTATCCAAAAAATGCCTCTGTATTCTTCTTTCGGTAACAAACATGCCTCCTCCATCTAAGACACAGATGTTGTGGCCAAGGTTATACAAGGAGATCTTCATTAAGTTGAGCAATTCCCATTTTGTATCACTGCTTTACCAGACACGAATGGGTGAATTCCTCATTAAAGGAACTGCAGCTGCATCGCAGTTACCCAGTGCAAATAATACAGTTATTTTTAAATACAGCATGAGAACATTAGTATCAAGACTTCACACAACAGAAAATGGGGGAAGAGCAAACAAACTCAGATGAAGAAGGTTATCCCCTTCTCTTCTACCCTTCCTTGCTCCTCCACCAACATCTCCTCCTCCCTCCCTGCAAGACCCAGGCATTCCCTGTTCTTCCACTTTTCCAGGCTCCCAGGGAAGAAATCAACCATCTGCAAATATTTTTTGCTCCTCCACCCCCTCTCTCATGAGCCGAGCATTCGGAACATCCCCGTCGGCGCTGCCTCCAAATTACCTAATTGTTATCATTACTGTGGTCTCCGCACCGGCTCGGAACAAAAAACAACACGACTACACCCTGGCTGCCTATAAAAAGTAAAAGG
>VYZM01013224.1:154705-228575 GCA_013398915.1 Dromas ardeola
CGCGGCGGCGGGAACACCCCCCGTAGGCTCAAGGCGGCCCGGGGCCGCCCGCCTCGTGGCCCGGGGGCCGACGGCGGGGTACAGGACCAAGGTCGCTCAAAACAGCGACCGGTATGTGTGGGGTTGGTGCCTGGACAGACTCCTTGGGGCATGCCGAATGCACCTTAGTGTTGCACCTCTCAGAACTTTTTGCATTAAAATGCTCTTTTCTCTCCTTTTTTTTTTTTTTTCCTTCTTCCCCATTTTGGTCATTGCATCACATTCCAGCCTCCTGGAGACCTGTAGGGAGACTGTAGTTGCTGACACACCGGCAAAACCTTCCGGTGCTATACAGATTGTATATATCGAGCTCTTTTACTGCCAGTCAAATTGAATTCTCTCTCTAGATATCCACCACAGATAACAAATTAGCCACGTGGGTAGGTACATGAAAAAAATGAGCGTACATCCACGTCACCCCTTGTTCTGCAGGAACGCTGCTCTGTTTCCAAATGGCCAACATTTTGAAGAAAATCAGCTGTGGGTAGCCCTTTCTGAATGCTCTGCTGGTTGTCGTTACCGTCCTTGGCTTGACAGAACATTAACAATCATCTCAGCTAAACCAATGTAACTGAAGCTTCCCCTGAGCTGTCTCTGGAATTAGGACACTCCAGAAAACATCTCAGATTTGGGCTGGCCACGTTCCAGCGGCGTGCGACATGGTGATAGCTAGAGCAACCGCACTGTGGGGAGCAGCTGCTCCACTGCCAAGATGTTAGCTTCACCCCCATCCACTGTCCAGGAATGGCTGGACAGCAAAGACCAACAAGAGTTACATATGGATCCAAATGGATCGGCATCTTCTGTAGATGTTTCTAATGGATCTTTAGTACTGATTTTTAAATCCTGGGTGGATTTCCAGAGAGCAATCACTCTCTTACAGGTCCCCCAGCTTGAGGTGATGTCTCCAGCAGGTGTTATGGTGTCACAAAACCCCTCCCTATCTCAGCTTGCTTAGTAGTAGGAACTTCTGGATGGGTGAAGAACCAATCCCAGTGCTCCTCTGGCATGGAAAAAAATGAGAATTTGCAATCTAGAAAAACAAATAGGAACATTTTAGGTATTTAAATACATTTATCAGTCATCTGAAAAGCTCGGTGTATTTTACGTGAGTGACAAGTTTTTATTGGCAGCTCTAGCCCCACTCTTACAAAGGGAAGTCCAAAGAGGCTTACAGGCCTCAGGCATATGCACACAGCAGTGCTGGATGTGACTGCGGCATCAGGGACTGTGGTGTGCCATTACTGAATTTGTCTCCATCAGAAGAATTCAGATAGTGAAGCCGTGGCTTGCAAGCTCTTTAATGAGGTCAATGAGGCTAGCGCATTCCTAAACCGTTTCTATGATCTTCCTTCACACACTGCTGATGTGCCAGATCATAAGATGAGGGAGATACTCAGAAGGGTCACGCAGGGAGGGAGAGGCTCCGACACCAAGCGCCAGCCCAGCCTACGTGCTATCTGAGATGAGGCTGCGGTGGAGGCCCACACCCTTGGCTGTGGTCCAGGGCTGGAACTGGCTCCTGCCCCACGGGGCCCCAGGCCCTGCCTGCCCTCTCTCCCTCAATCGCAGGTCTAAGAGGTCAACATCTGGTAGTGCAGGGGTCCTGACGTGGGGGCTGCTGGCGTGAGGAATGGCTGAGACCCTTTTCTCACCACGTTCTCCCTGTGCTCCCTGTGTCTAGAGCTGTGGTTGAGGGGGGCAGCTGCAATCAGGAGCAATGGCTCTTCTCACAGGTCTCAGGATATCCAGAACTCATTTATTTTCTTTATGTGGAAGTGCAAACATTTTTGTGCCTTTATAATTAACCAATAATCACCTTGGTTGGGAGAGGAGGCAGGGAGAGGAGGAGAATTTAGAGTTTACTTCCTACCTATATAAGGAAGTCATCAGGATGGCTGATCTAATATAAGAAGGATAGAGGAGTTTTATTCCAAAATAATTACCTTGCCTCAATAATGCACAATTAATTCCAGAACAAAAGGACTCTCTTCCCTTTGATAGAGCTCTCACACATTGGCCCTGCTTGACTAGCTGTTACAGAATGAAGAATGCACAGTCGGCGTTCCAGTCAGTTTCCCTGTGTAGACAAGCCCCAGGAACCCCAAGAATTTCTGAATGCCAACCCTTCTTCTGCCACTAATTTGCTCTGTTACCGTAGGCAAGTCACTTCATTTCTGTTTTAATATTCTCCTTTAAACAGAAAGGGAAAATGATACAGTTATTTACCTCAGAGGAGCAAGGTGAGTGTAAATTAATTAACATTTATGTTGCTCTCTGAAGGTTTGGTGTTATGAAAGGGTAAGTAGTGGGACTGTTTCTGATTAGGGCTGGCTGGAGCTCCTGGAAGCACAGAGAAAATTTGACTAAGAATCTGCACCACCCTGAAACAGAGCACTTAATTTATTCATTGATGAACAATGAACATGTGAAAGTTTGTATACAACGCACCCTTCCAAGAAGCGTTACAATTTGGATATACAATGCACCAGAAAAATAGATGAGGTAATTCACGTAGAGATAATTCGCCAGAGCTCAAGATCAACGAGTTACAGTATATGGAAAAGGTCCGTTTTTTCATTCATGGTCCCAGGAAGTCAGTATGTGTGGGGAAGGTTTTAGGGTCTTAGAATATTTTCCAGCATTATTGGCTTGGGGCTTTCAGAGGATTGTCTTTAATATGGATCGTTTCAGTGATCCGGTTTATAGCACATAAACAGCTACACTGCCATAAGAAAGGCAAGTTTTGCTTTGGGGTACTGGAGGCAGGAATAAGAGGCAACTTCTTTAGCAAGCTTTGGCAGGAAAGGCAGTGTTTTGTGAACTATAAATTTTGTGTCCTTTTTTCACTCACTAACAGGCCTTTTCTGACATGAAGTAGATATAAACGCTCTCTGACTTCACCAGTTATAACTCTGTGCAACTCATACAGTCAACTTTGAACTCTCTAAGGGACTTCACAGGCATTTTAAAGCAACCCTTTCTGCAGCTTACAAGAATTTACCCTGAAGTAAATCTGTTCCATTTAATTGGCATGGGTAATTACTAATTGGGCATAAAGTATTTGAAAACATTGAAATTCAAGATGAGAAATACGCTTTATACACTATGTCCAAGTGGCGACCAGTGATGAGTGGCGTTCCTCAGGGGTCAGTACTGGGACCAGTTCTGTTTAACATCTTTGTTGTCGACATGGACAGCGGGATTGAGTGCACCCTCAGCAAGTTTGCTGATGACACCAAGCTGTGTGATGCGGTCGATAAACTGGAGGGAAGGGATGCCATCCAGAGGGACCTGGACAGGCTTGAGGGGTGGGCCTGTGTGAACCCCATGAAGTTCAACAAGGCCAAGTGCAAGGTCCTGCACATGGGTCAGGGCAACCCCAAGCACAAATACAGGCTGGGTGGAGAATGGCTTGAGAGCAGCCCTGAGGAGAAGGACTTGGGCGTGTTGGTGCATGAGAAGCTCAACATGACCCGTCAATGTGTGCTCACAGCCCAGAAAGCCAACCATATCCTGGGCTGCTTCAAAAGAAGTGGGGCCAGCAGGTCGATGGAGGTGATTCTGCCCCTCTACTCCGCTCTGGTGAGACCCCACCTGGAGTACTGTGTCCAGCTCTGGAGTCCCCAGGACTGGACCTGCTGGAGCGAGTCCTGAGGAGGGCCATGAAGATGATCAGAGGGGTGGAGCACCTCTCCTATGAAGACAGGCTGAAAGACTTGGGGATGTTCAGCCTGGAGAAGAGAAGGCTCCAGGGAAACTTTGTAGTGGCCTTTCAGTACCTAAAGGGGGCCTACAGGAAAGTTGGGGAGGGACTCTTTATCAGGGAGTGTAGCGATAGGATGAGGGGTATTGTTTTTAAACTGAAAGAGGGGAGATTTAGGTTAGATATTAGGAAAAAATTCTTTGCTGTGAGAGTGGTGAGACACTGGAACAGGTTGCCCAGGGAGGTTGTGGATGCCCCTTCCCTAGAAGTGTTCAAGACCAGGCTGGATGGGGCTTTGAGCACCCTGGTCTAGTGGGAGGTGTCCCTGCCCATTGCAGGGGGGTTGGAACTAGGTGATCTTTAAGGTCCCTTTCAACTCAAACCATTCTATGATTCTATTAGTTAGAATTAGATTCTTTCTAACTAATTTCTAACTAGAATTAGATTAGTTAGAAGTGTGAAAAACGTATTTTTTTACTAAATGCAAAGAAATGTTTCTGACTGTGGTGTATTTAACTTAGTAGAAATATTGAAGAATTTCTCTCTAAAAGAATGGGTGCAGGGGCATTTGCCGCAAAGCAGCAGGATGGAAGAAACTGTGTGGGTGAGCCTGGAGGCTGGTGCAAAGGGATTGTTCAAGTAGGAAGTACAAAATGAAATGATCAGTGTCAAGTATGACAGGCCAGAATTGTGACCTCTCAGCTGTACATGGGCTCACAGAGGCACCCATCCACATTGCCGTTTCCTCCTGCCAAGCCTGTCTGTCCTGCTCTGCAGTCAGTAGGCTCTTTCTCATAATTTGCAAGTATCTGCGTTATTCTTATGCATTCAGTGGACTGCCAAACCACTGGAATAGAGAAGAGAGGCCCAGAAACTGTACTAATGGGAGCCACTTAGTACCTAGACAGCTATATAACCATCAGAAAAGAAATTGCGAAACACACACTCAGAACATGTCTCAAGTCTGCATTTATAGAGGCACTAATGCATATAGACATTACTTTATGAATCAAGAAGGCTTTTCAATAGTAAAGGCACAGTTAATAACCTTGACTAATGTTAAAAAAAAAAACCCAAGCACATTTTATTTGGACACACATCAGGATACTTAAGAATATTATTTTGGTGTTACCTTTTCCTTTTAATTCAATACCTGGAACAAGGAGGTATCTGGTTAGATCGATGCCCACTAATTCAGCATTATGTGTCAAGTAGTCGTAGTACTACAGAGAAGTGCAAGAAAAATGAAGGAAAATTAGAAATTTTCCTTGTCTGAGAAGAAGGTAATGCAAAAGGGACTTTTGTGGAGAGAGGGTTCTTTTGTTTCAAATTTTCAAGTGATGTGGTACAACGTCAGTCATCAAATCATACAAGTCAAGTATTTAAAAACAACATAAGCAGAATTCCAAAGTGCTTTTGTAGGCTGTATTTAACACAAAGCTCCCCTCCCATCTTTCACCCCCAGATCAGGGGTGAAAACTCAAACACTCAAAAGTAATAAATGCCAAATGCCATCTGCTTATAACTTTATTTCAGATTTCTTGGGCACACACACTCTGTAATATAAATTGCAATTACATGGTTATACAACTTTCTCCACGGTTTCTCTGAAGCCTGGTGAATCAGAGCACAGCTCCACACCTTCCTTTCTGCACACTGTTGTCCACTGCCTGCATTGCCAACTAGGTTGATCTAGACCATTCATCAGAACAGAATGTTTTACAAACAGCAACATATACATTTTTGCCCCTTTCCTGTAAGGTGATATTATTAACCACATTTTACAGGTCAAATAGTTAGCACCTGGTTTTCAAGGGATGGCTCATCTTTTCAAGGAAGCACATCTCCCCAGGAATTCACTTGTACTTGGGAATCCTGCCCATAGCAGGGGGGCTGGAACAAGATGATCTTTAAGGTCCCTTCCAACCCAAACCATTCTATGATTCTATGAATGCTTTTGCCAATCAAACCCCAGGCACCCTGAAGTAAGGCTGTGGCTTAAGTGACGCTTCAGGACAGCATACACAGGCACTGCTCATGGAAGAAGTAGATCTGTCTACTCCAGACCCTGCTCCTTCTCCCTCCTGGCTGCTGGTTCCTGCCCCTGAGCTGCCCCAACCTTTGTGCTGCACAGATGTTCATGGGACTCAATGGCCAACTGACTCAGGAGACTGATCCAGCTAGAAATTAACCCAGCAGGAAAAATGCCACTAGCTGTCAGACAGATGAGTTTCCTGATCCATTTTACAGTGTGGCCTCATAAATACTTGTCTTGGTACAAGAGAGGACGTGATACAGGATCGGAAACAGACAGCCAGGAGGGCAGGTAGGTAGGATTCCTTTGCTCAATGGTAGCGCCTGCTTAGTCTAGATAGAAGTGTTTGTTGAACTTTAGCATGAGGGGCACAAAAGCATTAGTTAAAAAGTTTGGTTGAAGGACTAGACTTAAAGAGGAAATTCACAGAAGCTGGAATGGAACATGGTAGGGGTGGAAGCGGTCACAATTCCGGCTCAGCTGCCCTTTTACCTTGAGACTACTGAACTTTTCCTGACCCTTCCTTTCTTAACTGCCTATTTCCCTGGGGTCTTGCTTCTTTGTGCTTCTCTGGACTGTTCTTCACTGATGGGACTCACACATTGAGTTCAAATGTAATATCTAAATCGGTGTTCCTCTTCTTAGCTTTCCTGAGTAGCTTATAACTAGAGGAGGAGGTCCATTTTATCCTGCAAATGAGTGTACTATTTCAGACAAGTCAGCTGGAGGGAAGAAGTGTGTGTTGGTTCTTGCTCCAAAGGTTGTTTCTATCTTTTACGAAGAACACAATCTGGATGATAACCAGAAATAGTCCAAAGACACTGTCTCAGGACTGACTTTTATGCTCTTTCTCTGGCACCAGAAATCCTGTCTTCCTTTCTAGGAAATGGCAGAATTTCAGCAGAAGTCATGCAGAACATTCTCACCAAGAGCAGCTCACAGCAGCACGCTTATGGCACGTTCCTGGGAAGTGGGAGATGTAGCTAGAGATTCATCGGGTCCAGAGAGAAATATAACCCTAATACCCCATATCCTGGGCAAGTGTTGTCCAGGAAGAGAAGAGCAGCACCTCTTCTGCCGGCAACATCTCAAAATGAAAGAGCAACCTTTCCATTCTACTTGTAATAAGCATTTATCTTCAGCAAAGGATTCCAGGCTCTGGCTACTAAGGAATGGAAGTATCTCCTAGTCTTATTTCGGGCTTTAATAGCAGACATACGTAAAAAGAGAGGAAAACAAAAAACAGTATCCTTAGCGATGTCTGGTAAGTTTAAGCAGAATTCTTAAACAAACTTGAATGATTCATTCTGAAGAAAATACAAAATAAAAAGCCTTCAGATACATTTCATTTTTGTATGTCCATAATTTGAGATGACTATTTTCTAAACTATTTTATACACAATTAGCCTGAAATATGGTTTTCTAGCTCTCAGTTTTCTGAGCAAAATATAAAATGACACAATTATTAACCTTTGGGAAACCTCTCCTACACACAACAGTATTAAATTCTACAGAAAACTGAATAGCATTGGGAGAAATTCCAAATGACTTACCACTCATTTGTTTGATGGATGGTTGGGCTAGCTATCGCTTTTTACAGAGCTGCCAATCACCAGGAGTTCTGGGATATATTCCGAGAACTCTCTTAGAATCACAAATTGCAGTCACAGGCTTCCGTGGCTTAAATTGTTATGGAAGAAACAATTACTTTGCAGAGAAAGAGATGGTAGTTTCCAAGAGAGGGTGATGTTGTGGTATCAGTGGCTTCAACTTTTCAGCAGAGTGAGTTCCTTTTTCTAATATGACATTTAAAGAGATGTTATCTGTTTGGAAATCTGTTCTGTCTGAAGATTTCTCTACTGATGTTGAAACTCAAACTGAGATCACCATAATAGAGAGAGAGGGGGAAATTGTTATATCAGTTTGTTTATTCTGCATTTGGCAACTCTCTGAATACTCAGTTTCATTCTTTCCATAGCAAAGGGTGTTAGTCATTCTGTTGTTTGTCTGAGGATTTCATATGGCAGGAGGAAGAGGGAAAACCACTTTGTAATTCTTGAAATCCAAAAACTGACGAAAAAATTCTGGAGTGTGGCTAAAACAGGAAATTATTTTCCACACTTTTTTGAAAGAGTTAAGCTGCCTATAGTTACTATGCATATTATAAAAGACTATTTATAGTCACAGAGTACATTAAGTCAACAAAGCAAGCTATGCTAAGTAGCTGTACTTGTATTTTGATATAGCTGCTTCAGTTACTCAGCTGTACGTGGCTCATGCTGGATCACCATGGGTTACTGTGATTTTTTCTGTAACTCTTAGTCTTGATTCCCACCTTTTCTGTTGGGAAAAGACCTTTCCATCTTGTATCCACTCTGTCAACACAAAGATGGGGGGGGAATATCAGAATTTCTTCTCCTGCAGTATCCATTCCATAAGGTTTCCATAAATGGGGGAACTTTGCTCCAGCCATTACTTTTGCATCCTTAGGTTCTGGTTGGCCTTTCTAGCTCCACAGGGTCTGGAAATCTCATTGCAGGTTCAGAAGATTACCTGGAAGAGATTGATAAATTAAGATCTCGTAAGATCACTTCTTGCAGTCCAAAACTCAGTATCCACTTTCCTCTTCACTTGCTGTGTGTGCATCAGGCTTCAGGTACTTTGAAGTTATCTTCCAGATATTTTGCCAAAGAAGCCTCCACTGAGCATGTTAGAACTGCAATTGCAATTCAACTTACAACTGCAATTGGAATTCAACTTCAGAACAAATAAGAAACTGAAGTAATCTTTAAAGGATAAGCGCAGAGGTCTGTAAAGGAGAAGTGCCAGGTATATACATGATTCTTTTTTCCTTTTTCGCAGTTTATAGTTCATATGAAATATAAGAAAAGGGAGAATTGCAGTTTTGTCTTGTACCATAGAACTTCTTCGCCATGAGACTCCTCAGCATGCTGTAAGGTTACAAATATGTGTTGCAAGCTTTGTATTAACTAGTTTGTTGTAATAACACCTGTATTAACCTATACCTCTATTAACCTATACCAATAGAGCGCATAATTGCAGAAACTAAGAAGTTTTTTAAAGTAAATCAATGAGCATGTAAGTATGATGTTTTACTTTTCAGTAATACAAGTGCAGATTTATTTTTGCTGCTAAGGAAGAAAACAGAAGGGTTTGGCCTAGCCCAGAGCTCCTCCAGGTCTGCTGAATCATGGAAGCTTTGAAAGTATCCTGTGGCCTGAAAACAATATTCTCTGGGGATATCCTCCTGCTACTTAATAAACCTTTGCTTCTCATGGTCAAATATGCAGCCTTGCCTATCCGCCCTTGTTCAGGTTTCCCAGAAGTTTCACAAGCAGAATCAATAAAATAATTTTTTTTATTGTAAATTGTGGTTTCATAGTACAGAAATCTTGTTTGTTGATACAAATGTTCATTCAGTGCTGAATGGTTTTTAAATTAGCCTATACAATCATACAAAAATTATTTACAGGAGGAAGCCCAAGTGTATTGGCATAAACTTTAGCTGGATGTGGCTACAGAGCTTGTTGAATATGAATACCAGACTGGGCTTTGAGAGACTGAGGTACTGACAACATTTTAAGACTATCAAATCCTAGTGGTATTAGAACCTCAGGAAAAAAGCACACAGGACCTTGTAAAATGGGGCCTGTGGCAATTATCTGGGGGAGGGAGATGAGGAAAAAAAAAAATTGCCTGGAGACCTCGTTTTAAGAAAAAATCTTCTGCAATTGCCAAGGGACTAATGAACTATATCTCAGAATGCCAGCCAAAGCCCTGCTGCCAAACTGTGCTTTTCATTTTGGTGAAAGCAGGGAATAAACGTATTTCAGTCTTTTCAATTTTCAAAACTGGAAAACAATGGACTTTAAGAGTCAAAAGTTTTTAAACTGAAGAAAAGGTTATCTTCAATTTTCATTCAAGAAAAGTTAAAAGATCTACATAATGCCATACAGAACCTATTCAGAAATCAGTAGGGCTATTTTACATGTATGTATATATTCCCCTCAATTGTATTTCGGAGGAAGAGTTCATGATATTCTTAGCAGTTCTGGTCTAGAGCAGCTGCCACACTTGTACTTCAGGCCGTTGTCATAACCGTAGAATTCCCTGTTCCAGTTTCTGGTGAATAAATCCTTACGTTTCTCTCTCAGTTTTCTGAAAGCCCTCTTGGGATTAAAATTGAAGTTTGTCTGTTTTAATGAGACATCCTAGTGACATCATTGCACCCCCCATCTCCCGACTTACTTTACATTTCCCCTCACTTTGAATGGCCTGAATCACCTAATATTTTCAGCACTGGCTGTATAGGTATTTTGAATTTCAACAAAATATTATCCTTCTTTTCCAAATTTCAAGCTTTTGTGTTTAAAAAAAAAAAAAGCTTAGGATTTCACATGCCATTTAGCAGAATAATATATGCTCCTTCAGTTGCTATGTCCCTTAAGTCACCTAATGACACGATGGGTCTGCTGATCTATGCTGCAGGACTTCCTGTCTTGACATCTTCCTTACAAGTTTTATGATTTTTGCCTTTTTTTCCCAATTTTAATTTTTTATGGCTCATTTCTGTACTTGAAATACATACAGAGCTTCCATTCTTGCCCAGCGGGGGAGATATTTCAGTTAAATTTGCAGCAGTTTTTCTTCTATGACATTGTGTGGTGGAGTTAATTTCTTTTCTGTAAAGACACAACCTAGTTGAATCACAGTAACTATGACTCATTAATCTGAGACATCTGTTGATAACCCCTGAAGTCACTGTATTTCAACACTGCAACAATTCATAACCCTCGCATGAAACAAACAGGGAATAAAAAAGTTACTAATCCATTAATGTTCTGGCCTCCTGTGATCTCTAGACTCAATAGAAATGTAAGCGTATTGTAAAAATGAGGTAAGTGTTAGTTGTCTAGACATCCTATATGTGGCCATTCTCTGTGGTAGTTGCCCTGGGGTAGTCATTAGAAAATCTCTATTTAAGCAGATTAAAGTTCCTTGTAAGTGGCGTCGTTTGCAATGCCTTCCAAATTGAAGGTGATAGTTGTAAATGCAGCAGTGCATTTCTCCTAGCTTGTATTTCTTGCCTAGATACTTAAATGGCCTTTACTGAGGTTGGACTTTCAAAATTACAAGAAATCAGTTTCATGTGACAATATTTTTTGCCCCCTTTTCTAATTTGCTTTCCCCTCTTTATTTCATGTCTCTATGACCTATTCGTTATAATTTATTGACAGATATAATAAAAATTCATTTTTTTTCTACTGGGTCACTGATTGAAAATTCACTTATGATAGTAATTTTAAGCCTTGATGAGACAAATATAACAATTACGTAAAGAACAAATACCACTGCATATATTTTTGCAAGCAATCAAATAGTTTATGATTGTACATGATCGTCGTAACTGAAAATGCACATGCAATAATTTTGCAGGTTTTTCCTGCTGCAAATCCTCCAGCATTTTTTTTTTCATCTGTCGTTATTACTTTTAAGAAATAGGGGGACAAAAGTTGTTCAGTGAAATCCGTCACCAACATAAAATTTGACTGATAGGGGTTTTGGAGATTTATGCTGGTTTAACAGAAATCAGACTCCTGCTCTAACATCAGAGAAACGCCTTCGATTAGAAGACAGACATGGTTGCCAATGGAGGATTCTTTTCTGTCTGCTTTTAATAGGTCCCTGCTGCCCTTTTAAAAATGCAAACATCCAATTAATGCAAGCACATACAGTGAAATATTCCTGATGTTATCTTCCAGGTGAGACCTGTACTGCTGTGTTCTGTGTGGATATTAAACTTCCCAAAGCTCTTCTGACTCTCTTCAGTATTTTCACTGATATCTTTGGATCAAATTTCCTTTCTTACATTGTATAATATTAATACCCTTCGTTTTGCAAGTGGCTATATCGATCTAGGCCCTTTTTGTGTCAACATGCACAAACTGTCACAGCTTTAATGCACATGATGGCTGGGTTCAGTGGGAGCCACTACTCATCTGAGCCCTGGCAGGAATGGGACCGGGTTTGTACAGTGCTTTGTGGCTCTTGGCACACCTTTACCATTTACAGTAATTTCTTATTGGTAGTAGAAGGATTCGTAGGTAAAATGGTAAAGCTACATGACACAAGTAACCTTGCTGTTGAACCTACCCAGAAGCCAATCTTGATTCTGTCAGGGCATTTCGTTTAAACTATATGCAACCCTTACCAGTCACTCCAACATCAAAGCCCAGGACCAGGCAAAAACACGACACACTCTATCTGCTATTTTTTGAGACTATTATTATCTCTGATGGCTGGTGGTTTGAAAAATCACATTTGAAAAAAATCAAATATTGTCATTAACTCTGCTTTTATGGATTGGCCTCATGGTCTGCGGGTAGTATTCTGTGCAGCTACCGCAAAATTTGTTTTCTGTTATTTGATTTTAAGAGTGCTACCTAAAGAGTAGCTACCTCTGTTGGCTGATCAAGTATCAGTTCTCGTGATAGGATATCCTCTCCCATCTCTTTCCCCCCAGAACAGACACGTGCTTAACCGTAATCATGAGCAGCCCCACAGAATTTAATATTTGTCCTATAGCTCATGTGCTCAGTGTTCAAGTCACTGTATGAAGCTGAAATGGGAAGGCTCGACTTGAGGCGTGCTGACAGAGACATGGTAAAGGAGCAACAATTCATATAATCCTCTTTCTTTGGACTGACCAAAAAAACAAACCCCAAAAGGTTCCAAACAAGGTAAAGAACGCATACTCTAGGTGATCTTTAGAGGTCTAAGAGCAGTACCAGCAGGAATCAGCCTCTTTTCCAATGGAAACTGCTGCAATTGTTGCCATCACAGCAGACTTTTTGCTAGCTGGCCTGGTTGATTGTGTAATCTCCTCCACGGATCCTCTCAACGCTGCTTTAGCAATCAGCTAGCTGCAGGCGCTTACCATGAAGGGCCATGTTAAATCACTTGTCTTCCCTGATGAGCCTGGCTTCCCACCACTCTCAAACTCAGTCTCCCCAACATCCTGCTTTCTCAAAGCACTGCTGATGTGACCCTAGATGAGCCAATATTTACTCGTTTTGTTTAATGTTATTTCTGTTATCAAACTCCTAAAAGCACAGCTGTAGCCAAGAGGATCTCACGCTTGGATTTACGGGTCCTGATTGTCACTCACACAAAGATGCCTCTGTGGCTCTGACAGCCTGAAAAGTGGGAATAAATGATATTACCAGAGCACTGTAAAAGGGGCAGTTCAGGGTTTACAGGAGTCATGTCTATAGCGTGATCTGATGCCACGGCTTAAAACAATATGGGAAAGCAGGAAAGGGAACGGTGGGATTTGAAAATTTTGTAAGACCTAATCAGACAAAAACTACCTTCAAAGGGAGAAGCAAGACTAGCAAGTGTCCAGTTATCACAAGAAAAGATGTCAATAAGCAAAGTAGTAAACCTGGATAAACAGGGTTTTGAAACTGTGTGTTACAACCTGGTGATAGTAAAATTTACCCAGTCATTATTCATTTGGCAACTTTGTCATGTACTATTATGCCACCAGCAAATGAGACATTCTGTAATACCAAGTTGGATTAACAGAATTCCCATTCATCTTGAAGAAAACCTCTTGTGGGCATCACATTCCTGAAGAGCAGTGCTGTCGGCCACAGAGGATTGTTATAAACTGTTGGAACGGGCATCTGTGTAATGTATTAGCAGAGGCCTTAAATATATCTCAGCAGGTTCTCTAAAGGAGATAGCGTTTCATTTCCTCTGCTGTTTGAATCTTCACAGCTAGTGTGAGTGAAAAATCCCTCATTGGATGTTTATGCGAGGTGTCTTTAAAACCTTCCACTGCGTCGTGCATTTCAGCAACAACCAAAGTACACAAGCACCTCTTTGCAATGTGCTGCATATTATGAACTTTAGCCACAGGTATGAAGTTACGTGGCTGTCAGCTAGCTGGGACCCCCGTTACAGAACCCACCATCACGTAAAGACATGAAAGTAGTGTCTAAGCTCCTCATTCTTCTACAAAGATGCAGCCCTGTTTACTGCAATCTCCACACCTGGCCTTGCTGTAGACTACTTTATGGTATAGTGTCCTTTGTCACGTTACAGGAACTGCAACGGAAATAAGAAACTGGAGCTCTTTGTCCAGAAACAATCTTGCTCTCATTGCAGCACACAGGAAGGAGGCAGGAATGAATGTTGCCAGTAGCTCAGTTTATTCCACCATACATCTGAAAATCTCTCCTGCATCAATATCACTGAGTGAATTACGCTCCTGAAATCAGCTTGTGCCAATTCTTTCTGCATACCTGCTTAATTCCCTTGAAACCTCTGCAGCTCAGTTCTACCTATCTTACCACTGAGCATTTCTTTTGCAGCAGACAATCCCATTGATTTTGCTAGGACATCTCCTGGGAACAAACCCTTCCCAGTTTAAATAAGAATGGCAGACGCTCTCTCTAAACATCTGCTGGCTGCTGGAATGGCTCTCTGATTACAAGCAAGCAATGCCAATGAATGTAAAATTACTTATCAGACAAAAAAAAAAAAAAGAAAATATTTGAAGAGAGTTACACTAGGGTTGGGTGAAGGATGGGAAGGCATTTTGGAGAGATCACAAAGACAACATTGTCAAAAATTGATTTGGCTTATTCAAAGCACTAATATATGTGATTGTGAGAAATTGTAAGATTTCAATTCCCCTATTCAGCTTAGAGTTTCTTTAGATTCTAATTACCACAGCTTAGAAGAAAAGAAAGCAACTAACAGAAAAAAAGTGACCTTTTATGGAATCTTGGCACTTAAATCCAGTAAGGTTTGAGAGCGTTATTATAAGGGTTTATTATATAAAGTAATACTAGTAGCACTTTATGTTAAATAATTAGGACAAAATTCTCTTAACTGTGTCAACGGATGTCACCACTGAACCACCTTTGACCTAGAGGGCCACTTGTGATCATGGAAAAAACGTGTGCTTACAACTGGAGAGAAGAAATATTACATTCTTATTACAAAACCGCAATGTGTCCTTGGACTTTGTGCTGAAGGTTTTGAAATGCGTGATTCAACCAGCCTTAGCACTTCATCAACATGCTGGAGATATGGAGCCCCTCACAAATGTTCACCACCAGGTAAGGTGC
This sequence comes from Dromas ardeola, assembly GCA_013398915.1. Taxonomy (NCBI): domain Eukaryota; kingdom Metazoa; phylum Chordata; class Aves; order Charadriiformes; family Dromadidae; genus Dromas; species Dromas ardeola. The sequence goes on from VYZM01013224.1 coordinate 169,647, forward strand.
ATCTCGGATGCAACCCAGCGGTGCTGCAGGCTGGGGTTGCCTGTTTTGTGCTGTAGCTGGTTCCTTGTGTCCCTGCAGGCTGCTCGGTGTTTCTCCAGGGGAGTGGAGGCAGCAGCAATAGTTGCCTCCCATACAATGTAAGGAGGTCTTACAGAAAGCAACATGGAAACCCAATTGGTTTGGCCAGCAGCGAGGGAAAGAATACCAAGAAAAGGAGCAAGGGAAGGCAAGGAGAAGCTGATTCTCCACTGCAGACCTGGCCCAGTGTGGCTGATCTGCACTGAACTCATCCACTCTGGTTCCCAAAGGGCTGTGCACTAACTGGGGCTGGTGCAAAACACAGCAAGGATGCCATCAGAAGCACAGCATGCATGAGCTAGTCCTCTTCTTCACCACCTTCCTGGGGGGACAGGAAAATGGGGACAGTCACAAGAATCGTCTGTATGAGTTCTCCACTGTACCCTGAGAACGCTACCAGTGGTCTTGCAGATGGTTTCTCCTGCCTGTGTGTTCAAACGAGTGCCCATAAAAGGACGGGAATGAGAGAAGTAATCTTACCCATGGTATTGACCTTGCAGCCTTTTCATCAGCCCAGTGCTTTGTTGCCACATTGAGGTGGTTTTCACCCATAACGCACAGCCAGAATAAACGCTCCTCCTGCGTGGCGAAGCTGCTGTGCCTGGCAGGCACGGCTGTTACAGGGACCCAGGCTGTCGCACACCACAGGGCTCCTCAGCCCTCACACGACAGGACAGAGATTTCAAAGGATTTTGAAGTGCAGTTTGCTCCTTCACATACAGAGGAACTAACTCACCAACAAGGACTTGCAAAGACATGCTAACCTCTGGCCAGAAGGCAATTTTATTGCTCTCTGAGATGAGTCTTTTCCCCACATCGTGTGTGACATGGCTGGATTACCGCCTCTGTTGCGGCATCTGCAAAGTTTGGTATCTTCTCCAATAAAGAAGAGCAGACAGTTCTGGAGACTTCACCTCTAAACCCCCCCGACACTTCAAACACTATCCATATACCCAGATCAGCATAATGAAAATGGCCTTTCTCATTCGATTGGGCATTTGAAATTCATATCCAGATTCTATGGGTTGAACTCATCTCGAGTTATAACGTGTAACATAATAGACTAGCATGTACTACTCTGTCTTTCCTTTGATAAAACAACAACAAAAAAGTTAAAGAATGCCTGATTGAATCAGGCATGAGCTTCCCACGGGATAAAATTAAACAGCATTCTGCCAGTGCTGCCAAGGAAAATGCATCAGTTACCATTGCAAAGATTTAATCACGCAATGCTGGAAAAAAGATCAGCAGCATGCATGCCACAGCAATATTAAGAGAAAACTCAAAGCTTAGAAATACAAGACTTTTGGTTAAATAAAGAGGAATTCACCTTTCCCTTTCTGTCTGATATTGGAGATCTCTTTTTGACAAGAGAGAGTTTTGGGTTTTTTTGGTAATAGGAGTTGATGAGGTGTAAGAAGTTAAAAGGAAAATCTCACCGTTTCCATTCCTTCAAAGCCCTGCATTAACTGAGAAATCGGCCTGTTACTTCTCCTATCATCCGTTTGCAGAAGTTCATTACTTAATTCCCATTCATATCGCCTCTGTGGAGAATAACAGGCTGATGACATTTCAGTTAATCATAATCTCCCCCTTCTGTGACAACCTGCCAGCAGCCTTTTTGAAAATAAACTTGCAGAATGAAGTTTTTAAAGAGAAGAATTTTTCTCAGCCTCATGGAGAAGGGAAAACTGACAAGACGGATACGTGAGAATATTTCACAAATGAAAAAAAAAAATATTCTGGATTTATTACCATTTCCCTCTTAACATTTTATGTGCTATTTCATTTCCTGGCAAATTGTTATTTACATAACTTCACTTTTTTGCCTCTATCCTCTTTAGACTATCGGACTCCTATTGCCTCTGTAATATGCTTACTAGCAAGAAAGATACCTTAAGTTTCCATGGATCGACTTGATTATCAGGCAGCTATAGAAATGCAAATAAAATCATGCCTTTGTGAGTGTGCGTGCATAGAGAAAATCCCGTGTAGGGTAAGAAAGAAGGAAACTTTAAGATTTCAAGCCATTACTGCTAGCCATCTCATATGTCATGCAGTTTAACAAATATGGCCATTTTTACTGGTACAGTTAATGTACCAGTAAAGGAATGAGAAATGGAAGAGTGAATTGGAGATGGAAGGCTTGGAGGGTTTGCTGACAGCAATGGGCTCACAGAAGGCATTGCCAGCAGTTGAACTTAGGTCATGGAAGGTGTAAGGCTTGGGTGGAGGCCACTGAAACCCAGGGAAATACTCTAAGCTGGAGGCAAAACCACAAGCAGGCATCGCTGACAAACAAAGAAAAAGTCAAAGGCGGTCTCATCCACAGTGACAGGTTTTGTGAAAGTTCAATCAAAGCTGCACAAGTGTCAGCACCATTTGTTCATGGCAACAAAAGACAGGATGTTGAGCTACCTGGAAGCAGCCTATCTTGTAAACAGCTGCAATGTCATCAAGAAGAAATTCATGTTTCTATCAGCAACTGCCTACTGCCAGCCTAAAGTCAGGAAGAATAACCATGGGTAGGGAAAGTGAACAGCTCTTTCATTAACGCGGTTATTTGAACTACGATGTCTGAGCAAAAAAGTGCTTGACTCCTCCCTGAAGGCCAATCTGCACTTGATCTTTATAGAGGTAAAAATCCCACTTTTGGAGGCAGTCTAATTTTAAAGGGAAGCTCTGCCCAAAGGGATGATAATGTAACTCAACGGTAACTCCAACTCATTATGTGTCTCTTACAGATATAGTTAATGCCGAACTCCAAAAATTCCCATGAACATACAAATAAAATCAAGACTGGCTACTGCAGCAGAAGTAGGTGGGGAGACAGATGAGTTAACTGGAAGGGGGCATCACAGTAGAGAGGCCGGAGAGACCATGTCAATCCAGATGCCCCTGTGAAAGCTCTCCCTGCCTTTTTGCAGGAGTGTCTGGCAGGGCAGCACCTCCTGCCTCTGCAGGGCTGGTGGGCAATGCCAAATAGTCTCTTGAACAAGCTTTCTTGTCTGTACAGAATCGGGTGGATGGCAGCAGTACCCTTGCACAGGGAAGCAGGAGACCTTTGTCAGCAAAGAAGAGTCAGCTGTTTATTTATGACAAGAAGAACCAATAAAGAAGACTGTACATATTCCAATGGCCTGGGACCAGTTAGGCTGGGAAAAAGTGAAGGCAAGAGGGGCAGTTGCATGACTGGTAGAAAGACAACTATGGCAGCTTATCTCTGATGATGGTGCAGTGTCACATCCCAGCTAAGGATTCTGGGGACTGAAATCCTGAGCTCTTTTGCAGTAACTCCAGAGCCTACAGGACTGCAGACGCACTTAGAGCAATATTAGGAAATCCAACAATTCGCTCTATCCTTTCTCCAAGGGACAATTTCCATGTGAAGACACAACCGTCGTGGTCTCCTGGTCCTGCAGCGTGCACCCTAGTTTCCAAAGGTCTTACAGTGCTGACTTCAGAAAAGTTCAGTCTTCTACACTGCAGTAAAAAAATATCTGATTATTGCTAAACAGTTACTATCTATAACTATGTCTTAACTCATGGGTGGCTGTTACAGCATAGATTCTCATACGCCTCATTGCAGGGGTGCAACTGCACACATCAGTAGATAAGGAATTCCTTTGGACACATTGCTTAGTACCTCTTCTGTATAAGAAAAGCCTTTTAATTAGGTCTTTTGGAGAGATACAGCTGACCAAACCAAAAAAAGTGGGTCTGGTAAGGGAAAGAACATACAAGAAAACAAGATTCCGCAGGTCCACAGAGAACATCCTGCAATGTCTACTTTTTCCCTCCAGTGTTTAGTTAATGTGGAGGGATACTGTCAGTTAGGGTGACTACTTATTTTGCCTGAACGTATGTAGTATCAGCTCCATTGTAACATCAAATGCATGAAAAGATCAACATTTATTTGCATTAATTGCAAGGGTAACTAGTTGGTTGTGCATATCTGCTTTGCTACTTCCCCCCCGCCCCCTTAGAAGTTATAGAAAAGTCAAAGACAGTTGCTTTACAAAGACTTAGGCAATATTAGCATTGAAATGTATTTCTTTCAGAGAACTTTCATTCCAGCTCCTTCTGCGGTGGGTAGGAAACTCACACCCACCACACACCACCCCCAAGGTCTATCTGACTTCTTCACACAATGTACAGTATAATCACTCTGCACTTGCACTACAGAAGGTGGCCAACCGCGTGACTGGTAACCATAGCAGCTGCAATAACCAAAAAAAATTCCAGTGCTGAATGTATGCACAAGTCTGTTGCTTTAGCATCACTTTATTTGCCGTGAACAGCATCCATGGGTATGCCTCAAAATGTCCCGGTGTTTGATCAGAGAAGAGATGCTGTTCATCGCCACATGGAAGACAGCATGTCTCACACAGAAGAATGCTTTCTGTCGCTCTCTTGACTTGTGTAACGTCTAGAGATATTTTTCTGGAGCTGTGATACCAGGCATTCAAGCTAGGATTTCTATTTCTTGTATGAGAAAGATTGGTCCTGGAGATTTTCCACCCTGGAATCGCTGGTCTTTTTCCTGTCATGTGTTGAGTGTTGCCTGCCAGGGACTGAGAAGTAATGACAAGCAATAACATCTGATTCTTTCCCAGTAACAATGCCAAAAACACTGTATCAGGAAACCACTAGCTGTCTCAATGCTATTAACTCTTTCAGACAGAATCAGTGAACTTTCCTTAGGTGGGGCATGTGAGCAGGGAATTTCTCCCTTTCTTCTCCCTAACGGTCACTTTCCAGCTGATCTGAAGCTTGGGAGAACGTCATCCCTTGGAGGAGGTTGCAGCAGGATGGGGCTCTCCTCCTAGACCATCCCACCCTATGGGATCTACCTCCCCAACACAGCCCTCCCCAAGGACCTACAGACTCTTGTTGATCTGATACATGCAGCATCTCTGGTCTGCCGCTTCTCTCTCCATTACTGGAGCGAGGACGCTGTGGATATAATGGCATACCAGTGCTGTAGAGCAGAGAGAAGGAGGAAGCAGAGTAAAGGCAAGAGCAAAACCAAGCGCAGTAGTGTCACTGCAGGCAGTGCAGTGTGGAGCTAAGGCTGTTGTTGTAGATACTTTAACAGAATATCCTCTTAGTTTTGGTAACAAATTTACTACCGTGGGCATTTAGAAGCCTGTTAGCATTATGGTGCTGGTATACCATCCACTATCAAAAGCATTCAGTCCCCGACAGTATGTCACGCTTGGATGTAATCCAAAGCCAGTGACAGTCTGAGACCTGTGAGTTCTAAAGCCAATCCCTGCATGCTTATTTATATGAGAAAGCTCACATTTCAACCCAAAGCCTGAAAGCAAGATATACCTCAACATGCAACAAATTACAGATGACTCATGAAATCTGAGTTGAAGTCTTTTGGATTCCAGCACAAAAAGCTACCACCTAAGCAGCTGCTTGGCTGAAGATTTCCTTTCATCTATGTTTCTTTAAAAAGCAGCACCCTTAAGAATATCAGGAGCCTCAGAAGGATCTGTCCTATTATTTTCTATATATTTTGTTTAAACAGAGGAAACACAGATTACTTAGCAAGTAATCTAAAACAAAATTTAATTCTGCAAATCTGGTCTTGGCAGAAATCTAGAGTGCTCAGGTAACATCTTCACAGGGCAGATTTGTTTTGCTTCCTTATAAAACAGTGGAGACACACAAGAACACTTGGCCAGCACAGAGAACAGCTGACCCACACACCTCCAGAAATAAATGCATGAGTTGCTACAGTTTTGGCTAAGGTGCTGTAGCTATTAGTTGCAATAAATAGTCATCTTTGCAGACTAGCATAGAAAAAGCTTACCAGTTACAACCTCTCCGTTGGTTTGCAGCCTCCTCCACCAACGTGAGGCATAATTTGCTCTCAGGAGACCAAGACAGAAGTGCTCAGGAGAACATAAAGATTAGAGCTGCCTCCTTCCTTCGCAAAAGCAAAGGAAAGGCAGGCACCCCACAAACCTCCTTCCCTGTTAGGCAGGGCATTGCAGGCAAAAGGGAACCAGGGACATCAGGCTGGAAGGGGCCCACAGCCAGGTTTCATAGACACCTCATTATTTAATCCACTTCCTGGAGGGATCAGCTGAGGAGTGGTTACACTGATTGCTCATGCTGAGAGCTCCCTCAGAGGCTCACCTGAACAACTCGTCTATGAATTTCAAACCCTTCGAAGGATTTCTGTTTCAGGCAGAACACTAGCCATGCTATGCCAGAGCCTACCTTGTTTATTAAAGCTTGGGATGATAACAACCCACACCACTATGGATGAAAAATTAATTTTATTGTTACCATATATTTTTCATTATTTCTATAGCATAATAATTAAATGGTAAATACTAGCATTTTTATATGACTACACAAACAAATGGTCGCCTACCTTTACTTATTACATGTTTCCATGACTCTCTTGTGTAAGTGCTTTTATTCCCACAGAACAACAGTTGCTCCATTGGTTTTTAATTTTGGGGAAACAATTAACTTAGCATACCATCTTTTCTAAGAAATTTAGCCAAACCCAAGTCCCTTATTAAAATTAGATTTCCAGTCAAGAGAATTATAATTATGTCTCTTCTACCCAGACATTTTCTATTAAGGCATGACTCCCTTTATTCTGCTGTCTTCCACACAGAGCAGTAATTATTGGGACGTTAAAAAAAAAAGATAGTTTTAAGTTTTGCCTTTCATTGGAAAAGTTTATTACTATACTGATACCTCTTCAAGACCAAGCCTATCTTGTAAAATCGCAGAGATTTTAAATATTTGTCAGTATAAGTGGTGTCACTAAGCAGTTTGCATGTAGTTAGACAAAGTTGGTAACAGATGTGCTTACGTCAGCTCTGATAACATTCATAAACTCATTTAACAGAGACTTCATAATGTCTGCAAAATGATATTCAAAAGTAATTACTTCCCTTGCAGCATTCAGTCTGTCTCGCTGTTGAATATAATCTTCACATATTAGTATATTACACATTTGGAGAGGAATTGGCGAAGTAATTGCTAGTACAGTCGTGATCATCATTCAGTTTACACTACTACAGCCTTGCTTTAAAAGTCTGGCTTTTAAAAGGACCAGCCAAAATAGGTAACCTTTATGTTAAAAAAATGTGTGAGAGATTCAGGTATTTTATAACTTGGTCGGTTATGAATAATGAGTAGGCTTTCTATTTGTAACACAGTATACACAGCTATGGGAAATTATGGCACCATGCCTTCCTTTAATTTGATGTTGCTGGGAAAGGCTGTGGAAGTTGGCTTAGCATCGATTTTTTAACACTCCAAAGATTCAATAGATACAGATGCACTTTTTAGAAAAGCCACAGGAAATGCCTGTCTCTTCATGCGCTTGTTGCCATTGCGTGAGGAAGCCTCGACAGTACAAAGCAGAGAAGCACTGCATCTGGTAACGAGTTTGGAAGATCAGACCTGTGATCAGTTGCTGCGATCATTAAGCTGCTCTTTTACCTGTGTATCTCTTCTTCCCATGTAATAAAGTGTAGCAGGCTGTTAAGGATGAAGAGCAATGGAAGCAATTCTTGCTCTTTCACTTGTAATTGGGATAAACCACTTGTGACTGTAACTCACTTGGCGATGCAGTGACTCACGCCGATCATTCTGTTGAGTTTGACTCAGCCACCAGCTCTGAGAAAGACAAGCCGGCTCGAGCCCCTTCCCTCAGAGGAGAGAGCGGAGTGCGGAAACAAAACTCCTGCCCCCTGAGAATGGAGCAACAACCTGCCTAAACTCTGCTGTGATGCCTGTTCCGTATGGCTCCTCACAAGCCGGCTGTGGAGGTTTCTGTGACCTTGGTGGGATTGCAGAGGTCGCCTGTTCCTTTAAATAGAGCCCCACCTGGGACCGGGGAGCGAGAGGAAGCTTTACAATGGCTGTAAATGCACTTACAAAACATTTAAGAAGATTTCAGAGGGTGCCCTCTTTTTTTTTTTTTAAATTTATGAACCATCGGGAAAAAAAATAAATCAGAAATCAGTGGTTTAGCTCTGGCTCCCGTTCCCACGTATGAGGGTTGGAAAGTTGAGTTCTGCTCAGCCTTCCTTTCACTTGAAGGATCATCCTCCAATTACATACTGCTAAAAAGTTCATCATTACTCTGTTTCTCTTTGTTCTTGATTATTAGATATTGATTACATTGCTTTTATAGTCAGTCTATCCTCTTCAGTTCTCCGAGTTGGATTTTCTTCCTTCTGTGGGTGTGTTCCCCCTCCCCCGCCCCTTCTTGCATTGCAGGAGGATTTGCACATTGTTAATATTATTTTTATAACATTTCTTCTTGCTCTCATTTTAAAGATAATTTTTGCTACACAGAAACTATCTTACAAGCTGACCAGACTAAGCTCTAGTCCGTGTTCCCAGACCATTGCTCCCATTGCCCTAACGCCGTTCCCATCGCCTAGAGCAATGAGGAGGGCAGAGCTGCGGTGGCCAAGCAGAGGTTCTTAGAGACGTTCTTCATGTCTCAGCCGTGCAGGATGGTTTAGGGCCCCTGAGGGCAGTACCCGCAGACGCCTTCCTTGGGTCTGGTCCAGGAAGGAGCAGTACACAGGATCCCCAGTCCCTGTTGCTGCACGCCAGCAGGAAAGCAGGATGAGCAGGAAGCTGAACAACTCCTCCTGAGCCAGGGAAAGGGCTCAGCAACCACCTCTCCACCTTTGGGATGTTTAATTACAGCCCCAGCTGGCCTTGCTGTGGGTGGGCTGCAAAGCACGGAAAATTTCAGGCATCTTCTCCCTAGCCTCCCTGCTCACATACAGAAAGACAGGATGGAGCCCACAGAAAGAATCAACTCTGTTTTCACTGTACAAGGACATAACACACTGCCCTGGGTTTCTCAGCAGTCAAATATTTGCCTGGTGGGCTGTCTCCAAAGCTGTTTCCAGCAGCAGGGCTAGACAGCTTCCTGGAGCCGCAGAACTCCGCTCCTCCCCTCGCCCATCCCTCCTCTCACACAACATGCCAGAGAGTACTTAAACATCCACATAGAACCTCATGTTTGAGATTTCATCCAAAATACACCCTTCTACCACCCACTCAGAGCAAACTCATTTTATTTGTCTAAGAAGAACAAAGGGCCGAGCGAGTTAACCCTGCCAAGCTTACAGCCGGGAATCCAGACTTTCACATCCCATTTATAACACCCAAACCCACCCATTCAGCTAATCCTTACACAACCGTGATAAATCATACAGTGTCAGAGGCATCACAGGAGCCACTACTTTGCTTTTACCAACTCTAAAAAAAAAAAGGAAAGAAGGAAAAATATCCAGTGAAGAGAGGCAGAGACCCTTTTCCTTCTTTGCCTTCTGGAAAGGTGTATTGCAGCAGGTGCAGGAGACGTATAAAGCAGGATGCATCAGATTAATAAACACACACCCTCTCCATATTACTAATTACGTAGCCAAGGTATTCCAATTTAAGGAATAAAAAGTAATAAAGGGATATCTTTTGTGCTGTTAACTCAGGAAAAAAAAATAAATCCCTGCAGAGAAGTGTGGAAGAAAATTCCAGGCCAGCTAGAGTTTGAGTTGTAGACGCAGTGGTGTGCACACTGTAATGCCATTGAAATAATTTTCCTGCGGTTGGCAAACCAATATGTCCCTGAGATTTAGAGCGGGGTGTCGGAAGCATCGCGGTGGAGGAAGAATTGCGGAGAGCAGTGCTGGGGGCTGGCAGACCTCCTGTCAGCACGCTGCCGGTGGCTCCGTGGGTACCCCTCGTCACTCAACTCACTAAATCTCCACCTAGAAAGATCGACTAAAGATACTGCCAGTTCATCTATCTGTTTAGACAACGTGCCTACAGGTATCCCCGAACTCTATTAATAATCTCCTGAACTTTTAATAATCTGTAACACACGCGCACACATCAGTTTATGTAGCTCACTGCTGAAAGTAGGGCTCTCTCGAATAATAGTGTCCAATGCAAAGGGAAAAAACATGGGATTCCAGACCGGATGATTTATTGCAGGTTACAAAAAATGAAAGAATGGAGAGAGAAGTGAACTACGAGTCTGGACCAGAATGAGCAGTGCCTCCATCTTGAATCAGCCCGCAGCCCCCTTGCTCGGCAGACAGGCAGGCAGGCAGCCTTTTCATTTCAAGGCTGCTACGCAGGGAGCATTCCCACGCAGAGATGACTAAGACCCTGACTGTTCAATTTGCCAAGCCCCTCAAATAATCCTAAGTAAATACACTGCTTTCCAGAACCCCCTCAAGGTCAAAAATCGCACAAAGCCTCCCTCGTTGGCCTACTGCTAGCTCTTTTCCTTCCAGGAGAAAGCTCGTATCCACTCCAATAATTTTTTAACCAGCTGATCCTAAAACTTCAAAGGGGTTTTTGATATTTACATGTCCTTGGGACCAGTTCCCTGACTAGTACATTTTGGTTATGATTTTTCCATGTGTACAGTGTTTTAATGTTAATAATGCACAGAAATTGTTTACAGAAGTAAAGATGGGTGATAAGAAGAGAATTTGCAAACATGCTGCAATTGACAGTCTTTTCCGGCCTTTTTCTTTTGTTAGGATGAGTGGGTGGGTGATGAATTTTAAGCAAAAAAGAAAATAACTTGCAGGTTTATGTCAGCAGCTGAAGTCCATGCTGTTACAGCTCCTCTGCTCCCAGCACTCGCTGTGTTTGCCTGTGCTGTGCCTGCACTTCTAACTGCGCTCTAGGTATACCCTTTCTTTAATCGCTTTGCTTTCTGCAGCAAATTGGTTTCAAATCCACGTTTTTCAATTGTACACAGAGAAAAGGGGGACGAGTTCTCATTCCTGCACTGCTGATTGCTTCCAGCTCTCTGCCCATCTGCTTGGCTTCTGGCCTGAGTAGGTTAGAGCACAGCCTGCGCCTGCGGGTCCCTTATTTGTCCCTGGGTGCACCACAGCTATAAGATTCTGCTGTAGCAATGAGCCCCTTTTTCTCACCATACAGGTTTGCAAGCACGTAGGGTTATAGGGGACCCCAGGTTCAGTGCTGGGAAGCACCTCCTCATGAAGAGAGCTTTCCAGCATCACATTCCCACCACGGGATGGATGCTAGCACAGGAGCCTGAATTTAAATCTGACCTAAACTTTCCTGCTGTTTAGGGATGCTTGTAGGTGGGATTTTGGCGTAGTCTATCAGGGAGACAGGATGCACTTTCTTACAAAGAGGAAAACATTCGGAGAGCCTAATCAGCAGGAGCGCAAGGTTGTCTTAAAATTCCTGGTAAATTCATTTTGGTAATGGAAGTAATACACAAACTCATCTCTCCTGAAGGAAAGTGTCTGTTAGGATCGCACATTTAGTTCTTATGCTCTCTCCCTTGGGAGGAAATGCGGTGTTTCTTTTTTCCCCTCATCCAGAGGATATCTTCATTATGTTCTACTAAGAGCTCAGCATTACACGAGGACATTGCTAATGAATGCCTCTAGGCTTCAAAGGGCAATGTCTCAAGAGCTCTATGATTAAATATAATAATTTGCAGTTCTGCAGTACCTTTCATCTGAAGATCTTGTCTGTTTGTACAGATTCCTGTGAATTAAGCTCATTCTCTCACAAGTGAGCTATTTCTCATAAATACCGAATGCCCTGGTAGCAAGGAGACGTTCCCAGGAGGTCAGAGACAGAGTTTTGTGCACTTCTGACTGGGGTGAGAACTGAACCCAGGCACCCAGTATTCTGGGCAGGTCCTCCCTGCAGCAGCGTGCGCTGATGGGGAAAAGGAGATATCCCACCTCGCCTTCTGGCAGTTTGGAAAAGGGCGACCTCTCCCCAGCCCTTTCAGAGAAGGCTGTAGATAGTAGAACCCAAAAAGATGAATATGCCTCCCAGTAGACTACCAAGGAGCTGGATTTAAGGCTCACCTGCCCTCAGTGCTTTACAGCTGGTTCATCATAGACTAAACACAGGAAGCTCCATGCTATGGTTTGTTCAGGTTCCATTAAAAAGGAAATTTAACTCTGTCCTTTGCACTGTACGTAGGACCCTGATGCCTGACACAGAGCTCTAGGTTTTATGCAGTCCATTTGATCTCATCTTCCATGATGAAATAATTCAAGAAAAGTTACAGAATGGCCTGACAAGGTCCGTTTCTTCTCTTTCTTTTGTGTCTTCTGTTCCAGTCAATGCTTCTCCACCTCCAGGAAAGGTGATTATTGGCAAAATATTTCCAGACAAGAATGAACGCACTTTTATTCTATTTAATGGGACCAGTAAAAGTTCATAGGTTATAGAAAATCCCACCTTATCTCTGATTATTCTAGCTGCCTTTTTTTTCAGGAGTCAAAACTGAGACTAGGTTTAGAACTCAAATCCTCAAAGTAGTAGTATGAAATGATGCTATACCATTAGACCGAAAGTTTCACTGCCAACTGTCTTAATTAAAGATTCAAAGCCCCTTATATCAAGTAGACTTCTCATGAAAGTTTTTGTTAGTAGAGATGTTTTTAGTAGCAGTGAGGTCATTTGTCAAGTGGATGCATGTTCATGTTGCCAAGTTCAGATCCCTGTTTGTTCAGAGTGTTAACTGTTCTAGTTTTAGCTGTTTTGAACAGGAAATCCCACTGATCTGCAGGTTGTGGAAAAGTCCAGAGAAGCAGAATTACAGTAATTAGTGTGTTAGCTTTAATTAACACTGAGTTGTTAAGTAATACAATGAATCAATAAAATATACATCAGTCTTGAAGGCTTTTTCTAGAGGAAAAATAACAAAATTTCTTTCAGCAAGATGGGAAGAGAAACACATGGTCGAGGCAGGGCAGCTGATGAAATCCTGCCGGAGGGGGAGGTCTGAGACATGTCCGCATCCAGGCAGCTGGAGTGAAATGCATTCACCCAGCCAATGAGAAAGACTATCCAAAGGTCAGGGGGTAGCTAAGCAACAGAAAGGAAAAATCTTCCATCACTTCCAGCTGGAAATATAGCAAAAAAAGAATATTTCTGGGATTTAATAGCAGTGTTGTCCAGTGGGTAGGCAGCATAGCTATGGGAGCAGGCAATGTCTAGTTTTCCTCTTTTTGCAGAGTTGCTATGTGACATTAGACAAATGAATTATTTTGTGCCTCAGTTTCCCCACCTAAAAATGTATATAGTATGCCTCAATGTATATAATACACCTTACCACCATAGGAGGGCTGAGAAGTCTACATTTCTACACTGCTTTAAGACCGTCAGGTAAAAGAAACTGCCAAAGTTGAGACTAATATAATTATTTTCTATTTATTTCTAATAGGTAGACACACAGTAGGAACCATTTTGACATGTGTTAGTGTAGGTGGAAATGACTCATTTGGCTGCACTGGAAGCTAGCTGCTGTAGACGAGCTGCTGCTGCAGCCCTAAATAAATCCCATAAAACAGATCTTGAAAAATAAAGTGAGTCTTGCCGCTCTGTTACTAATTACATTAATATATTTAACATGTGTACATATGAGCGCATGTCTTAATTTATACACATGTGAATACACATACATTTCCTATAGTGTATTCATTCTTTAAATTACATGTACAATGAACAACTAATGCCAAGGACCCAATGTTTTTTTCCCCACTGTACTTACCAATATCATAAGGTGACCTAGAAAATAGCATACGGGAATTTCCTGAGCATTGCCTACATGATTTTTAAGAGATCTGTTACATCCAGAAGGGGTTTTAGCAATAAATGTATTGTAACAGTGTGTATGAAAATGTAAGTGACAAAACTAAGGCTCAGACTAAGACCAGAAAACATAAGGAGTTAAGATCAGAGTTTAATTCTCAATTCCATCAGGGTTTCTCTGGCTTCCCGAGGGAGACAGGAGAGCTACAAGCCACTGCTGGGCCACGTCCCAGCTGGGATGAGCTCCTGCAAATGGCTGTACCCAACAAAAAGCTCCTGCTGGCTGCTCCTCAGGGCATCTCCACTTCCTTCCCTCTGCACAGTGTCCGTGCGTACACTGTGCAAAGTAGCTATCAAGTACTCACCAGCTGAATTTGTATCTTTAGATCTGCGTCTTTCTCTTTAGGGTAGGGTAGAGGCTGCAAAGTGTCTTCCCGGGCAGGCAAAGAAGGGTAAGTACTGAGCTGTAGCCACCATTTCTTTCCATTGCAGTAGGGCTGGGTGTCATGATTTCAAAAAAAGTGTATGTAAGCTACTCGCAGCCTTTCCTTCTGGCCTTAACAGCTCCCAGCCAGCACAGCACCACAGGAGAGATACAACATATAGCAGTATCCAGTAAAGAGAAGGCCCTTTTACGGGCTACCTCCACTGGGCTCCATCCAGGTTCCCAGCCCTGGGGCACCCTGGAGACACCCGAGCACGGTGGTGGAGTGTGATCTGCCTGTGTGTCCCTGCCTGGGAAGGGGACATGGGCATCCCACAGCCAAGAGGTGCGAGCCGTGCCCCTGCCCATCTCAGGGGACAAACAGAAAAGGGCACCTCAGCCCGCTCGGTTTCTGTTCGTGTCCCAGGCACACGTCTTCTCTTGCCCGCTCCCACACGCCAGTACGCAGATATTAAAGCAACTGCTAAGAGGCAGCTAGTCAGAGATCCAGTGATTTATGTCACGCTTAATGTTGGCAGAAGCAAACTTGGAGGTGGAGGCAAGAACGTTTCAGCAGCAGCCTTTCAATGCCAAATTTAAAAATCAGGGCCTAATGTTTCTGTAAATTAAAATGACCTAATCAGTCAATGGGCTCAGAGAGTTTTCCAGCTAGGAAATTACTACTGAGGCCAGAGCTAGGCGGCTGATCACCCCCTGCAGAATGTCAGTGGGGTAAAATACTGAGGAGTGCCTGCAGATAAAGCTGCTAAACCCCACTCCAAGCTACCTCCTGCCACAGATCCCAGGGGAGTTCACTAAGCAGACCTTCTGCCCTTGTCCTTGCCAGGAAGGAAAATTAATACTGTTAACTATAAGTCTGCAGTTACTTTATCCGTTTCACACTCACCCACTTCCATAGTCCTTTGCGCCTCCCATCATTTTCACCTGCCTTGGGAAGGATCTCAGAGACTCTCCCGAGCTGCAGAGCTGAGATTATGTTCATATTTCAAATTTACCATGAATATTTTTGCAGTTTCAGGCCCCATAGTTTCTAGAGGTCACTTATTCAGCATGCCTAGAAACACAGGGCACAGAGTAGCATTTTTCAGAGGCACCTAATTTCTAAGCTAAATTGATGGAAAAGCATTAATTTCTTATAACTCACTCTTCGACTCTTTCTTACAAAAAATCTTGCTGTAAGTTTTCAAATCCCAAATAGCCTGGGAGGAGAAGAATGGATGCAAAAAACGTGTGTCTGAGACCCACCCGAAAGGCAAGGATGCAAAAGCAAAACCCATAGACTCTGAATGCTCCATGGACCGAAGAACCGCTCCACAGAAAGCCCGTGACTGACTGCTCTGTATAACAACATTCCCAAATATTTTCTATAGCCAACAGGTCACTCCCATTTTGGCATTCGGAGTAATCTGATCCACCCTGCGTTGTGAGTGGGGGGCAGCTGGGCATGTGAGTGTGTGACTTGCTAAAATAAGACATAAGCCCTTGAAAACAGCTTAATATAATCTTTCCGGGGGTCAGTCAAGCCTTCTACGGGAGACTCTTATTTTTCCCTCGCATCTGGCCAGGACTGTGCCACGAATGATAGAAAAGATCCCTTCCTTCATTGATTTGTCCTGTGGTAAGCATCCAGATAGACGAGATTTCAGGCAGCGGCACTGTTCCCCCAGCCTACATTTGCTTTTTCTTCTACAGGAAGACACATGAGGAGGATCAGGGAGGAGAAAGTGCTTTTCATGCTGATGATCTGGGAAGGATAAAGAGAGAAACAATTTAGAAACAAAACTATCTGCAGCTGGAAAGCAGAGGTTTGTCCTGAGAAAAAGCAACGTGGAGAGAAATTGCTAAACTTCTGCTGAAAATAATGGAAAACACCTGCAATGTAACTCCCTAAGGAGGCTAATTAAGTGAGAAAGATTGGTGCTTATTGGAACTTACAGACTCTCAGCAAAATTTAAAGTATTATCTCTCACATGACTTATTTGCTTGCTATTTTAGGGAAACATGTTTTTCCTTTGTTGTACTGATTAGATGACAAGATTGATTGACTTCCTATGTTACTTTGAGTGAATCACATATATCTGTATCCTCCAAAATAGGTATGTGCTAAATTATTTATACCTTCTACACATCAGTGCCCCAAAAGCCCATTCCTGTGTTCAGCTGTGTGTCCAGCCTGCCACAGAAGCAGGACTGTGTGTCCACAGGTGGTGTCTTTTCTTGTACAAATAATAAATGTGCAATCATTATAGGCCTTTTTTTTAAAAAATTAGGCCCCATACTTTAATTTTGCCATTGTCCAAAATGGCAGTGTTTACCTATCTCACAGGCTGTTCAAATAATTTTCAGGATATGCAGGGTGCTTTGCAAATACAGAAAATGACAATGCTGACCCCAGGGATGTAATATAGAAAGAATTAAAGCACATAATGGAGTAGAGAAAAAGGACAAATGTGCAAGCAAGTAGAGTAATCACATTGCTAATACATACCTAACTGGCCTGTGTTGTAGTGTTTGCAACATTTATTTGGCCAGATTTTGGTTCACTGTGTTACTGTATTAGCTGATGCTTTCCTTGCCCCTGTAATCCATGGCAATCCACCTATACCATACGGTACATGACGAACGAGATGAGGGACAGGCAGGCGTCAGCAGTTAGAGGCAGCTGAACATCAAGCTGCACAAATAGATACTGTCCCAATCTGTGACACAAATTTTGTATGTGAGGTTAGTTAAGTCATTCAGACTTTTCAGAGATGGTCAGTAGTTACGTGTTCATTATTTTCCAGGTGTCTGACTTGAGGCTTTGAAATGGGAGGAGGTACTGAAGAACTAAAGGCAAAGCAAGCTGGAGCTAGAGCATGCAAAGTGCTGGGAGTCACCGAGTGCTGTGAAACATGAAGTCCCACTCTAATATGGACACTTGATATCCGTGACTTCTCTTCAGCTTCTGCTCTCCAATCCTCAGCTCTGCATTCATGAAACACAGCTCCGCATTCATGAAACGCAGGTACTGCCCTGCCGCCTCAAAGGGAAGAGAGAAGACAGATGAGTTAGTATTTGTGAGGCACACAGTTACTATAGCAATAAGCAGCACAGCAAAACTCATGAGGAAAGTAATTGCCTTCAATGCAGATAGTATGCAGTCAATAAGGCACGGAGACACACACAAGAACGACGAAGGGAAAAAATACTGAGCAGCTGCTCATTAAGTGAGCACCATCCATCTTGTGCGCTGGGTGAGGCAAGGGTCCTGTGGAGTGCTATGTGATCATAAAATTAACAGTGGTCTTTTAACACAGGCATACAGGCAATCTTAACCCTGGGATTTCCAATTTATGAAGGCCTGACTTTGAAATCTTTTCGGTGAGGACAGAGCGGGTGCAGTATATAGTTATCCAGATTATAAAAGTAGAAATTACGTGTTGTAGCATCAAGCTGATACACATCAGCTGGGACACTTAGGTCCCCTACGCAGACCTCTGTTACTTGGACCATGGAAATAACTGACTGCAATAATAATCCCTTACCCTTGCGATGGGGAGCAATGGGAAGGTACAGAAATCTTGGCTTTCGTGGGGGAAGCTGATAGTTTACAGAAAAAGATTCTTCATGCAGATTTTTTTCCCTCTGCCTCTTTCAAAACTGTCCATGCTCTTCCTCCTCTCCATCTCCCTGCCCAGATTTCCCTCTGACTTTATGTGTGTTCCTGTTGTCAGCTTCACCCCCGTGTTCTGGCTAACGCCCAGTTTCCCATCTAGGGCACCTTGTACCATTTTGTTAGTCATCCCAGCTGGTTTCTTCGTTGCCTCTCCTAAACAATGTGAACTCTGCCTCTGAATCTTGGCTTCTTGTAAGCTCTGTCTTCCTAGCTCCTAATGTTTGCTATCTTTGCCAAGTCAGCTTCAGATTCCTCTTCTCCATCTCCTCCTCTGATTCAGTTTTCATGACCACCCATTAGTCCTATTTTCAGAAAATGGAAATTCTCCTAAGAAGCCAATTGTAGCAATTCTGGCTAACGAAAATACTCAGTATTGCAAGATGAATTAAAAGTCACATGTACTGGCAGCACTGCAAACTTTGACAAACATATTTTTACATGCTAAAAATACACAAATAGGTCCTGAGATCAACTCCTGTCACGGGGTGTTGTTGCAAGTGCTGCATTACAGCAGTTTTCTGTGATTTTTGGTAGGGTGCTTTGCATATTCTGAGTGTGAGGAAAATCACTGCAGGCACTCAAGTGACTAGCTCTATGTGGCTTTCCTTAAACACTTACAGTTTCAAGGAAGAAAAGAAGAGCGCTTTACTAAAAACTGCAAAAAATATAGCTACATTTGTTTTTATGTTTCCTGACAAAGAGCATTTCCCATCACTCCCTGACTTGGCTCCTAAGAGCAGTCTGGTAGTGAGGTGAAAGTGGAAAACATGTCCTGTGACCCAAGGCTCCCTTCCACCTCCAGGATAAAGGCCTAAGAAGGTGAGGGTAGCCAGACAGGGTGCCAGGAAAGGCCAGTCTCTCATGGCCGGTAAGGGATGCTTAGGGAACAGCCAGCACAGGGTTGTTCTGTCCCCAGGATACTCTCTAGCAAGCTGCAGTTTATGGACTTCTTGAGCTTTCTGAACTGTCCTTGACAGACCTTTCTACCACAAATACAGCCAAGAAGTTAATTTTTGTTTGTTTTAGGGGTTGGGGTTTTGTGTTTGTTTTTGTGTTGGGGGATTTTTTCTTTTCTTTTTCTTCTTTTCTTCTTTTTTTAATATGCATATTCTTGTAGCATCCATGGCAAACCAGAACTCACAGCCACAAACTAATGTGCTGTGGGAGAAAGCAGTGTCCTCTGCGCTTTTTCAGTGTGCAGACTGGCTGG
Organism: Dromas ardeola; assembly: GCA_013398915.1. NCBI lineage: Eukaryota > Metazoa > Chordata > Aves > Charadriiformes > Dromadidae > Dromas > Dromas ardeola. The sequence continues at coordinate 188,655 of VYZM01013224.1, forward strand.
GCTTGATGCATGAGTCTGCATGTTAAGTGAATACAAAATTATAAACACTCAAGAGGATCAGGGGAAGAGGGATGCAGGGATCATGATCTCACCTGGATCTCCTGCATTGTCACTGACGTTCTGCTACCAATAGGTTGGTAGCAAGTCCTGGGTCTTCTAGCCTCAGGTCTATCAGCACTTTTGCTGGGAATTACTAATTCTCAGGGTGTTGTTTCTAGTCTGCAGCTCATGGCTTTGTGCAGTCTCCAGGTCTCCCTCCATCCTGATTCTCCCTTGATCTTATATTGATATTTCTTACCCAGTCCCAGCAGTGTTATGGTCACTGGCTGGACACTGATCTGAAGAATGATGCAGATGCCCACTGTAATGACTGAGTAGTTCATTACAGCAAAAGAACAGAGAAAAAAAGGGTGCTTGTGAGTACAGAAACAATCTTCTGCAAATGCCTCCAGCTTTATTTATATCAGGCACATCCAACCTGGTGCCCAAGTCAGGGTGTTAGAGGAGCAGCCTCCAGAGTTTCATGTAACCGTTCCAGCTCCCAAATGCATTTTTGCAGTTTACAGCTAACAATCAATCATATGCTACTCAGTTGTTAACTTCTTTTGTTTAGATCATTTGGATAATTAAAGTACCACGAATTCCATGGTGTCAGCGGGTCTCAGACAGACCTCCTGCTGGCTCTGCAATCTCTTTCAGAGATCAGAAAATAAAACAATGAATAATACTAGAAGAAGGAGTACAAGTAACTCATATTTTATGTTTCATGTTTCCTAATGACAAGGTCATATAGTCAGCGGTGTGATCAATGCAAATACAATATGCTTTTGGAAAAAGGCCAATGTCTGCCTGTGGAAAGGGCAATCAAGGGAACTGCTTTGTAATAATGCACTTTATGGGTAAGGAGCAGAGATCCCAAAGCTCTTTACCAAAAGGAGCCAAAGGCCAGTGACTCAAGTTGCCAAGTTAAAAAACCAAGTCAATGGCAAGTCACTGGATATGTATACATGGGCATGATGTCCTATCCTTTGAACGCACATCTCTCTCTCATGCATACTACATTTGTGTCAGCATCATTTTGCTATGGCTCAGAAAGCCTATCCTCAGCAAATATCTGGAGCTAACAACTGTTCTGCATTTAGTTGCCATGCACGTGGCTGTGGTAAGCCTGGCCAATCACTGATATCTCTGTTAAGATGCAGGCAAAAAAAATATAAAATCCACAGATGTTAAATTGTGTCAGCTTGCCTAACCATTTGAAGTAATTAATTCTGAAGACTATTTTTGACTGTCTACAGAAACTACATCATTCCTTCCTATTGTTTTTTCTTTGCTTATTGTGTATATTGTATCTTTCAAAATCACAGACAACACACAAATGCTGCAGCAGCACACGACGCCCTCAGCAAACACCCCCCCCTACTTTTCTTAGTCCCCTCTCTGGCTTTTCATGATTATGAGAATGAGTAAGATGCTTCGCTTTGTTATCAGGACTCTGCCCATGTGAAGAAGGTTTTGAAAGCAGATAAGATTCACTTTTTCAAAATGCAGATAAGGTGAGAGCAGTTGATGCAAAGGTAAAGCTCGGGAAGGATAAAGCAAGGCTGTAGTGAAAAGTAACAAGCTAGAGAAAGATGGACTGCAAGGTCCAGAGGAGCTCTGGGAAGCCTCTGGCAGCAAATGAGGAGTTTCTGATCATTTATAAGACTGAGCAATGGGATATTGGTGGAACAGGTTGGGGGGGTTTTGACTCCTGGATTGGCATTAATAAGAACAAACCAGCTCAGTGCTTGGCTCCTTTTTTCTGTCCTTATGGCACAGAGGACCCACAGAGAACACAAGGAAGCGGAAGAATGGCCCTCACACTCCAGCAGGAAAAAGCTCAAGTTTAACGTGCTCTGGTGACCTTAAAATATGGATTGAGTATAAAGGCATGGTAGAGTTTGTGAGTCAGTGAAACTGCCCAGGTAGACAATATTTGTAATCACATCTGCACACTCCTGTCTCTACAGCTGTCCACAGGCCACCGGAGTGCAATTGTACATTTGTGTGCTACAACAATCGATATGCTCGCTCTCTAAGGGTAGGCCCAAAAGTCCAGCATTTTTACAGCCTTGTTGGCCTCAGGGCCAACCAGCTGTGTGCCTGTGCAACGCGGGCTCCAAGGGCTCCGGGGCGAGCTGATCCCAGCTCCCAGCCTCAACCACAGCAGTCACTGCCACTCTTGATACAGGGAAGCAGCAGCAAGCAGTTGGGGCAGCATCTCTCACCAGATCTCCAACCATCCAGGGCTTTTGGGGAGGGCTTAGCTTCTCCTCTTTGCTTAGTCACCTGCAAAATCACCGCCATTGAGATGCCTGAGCCATTTTCACATCGCTGTGGCTCAGCTGTGGGAAGGTTGCTCACCAGTCGTCCATCTCCTCTCAGGTCTTCAGTGCTAGAGGTTGTCACAAAAAAAGAATTATGTGCCCTTTGCAGTGCCTCACTAGTGATCCCACAAGGCACTATGCTCTGCTCTTTGTAGTTACTGAGTGATGAAGTAGTTATGGGCATCTGCAAGCAACAGGTAAAGCTATTAAGACCTTGGAAAGGAAGCTGAGGATCAGAGAGAAAAGAGCCACTGTTGTTTTGTTCTGCAATGCCGTTTTAAGGTGAGCTCGGGAGTCATGTGGTTTTAGTTGGGTCGAATATAAAATCTGCATCCTTTGCCCCCAGACTTGTGAGGATAGACTAGGTAACGTGAATTCTAAAAGCTCATGTGCAGAAATTAAACGCAGGTAATTCTCCTCCCTTTTCGAAGTCTCTCCTTTTTTTTTTTTGTCGTCTTGTTTTAAAATGTTTGGATTTGCCACTGCTGAAACTTATGTTCACTGGACTTTTCCCCTAAATGCCGGAGGGCTAAACCAACCACCCAGTGAGCTGGAAATGGATGCAAAGGCCATAACTAATGCCAGAAAGGTAAATCAGTGTGACAGTAATAGTTTGTGGTCAAGATGCAGTGCTCAACTTGAATAGGAAAAGAGGGGATGCAAAAAGGCTCTTCCTTTGATTAAGTGCTGGGTGAAAAAGCTTGGAACTAATGAAGAGTTGATTTTAAATGTGAAAACCTGAGGTCTGAGTTCAATTTCTGTTTAATTCTCTTCACTGTTTTTTCTGGAAAGCTAGTTTCCAGTCTTTAGCTCCAACATTACTGGTTGCCTTTTCCTGCATTATAGGCTCTTTCATATGATTTCTTTTTCATATGGCTGTCTTCCTTCAGATTTCTGCAAGCTTCAAAGCTGCTGACCCTGATTCTCACATCCCCATGCACAGTGCAAGGCTCATAGGCATCTCATAAAGTGATGTCGCAAGCTTGCATCGTTCACTTTGGTCAATTCCAGAAAGAAGACAGGAGGAGAAGATGATGGACCAGATTGGTCTAAAGTATATTTACATGTGTTTATAAAGGTCTAAGGGAAACATGGGAATGCCTTTGATCAGCCAACCATCAAGAAGCAGAAAAGCATCAAGAGGCAGAAAATCGCCAAGAGACAGGTCTGCGTATGGAAACACAGTATAGCCATTGAACATAAAGGCTTGAAAAACCAGTGCTGATCCTTCCTGGCCAACAGAAAAACAAAGAGCTCAACAAAAAAATATCCTTGCTCCAATAACTGTATCTAGTCCTTTATTAGCAATGGGGGCCTATCAGGAAAGTGAAACAGGAGAAGCTTTGAGACAGATGTAACTCTGCAGAATTAAAAAAAACCCCACAAATGATTCCTATTTTCCTTGTGTAGCATGAAGGTCACCTTCCAAAGCCAGAGGGGTTTCAAGATGTTAGTGCACATTCTCACTGTGAATGACTAACGTATGGAGTGTATCACGTTCACCGGTCTCTAGTAGATTGCCATGCAAAGCCCAATCCAGTATGAACTCCAACCATCCATCCATGCATCCATCCATTCATCCTTTGTGTGGAGAAAGGCCATTTCAACACTTGAAAATTCCATACCTGCAGTAAACAAGACAGAGGCCTTATCCACACCCGGGATGTAAATCCTGGACTGTAAGGACTAGTCCATACGTATGTAAGGAGGTTGCAAAGCGAGGAGCGCTCAGATTAGCCCCGTAGCTAGGCAAAAAGCAGAACAGGCATGCTTACGTGCACTGCACCCAGGCACTGACGTGCAAGCCAAGAGATGCAAGCCTGGAGCTTGCAGTATTTGCTAGTAACCTTGGAGTGGTAGATTTTTCATTTTCCCTGGGGGACTTTAGGAAGGACAAGAATTTTCGAAGAATTCCCACCACCATAAACTATTACATATTTATTTGGTCGGAGCTGTCAGCATCAGGAAAGAACAATTCAGCCAGGGTGTTTGGCATGGAACACATAAAGCAGCCGATAACCTTGAAACTGTGGCCCCAGAGGCAGCCCTGCCTCGCGAATTACAGCGTTCCCACAGGATGGAGGAGGGATTGAGCAAAGGAAGGAGGGTTGGGAGCGTTACTGAGGAGGAGTAGGGTAGAAGGCTCAGGCAGGGCAAAGCAAGGCTTTGCAGGGCGCACCTGCAGACGGCAAGGGCTCTGACCCCTCTAGGTAGTCCTTCCCACGGCTGTGTCCTCTGCAAGGGGGTTTTGTACATGGGCGCCCTTCCAGTCTTACAGACTGCAGGCCTGTGAGGCAAGAGGCTCGTCTTGCTGCAACTTGCTCCCACTCTGTCCTTATAAATAGTGTGGAGGAGTGAAGAACAGGCACCGCGCTTGCTCGCTCGCTCGCCTTCAGGTGCCTTCACAGGCTGTCTGAGCCAGCCCTGCTCCTCGCCGCTGTGAGAGAGAGACAGCGGAGCGGCGAACACACGGCAGCCTTGGAAACAGCTCAGCCAAGCATCCTCCTCCCCACGACTTCAAAAGCAGGAGCAGCACCTTGCACTCTTGTCTGGCCATGCCCGCTCAGCCCGAGCCTGGGGGTCCTTGGGAGCTCATCCTCGCTGGAGGGCAGAGGAGAGGTGTGTGGGGGGTGTCTGCGCTGAGGACAGACCAGAGAAAAATGAGAAAATCCTGCAGGTTCAGCCGTGCAGCTGCCAAGCTACAGGAAGTTTAGTTAGCGACATGGTTGAAATTCAATCCTGAATTGGCGCTGCGTGCACTTCCGGCCGGGGTGTTTCTCGTAGCACTTGGCCATGTTTCTGTCCTCTCAAGCCTTCCCTCCATGTGCCCGTGTGGAACAGATCAGCTTCTCCTCTGGTGGGTTTCACAGGAAGCCTGGTGCAGACATCTCTTTGCCGGGCATACAGAACCTCAAGTCACAGCTACTAGGCCAAAGCATCCTTTTTTTTTTTTGGTGGAAAAATCCATTGGAGAGGGCCAGGAAAACTGTGTGGTTTTTGCAATAATGTTCTGTCTCAGAATTTTGAACCATTCTCCCCCTCCTGAGGCTCACAAGCCAGGTTTTCGGTGGAGCGGGAGTTCTGCTTCTGGCTGCTACCTTTTTGGAAGATAATTTTAAGAGGAAAAATGAGTTGGTATTAATTTGAAGCAGATTCCCAGCTGGTGACCACAAATAGGAGCCCATAGTTAGGGCCCCAGTCACCATGTCTTCTTTCTTTCTCTGGATCCCTTATGCTGCCCAGAGGGGCAAGGAAAAGGAGGGAGAGCTGCAGGAAGGTGGCTGAAGTCCAGGTCTCAGAGACTTAAAAATTCCTCATTTCAAATTGCGCCTAGCAATTTTGCATCCATTCAGAGTTTAGGCCTTTCCTGGTGAGTGTTATTTTTCCACAATGCTGAAAAAACCCACGTGACTTTATGAAAGAGCTTCAGGCAGGTTTTAAAGCTTACCCCCCCTCCCCATTTACCCCATTTGAAACACAGCAGCCACCAGGATAAACAGCTAATTCAGTCTTCAGGAGCATCCATATATCCCCTGATAGATTTTTCAGGGATTTTTGTGCCAGTTTGATAGGGAAACAGCTGCAGTTTTGTGCTATTAGTCCTGGTGCATATATAGCAACAGAGACATCCACCATACACCATGAAGATGCTTCTGTCTCATCAGGAAGAGGACTGAGATCAAGGCTGAAGGTGCTGTTTTACTGCTATATAATACCCCAGTGCACCCACAGCAGCTATGTGCAGCTCAGGTCTCCACACCTCAGGAAGGATCTAGCAGGGTTAGAGAAGGGCAACTAAAACAGCTGAGAGGATGGAGAAGCTGCCTTATGAAAAGAGACTAAAAAGGCTAGTACTCCCCTGACAGGAGAGAAGACCACGTTCGAATATGATCAAGGGTTATAAAACCATGGAGACAGTAGATAAAACATGAATATGGAGATGTTCACGAAACCCCACAAGACAAGAAGATGAGGGTGAGAGCACTCAATTAATCTAGTAAGACATCCGTTTAGAACAGATTTTTAAAAGTCCATCTTTACACAGAGGATGGTGAACTTCTGGACCTTCTTGCCCCAGGAGGGTGTGGAGTCAGAGAGCATCATGGTGTTCAAAACAGCATGAGACAAATTCATGGACATCAGGTTCATACATGGATACCAAAAGGCATACACAGTTATATACCCTCTAGCACCCCAAATAAAATAGGTGTGATTGCTGAGAAAGTTCAAAAGGGAGTGAACTACAGAAAGTGGCCAGGTTCACACACTCTCCCTGAACAGCTTCTCTGGACCATTGCCAGAGATCGGGCGGTGGGCTAGGTGGATCACTGATCTGACCCAGCGGGGCATTTCTCATGTCCTGTGTTTCCCTGGGGAAAAAAAAAAAACCAGACCTAAAAAACCCACCAACATACATATATATACACTGTGTACTGCAGGGTCTCCACACTAGCCCGCCACTGGCCTGCCCATTGAGATTGTCATCAGAAAGGACAAATGTGATGTTGATTTCTGTCCTTCTGGAACAGCGATAAGACAATTTAATAATAAATAAATAATTGCTACAAACAAGGCTACCGGAATTTTGACAGGTGTCCTATAAATGAAATTGGATGTTTTATTGCCAGTCCCCTTAGGGCTTCTAAGCTTCCGCCTCACAGAAATTTGTTTTGAATTATTTTCCAATGAATAACTACATTAATAGATTTTAGCAAATGCCTTAACTAGTCTCTGTTCTCAATGGGAAAATTACATGAATTAAAAAAATCAAGGCTTTTATAGGTAGGGAAAGATGTAAGTGATATTAGGTTACTGAGTAAAAAGGGATCCTTCAGCAGTCAGACCTCGGCTGAAATGCTGCAATTATGCAAGGTGGGGCTCTTTTGAAAGGTCTCAGAGGAAGACATGCCATTCTCACTATGAAAATATGCTTCCAGCAAGCAACTTAGAGCCTCTGTGTTGCTATTGCTGCACAGAAAGGGAAATAAGTGGAGGTCCTTTGGGGGTATTGGTGAGAAAAATAATAAATAAAAAAAAGAACACCAAAGCAGATGCCCTTAGAGAGACTTGTAGACCAAAACCACAGTCTCTATGAAGAAGCAAAATGAAAAACAGGAAAGAGTGAATCAGCAAGCCCCTGGGCCCATTCCTCTGCTGTTGAAGCGGTATCCAACCATGCAGACTGTAGAGCTGCAGTGTATCCTCACCGATTGACACACCTCTAGTCTGTTTATTTTTGTTAGAGTTTACTGCATCCTTTCTAATCACCTTCACAGCAGAAATGTGGGTTCCTAGTTGCACTTATTCACTTGAGACATCCCACTAACTTGGGAGGGTACGGGCTGGCCCTTCCAACGGCATGCTGGAGGGCAGGAGCTCGTCATTGTTACTTGTCTGTAAAATGTCGTTCTTTGTTGTTGTCATGGTATTTTACCAGTTGTACGAGTAATTAGCTCCCTGTAGACATGGTATTGCCAACCCCAGCAATCTTTAATGGCTTAATTTTAAAACAAGAAGCATTGTGTTCTTTGCTGTCTGAGCCATTGTGTTTCGCCTTTGCTCTTGTCCATGTTCAGACAAACTTGGAAACATGCAACGGAGCGGAGGGGCTCACCACCTCAGTTCTCTACAGAACTGCAGCTTTAAGGAAAACCACCAAACACTGTGCATCTTGATACATATCTTAAGAAGAGAAACCGTCATTATAAGCATGGATTCAGCCATCTCCTCCAAAACTTCCTTATGGTCAACCTATTTGTAGCTGATAGAAGCCCCCCTTCATCCCTCTGTGACCCCTCTCCCATTCCTTGGTCCGAAGAGTCAGCCCAGATCTTAAAGGGTGTAAAAAGTCTTGTCCAGATCCTCTGCAAGGACGCAGATGTCACCATTACAGCCTTTAGGAAACACAGTGTGATTCAGAAGCCTGAACCTTACTGACTTTCAAAGTAGGAGTGATATTCTGTGTCAGGTTTAATGGAAACAGAGGAGAATGTCAACTTTTTGATCAAAATCAGAAAGAAACATCAGTACATCCTCTATCTTACAAACAAGCAATGCTTTCAAAAATATGGACTGCATTCAGTCCTTTATTGCTGCCTGTCCCTTCCTAGGTAATACATCTCTACATGTTCAGTGAAGGTTTACTGTGACAAATCTATATGCTTTGCTGTTATAGAGACTTCTGTAAAATACTCCCCCCAAAATTATTTTTAGCTTGCTATCAGCATGTTCATTACTAGCAGATTGGAACATGGCCACCTACTTCATAAACAAATCAAAACAAAGAAAGGGGGGAAAAAAACAAACCCTGAGTCATACACATGTCCTCCTGACAACATTGAATCCAATGTTACGCACTGCTGCTTTAGTAAGGGGTAAAAGTAGTTAATCTGTCTTTGGACTAGGTAGCATGACATTGAATTGCTGGCCAGTTTATTCACAGCCCAGCAGAGAATCAGTTGCAGATAAAACAAATAGACCCCTCACCTCCCTAATAAACTCAAATGTCTGCTATCTATTCCAGATAATTCATCTTTGTCTGCTGTGAAGCACACGTCACCTGTACCCCACTCAGGAACAGTAAACACTTACTCATTGTGATGAAGAGGATTGCCTCTGGCAGATGAATTGCTCTGACTCTCCTCCTCCCTAAGTAAAACACGGTTTCTCATTTTTTTTATGGATATGTTATTTCAGTACTTCATCCAAACACTTGGCAGAGGGGCAAGTACCCTAGACACTCCTTAAAACTCCAAGACCAAGCTCCTCATTTTATTTAGTATTTTTGTAGGCTTGGATTAATAAATAAAGTGCTTTGCAGAGCTCCAGTTTCAAGGAATCCTCTCTGTGGTTTGGGGTTTTTTTTATGATTTTGCTTAATTTCCTCTCCTTTTTTTTTTTCCCCGCTTTTGTTAAACCAGTTATGTAACACAAACTTTCATGAAGATATTCCTGTTCCTGGCTGCTGTATTTTTGCAAAGTCCTCCCAGCGGAGGCAACTTGAGTTGCTTGTGGTCATATCATTGACCTCGAGCGAGGCTGGCGCCCGTGACAGCAGAAACACTGCATGATCCATACCAGCCCTGCACTTACTTTCGTGCCATACCGGGACAAGCACGAGTCGCGGCCACGAGGTAGGCTGAAATGCACAATAAGGGCTTTTCATAGCGCTGTGTGAGAACTTGCTTATCCTTTCTGGACACTTGGCAGGGAATTCTGGGAAGGCCATGGAGAACCACAGGTGGTCTATGGCAGTAGCCTGCAGCCAGTCTACGAAGCAGTGTAGTATGCCCACTTGACCATCTAAGCCAACCGATCCAAGCTACAGAAGGGTTTTGTGTGCAGATGGCAGTGAAAGTAGGGCAACACCTGTGCTCTAGCTCAAGTTAACATTGCAAAGAGAAACACTTTTGAGGTAATAGATGAAGGAAGTTTGAGAAGCCATATGGTCAAATGATGACAAAGGAACTGGGTGGTGGCATTGGGATTATCCATCATCAGCCTCAAATAGGACACGCTTCAGTGAGTTACAGGTGAGCATCCATGTGGCTTACTTTAGTGATCTGCAGAATGGTGCTATCATGTTTGCTTGTCTTGTAGAGGAATTAGGGAAGGCTATTTCAGCAATGCAGGATTTGCAAACATTTTTGAAACCTTTGGGTGGAAGGTGCACTGTCCCATGTGTAACATTTGTTTTCTGTTCTCAATATTGCCAGCACATATGTTTGAGTCGCCTCAATTGATGGTGCTTTCTGCTTTCTCTGCAATGACAAATGCTAGTTCCGCTTTATCGGTACGGGATGCTGGCACCATCTGTAACACAAATCCTGTTCCTAGCCCATACACCTCAGTGTGGCGGGGTGGGCTCCAACATGAGAGGCAAAAGCAACCCTTTGCCTCTGGTCCCTCACACCAGCACAGCCATGGAGTCAGTTGCCTGAGCAGTGGGAGTCTGAAAGATGGAACCGCGCCCCAGGACACCCCTCTTCCAAAGTTCATGTGGGGTCTTCCCTGGTTGTACAGACAACCTCAGGAGTTGGGAGTAGTGCTTATCCCTACCCTACTCCCTTACGCAATCGAATAACACTCATTTTGCTACCAGCTTGTCTTTGCTACTTGCTGGACTTTTTATTTTCATGATGAACTGTAGTCATCTCCTGGGAAGATGGTCTGTAGCCTCTGAGCTTCACGTGATTCAGCAGAGAATTTCTGTGTTCCCACTCAGGACAGCAGAAATGGTCACTGGTGCAGCAAGCTGGGTCCCTTTCTGGCAGAAGACACCAGCCTGCCATGTACAGTGCAGAACGCTGGCTCTGCTGAGGGAGCCCATCTTGCCCCTGTAGGCAGTGGAAAGATACTTCATACATCTCTGTACCAGGCAGCTTCTGCATAGCCCAACCGCAGTATGTTTTTTGCCAGTGATGAGAAACATCACTAAACAGTAATGGGGTTGGTAAAGATGATCCCTGTGCCTTGAAGGGTACAAGGAAGTCAGTACATGCTATAGAAAAATATTAAGCAAAGAGACTGTTGGATGTGTAGGCTGTGTAGGATGACAGGATTCAACTCCCCTGGCTGGTCTGTACACAGCCCCGTGCCGCCTGTCAGTGCTGACATTCCTCTCCTCCTGAAAAAGAAACAGGCACAACTGCCAAGACGACGGAGGAAAGGGAGAAATGTTTTTATAAATGTTACTTTGAGGCCTGAGGACTACAGGGTCGTTTTGAGAAGATGCTCCTCAAAGGGTGGTTGGTCTCTGTTGGGTTTCCTGCCCGTCGTCCCCAGGACCACTCGCAGCACAGAGGGTGCAGCTCACTGCACTAATGGTGCTGCTTTTGGGTGACTTGACTTCAAAATATTAATGGCAGCATAACGACTAGCAGTGTTACCTCACAAAGGCTGGATGCAAACAGCAGTTGGGGCTTCTGTGCCGTGGACAATGACACCTTCTGGAAGCAGGCAAGCTTCCTATGAAGTTCTGAATGTTAAAATCCTCTTATAGAAATAAACAGGCTTCAGAGAAAGCCCAAGGGTGTATTTCAGAGCACTTTGGATTTTAGCCTGTTTTAGCCTCTACTGTCAGCCATCCATCTGTCCTGCTAATGTACTTCATTATGCAGCTAGGTAGTGAGCCTACAGCTCCTGTACTGGTGGGATTATAATTGTGAGGGAACAAAGAGACAGACTTGTTCTGTGGGATTCAGAGGGGAAGGACCATAGCAGGATTTTCTCATATTTCATTCAAACATAGTTAGAGTACATATCATTCCAGTGAAGATGTCCCCATTAGTAAGAAATAAGTCCCTTTTCCTTGCCATGAACTGTGGTTCAAAGGCCTTGCCACGAACTGTGGTTCAAAGGCCTTGCCACAGGGGCTCTCAGAGGTGATACTTAACTGACATGAAGTGGTCTCTCTGGATCTGGCCGCGCTGCCTTAACAGAGCATGGGAATGGGCAGACCGACCAGGGCAAGAGGAACATGCTTTTTCTATTATGTTTTCCCTGCCCATTAAAAGACAGAGATTTTTAGATACAGAGCTCAGAAACGCTCTAATGCCAGCAGTCACAGCTTGCCTTTTGTTCATGCCTGGAAACTGCTCAGCTAGCACAGGCGGCTTCTTAAGGCTCAACCAGCATGGACAGGGTACAGCAGGATCAAGCTTCGGCCAAGCGCCTGCTCCTCTCAGCTCCCCTCGCCTCCCACTGTTCCCTTTGCTGCCTGAAGAGATCCCTGCAGATCCCATTTACACGGGTCAGCCTTTCCCGGGTTGCTTTGGGAACTTCTTCTTTTGCAAAGGAATGATAGCAGGAGGTGCATACATCCATTATCACCCTTTACTGTCCCCTACAATGGTTAGAAACTGATCTTTGTGTGTCTTGATTTTAGTGGCTTTTATTGTGTCCTCCTTGGAATGGCATTGCCCAGTGGTAGGCAGTTTACCATCTAAATGGGCTAAATATAAAAAAGTTGTTATATCTTGCAGGCATGGTGGGGAAAGAGGTTTTGTTTTATTTTGATCAACAGTCCAAATATTTTCGTATCAGGTTTTGGCATTTTGAAATGCATAAAGGGCTTCCTTGGGACTCCCTTTAGCTACTGAGAAATAGCACTTCTGCTTAATGTCACCGAGGAGCCATCTTCTACAGATTTCTAATAAGGTTTGGATCTGACCTACTGTGAGATCTCAATGTCAGAATACGTTGAATATTTTCAAGTACGTTTCTCACATAAGTGCTTGCCTTAGTTTAAAAATAATAGCTAACTTGATATTTTAGTAATTTTACATTTCTTTTATAATCATGAGAAGCTCATAATCAAAGTCAACTGTAATATAATCATGGGAGTGCAATTATACAAAGCTGGTGTAGCCAAAAATAAAAAATAATAAATAAATAAATAAATAAATAAATGAAGGATTATACACATGCTATACTTCTGGAAGCAGCCAAGAATAACAGAAGCTGAAGATTGTCAGCAACTTCAACAATAGAAATCAGAGCCTTCAGGAGAGGCACTCAAATACCAAGACTTCCAGAATGAGAGGTTATTCAGAAAAGAGCTCGATCCCAGGGCACACGCAGGCTGGCCCCACAGGCAGCTCAGTCCGACAGTCTGCAGCACTCCAGTTTCAAGGTAAGAGTCTCTCTCTCTTACACTATGGGGCTTCAAATGGAATTGAGTTTCCTCTAAGCTTTATGCTTGATGGAGCAAAATAACGTTCTAATTGTTGAAAATTGGCTATTGGCCATAGTAACTTTTAAAAAAAAAAAAAAAAAGAGCCTGAATTATAAAATAGACACAAAAAGCTTATGCTTAGGCTGGCTTTAATGCCACCAAACAGACTTAGCATTAGCTGTGGCTCTGCCTTTAAATATCAGCTTGTATCCAACACCATGAAAGAAATACCCCCGCCTTCAGAGCGAACAATTCTCCAGCAGGACCACTCTGCTGGGGAAAACGTTGAAGAACAATGCTCAGGCAGAAATAAAAGGCCAAAAAGCTGCGGCCGCATTGCTTGAAAAATAGAAGCCCACACCGAAAGAACAAGGGCTGCCTTGGACTGCTTGGACAGCCGATACCATACTGATAGCAGGAGGGAAAGACAAGGTGTAATTCTGCCATCAGCTACCTAGTGTAATGGATTACAGTGGTGACCACATTACCAAAGACACATTTATGCTGTATTCTGTTTTTCCATCAGGATAAATACCTAATTTGGTTCATTTTTGAGAAAATAATGACATTTATTTGTTAATTGGTTTAATAAATAAGTGTTGTATATCACGTGTATATATACTGAATGGTTTATCTCATGAACTACATCATTAGACCTTTGAACCTAGCTATCATCTCTTCATCCTTTATACACAATAAATCTCATGTCTAATGACCACCACTCCTCAGGCAGATGTTAAATATCAAACGCTTAGGCCATGATGAACGGTAACACGGTCACCCACATACCCCACATTTATACCCAGAAAGCCCCACTTTGTGAAGCCTTAGAAACCAGAGAGGGGTTGTTGGCATCCCTGGGGTGTACCTCACATACAGCAGCATCTCTTCTTTATCAGGCTGGCCTAGAATTACGGAGGGCTTGGGATGCCCTACCCAGCAGGGTGGCAGCAGCTCTCACAAACACACTCGCTCGACCCTTTCTGCAATTGCTGTGCAAATTATTTCCCACCTCACCAGGGCTTTGAGTGTGTTTTAACAAATGTCTCACAGCTTTGCTAGTCTTTGCATATTAAGAGAGAACTATCTTCACCTGGAAGGCTGGGACTCTAAGCTTTTGGATTTTCTTTTACACTCTCAGGCTCATTTTTCATAGAAAGAGTGAATCACCTCCACACTCGTTTTCACCTTGTTTTACCCTCAGCTCAGGTTGTCCTTTGTCCTATCTAAGCTAGAAACAGAATCAGCAAACATGCCAGAGCAAGTTCCACCACTCTTTCCTTAATCCAACCAAGCAGAGTTTAGCCCTACTGAGAGTTACTCCAGCCAAACTGCTTCAGACCTGTGCCGAAGGCACCCATCGCTCCCAAACAAAGCAGGAAGCTCCTCAGTGCCAGCACTGCTGAAGTCCAATCTGCCATAGATTTTCATCCTCTATCCTTTAGCCTTCCCCGCAATTTTTGCTGTGTCCCATCCCTGACCCTTCCTGGTCTTCTCCATGCCCTTCACACCTGTGAAGGCAAGTCCCAGCAAGGGCAGGCCGGACAGGACAGTGGTGCAGGTGGGCTGGCAGGGACCTGCCTTTGGCATGGACCAGTGCTGAGTTTTTGCTGCCTACCTGCCAGCAGCAGGCTCGCGAGTGGCTGCGTGTCTCTCATCTACCCACGCGCCAATGTCGTGAGTTATGTTTCACAGCTCTGAGACCTCTGCTCCCTCTCAAATTTGTTCAAAATTAGCATATGGATGTAAATGCTATGAGTGCTTGCATGTGAAGGGCAGGGAGGGTAGGGCTGCAGAGACGTAGTTGTGTAAGCATAATTCACTTAGGAAAATAAGCTAAAAATAATAAAGCTACATCATCACATTCTTTCACAATGCTTCAGAAGAACTGGAGTGGCACTTACAGCTGCGGTGAATCCCTATTAAAACCAAAGGGAAGTAGGTGAGGATGGAAAAGCAACTTCCATGTCCTGCTCGCTCTGCCGGGAAACACTGGGCCAGGGTGCTAGAGCCCCTCACTCCATCCTGCTCCGCACACCCCTCCTTCGGTGCAGGCTGCAGCAAAGTCCTCACTGTGCTCCTCTGCTCTGGGTTAGTATGCAGAGACCTCCTTAAAAAACCTCCTCTCGGCTGAAGGGCTGCCCTGTCTCCTCAACAGGTTTTTGAAGACAGCTGGTCAGCAGCAATGAAGGCAGGTGTTAATCTGTGTTCCCCCCAAGTCCGCCGTCTAATTAACTAAGTTCACAGATTGATTCTCTGGGAGCTCTGCTTGCATTTTTATGAAGGAGGGATATGACCGTGCAGGAAAGACCTATAAGAATAGTAGGACTGTTCAGACCAAAGCATTGCTAAAGTTTAGGATAGCTGAGTACAAAATCATGCGCATATTCACCCCTAGTTTTGGCTTTTTAAAACATTGCTGCCCTAAGGTGAGTATTCCTGCTATCAATAACTTTTAGTATTTTGTGGTTTGGGAGCCTTTGCTGCTGGAGGTGGTTGGCACATACAAGGAAAGCTCCTGCTGCAAACAGCTGGCACACTGCAGATAGGATAGGAAGAAAAGAAAGATGCAGATAAGAAAGAGACCACAATGAACTGGGACTGTATCTGTCAGTAGAGCACGCGGTGGTCTCAGCACGCTGGGAGCTGAATCACTGCAAAATGCCGTGCAGTCGGGTGTAGATAGGGCCGAAGCAGTGTCTTCTTCAGAAGAGCCTGCAGAAAGAGAAGAGGGAGGCTTTGGCCACAGGGAGCTGGCACAGCCTTATCGGAGAAAGCGCTTGGCTGAAAATAAACCTACAGGGCAATGGTCAATGGCACTGTGGGCAGTTCAGAGGTGGGAGTTAAGCTCTCAATGAGTGATGAGAATGAAAGAAAGGCCACTTGTTTCTCTGCTCCCATTTTCTGCCCCCTTCCCGCACGTGGAACTGCCCTGGCAGTGCCAAAGGGGATGGGAGCGGGGCTCCATTCGATCCGTTCTGGCACCAGTCGCAGCACTCGTGCTTTGGGACTTTGTTTTCCCCCTTGAAAATCTGCTTTACCTAAGATGAGTAGACAATTTTAGCACATGTTAGAGTTAATTCCTTTTCTGAAGGTATGTTTTTCTGTAGAGACACTCAGCTGGTCCCATCCCCTAAGCAATAAGGGATACTGCTGTAGAGAGGGCACTTATGTCCCTCATATATATCCATCTCCTGGGGGTGTCCTGATGGTGGGTTGGTTGCTGCAAAGGAATTGAACACCATGCTGGGTGTCTGTGCTACCCGGGACGTGAAAGAAAACAGGACGGATGCTTTCTGGCAAAGAGAGGAAGAAAAGGCTGACAATTCATATGGTGCGATGCTGTGAGGGCTGCAATAAAAAAAAAAGAGTCGACGTTTCTCTTTGACGGAGCCATGTTCCAATGGCTAAACAGGCTTTATAGTCAAGAAAAAGCCACATTTACGCTGCAGTAGAAAATAGCGAGTGTACACTTTTATTATCTCATTAACACCCTCTCCCCCTCTCCCCAGGATCATTTGGCTCCAAGTCTGGCAGCAGGGTACAATAATGTTCCCAGCAGAAACAGCTGGCACGGAGATGGGATATTGTTTAAAATGGCCTGAGAGACGTCGTCACCAGGTGGCATTTATCAGCTGTATGCAAAAGCTGCGCTTGAGTAAGGCAGTCTAAGAAAGGGTATATATCCCAAAAAATGAAAGACGAGTACAACTTAGCAAAGAGAGGATTTGTAGCCGAAACCTCCTTTTCGGTATAGATGGAAGGGGAGGGAGTAATAAACAGCCCTGTTAAGCTAGTCTGTTGGCTTTAAACCAAGGTAATGAGGCATGTGGGTGCTTTGACAAGGAGCCAGAAACTGCATTTTGCCACCGATTTGACTTCTACCTTTTTTGTCTCTCTTAAGCTGACAGTAAATTCCTCACAGTCCACTGAGCATATCAAAATGGGGCTCAGGCTAGGTCTAATGCACTGTTAATTGGGGATATAACCTTTTAAAGTACTGCTAGGAAAATAATTCACTTAATCAAATATTTCCAGTCGTGGAAACCACGCTCTAGGCAAATTGCACCACCTCTTCCCCCTTTACATACCCAAGATGTAGAATAAAAATGGATATGCTCATTTTTTTCCTGCATGCAGCATTTCCCACACTCATTGCTTCTCAGCTGTCCTTCCTAGGGCTGCTTCCACAGCCCGGAAGATTACTCTAGTGATTGGGTCTGAGAAGGGGAAGGGTGATCTCCTGGATCTGCTGCCCGCTTGTTTTGCAGCCCTGGACGAATTTCTTAACCCCTCTTTGCAACAGCTTCTGCATCTATGTGGCCTGGAGACAAGCAGTGTCCTTCCACCCCATCACTCTGCTCATTGATTAAGTGTCCACAGAGCAACTTAGACAATGAGGGTGGTGAAACACTGGAACAGGTTGCCCAGAGAGGTGGCAGATGCCCCATCCCTAGAAACATTCAAGGTCAGGTTGGATGTGGCTCTGAGCAACCTGATCTAGTTAAAGATGTCCCTGCTCATTGCAGGGGGTTTAGACTAGATGACTTTTAAAGGTCCCTTCCAACCCAAAATAGTCTATGATTCTATGTTAGACAGAAGAGGATTAAGAGTTTGTTCAGGCCAGAGCACTGCCTGTCTGTTCCTTGGACAGAATATTGTTCAGCTGTAGGCACAACAGACAAACCCTGCCTCTGGGGAATTGCAAGCAGCATGACCCCACCACCTGATCAAAGGTGCATGACTGTACCAGGGAGTCACTGGTGGCCTGCATCGGCAGAGTCCACGTAGGAGGACAGAAGTATGCAGGAAAACAGGCCCAGTAATTTTTTACAAATTTGCCTGTCACTTTAAAGAATCTTATCATGATAGAAAGCCTGGGTTTTGTACAGAGACAAGCCTCCTGAAAGGAGAGCATCAAATCTTAAACCCTCTTGCAGGAGTACTTTTTTTCTCCAGATTCAGTACCATCCCAGCCAGACTGAAAATGTCACCACTGGGCTTCTGGAACCCTTTCATGAGATGAACACAAAGTTTCTAGCGGAGAACAAAATGTGTTAGTGATCTTCTAGCAGCCATCTCTAACTAACTTGCAGTACTTGCCCTGCAGTAGATAGGCTCCCTATATCTAAACGGTGCCCTGCAGTGAAGAGATTGAATCAAAACATTCCCACGTCTTTGTGCACAATAGCTGTTCAGTGTCTAACCTGTACCAGGTCCCCAAGCAGTTCGTAGCAGCTGTATTTTTTCCAAGGGCACATCTGTGCTACCACTGGTATCTGCTAATGTTTCTTCTTTATGACTGAAAAAATTTTCCCATCTCTGTGCGTTTCGCCTGCCTCCTGCTAGGTATCACCACGAATATTTACAAATGATGGCTTGTAAGCGAAGAAGGCACAGCAAGTCGGGTGTTAGATTTGCTTGTACTGCTCGCAGACTTGTTAACTTGCTCTCTCCTGCAACCCTTCAAAGGCTGTGAGATGCTGTCTCCAGTGTCCTCCATCGCAGCAGCACAGGAGGCAGGTGGTGGGCGCCCAGCTTGGGCTTGGGACGTCAAGTGCACAGCGCTGCTCCGGGGGCTGCTGCGCACGCCAGGTTTGAAGGTAGCACCAAAAGCACTTTGGGGCTTCCTGAGCTGTCAAAGGATAGCGTTTGCTCGCTCCTCACAACGAGAGAGCCGGCCAGCTGCAACACAGAAACTGCGCTTTCAAACTGCTTCCCCAAAACCAAGGAAGAAAGGGAATATTTTTTTTCGGCCTGTAATGAAGACAAAGAGGAAGTGGGGAAGCCACATTCATGAACTGGGTAAAAATTTTACTATCCACTCCAACAGGAAGGGTGTTTTCTGACAGGCTCTTCAGGACACCTGTTTTTAGCTGCAGCGCACCTCCCAGCAGTGCCAGCTCTATCACTGGCTGGTGTGTTTTGACAAGGAGCTGCGTTCCTTCCAACATTATAAACTCAGAAGAGGTCAGGGTAATCTCCTCGCCTGACCTGCGGCCTCGTGCAGGCCACAGAAGAGCCCGAGTTCATGCATATCTGGATTTATTCTACATGAAACTTAGTCTGGAATAACCACTGCAAAACTTAACAGCCCTCAAACAAAAAGCCCTCAAAGCCCTCAGAAAGACAATGTTCTGCTGTCTGAGCATAGCAGTAATTATTTGATTGTATGTGACATTTCAGACACTTTTGTACGCAGCTGTTATAAGTTGTCCTACCTGTGCCTGTTCCTGAGTGAGTTTTAAGCACATCAATTGATGCCACGTGCTGCCTCCATAAGGAACATGTGAGTCATTTGGCAGATCATGTGAAGCTAGTTGGTGGGTCTCAGCCCAGGTCATCATGGAGAGATGTCAACAACACAAGGCGCTCGCAAGTGTCCATCCCACAGCCTAAATGTCTGGGGACCCCCCACTTTAAAGAAGACCCTCATTACAGAGGTTTATGTAACATCTGGGTAGATGCCTCTGGTCTCTGGCCCTGTCAGTGTGGTACCTTTCACTGGCAATGAGGTGGAGCTATTTTTAGGATTCAATGGGGAAACAAACCTTCCAGTGGTCTCATTGCTTAATTACTCTCTATTGCCTTAAGTACAATGGCTAACAGCTAAAATGGACTTTGGGGTGTTGCCTACAGAGCTCTGTAATGGTTTCCTGCTTTTTCTTTCTATTTGCAAGCTATTTTAAGTTGATCTACCTTTCCTGGACTGCCCAAGAGGAGCTGTGTTGTGCACTTTCATCAGCTGATTCTGGGAAATGTCAGTTATGCTGTTCTTCTGTTAGTAATACATTTCTTGAACGATTTAAAAATAGCACAGTATGAAACATTTCCATCTTCTCTCTTCTGGAGGAGAACTGAGGGGGAGTTAACTCTTTTCTGCTTCACTGGAGCAAGAAGTCGTGCAGCGTTCAGGTGCTCTGGGACAGGAACCGGCTCCTGGTGCCGGCAGAGGCAATGCGACGGGGGCACCTGGTCAGAGCCTGAGCTAAAAGAGGCCCTTGCCATTGTCCAGACTGGCGGTCCCGGTACACATGGCAGTTGCATCAGTGCAGGACACGGCAGGACTGGGCATCCGAATGCTGACCTGCCTCTCTTCTGCTTTTACAGCTGGCTCAGAGGGCCCCCCAGCCAGCGCCCATACAGGCAGCTGATGCTGATCAGGTTAAAGCTTCTCTCTGTGAACTGCTCCAACACACACTAACCCTAGAGTCTAAACCTAAGCTGGGAACTACATCTCCCAGGCATCCATATCAGCCCTATAGCACCATCCCATTTATAACCCCTGTTGGAGCATCTCATCACTGGCTGCTTGGTCTGTGCCTTTTGTTCATTGGTGTCTCTTTCCTCAGCTGTTCAGTTCCTTGTTAACCTCCCCTCCCGTTTTGTTTTGACCTTCCAGCATCTTCTTCCTTTCTTTTTTGGTCCTACCACCCTGGCTTGCTCCTTTTTTTTTCTCCATCTCTGACATTTCCTCCAGGGGCGCCTTCTCCTACGCTCTCCATCTGAAGGCAGCTTGAAAGACGGTCATCTGTGGTGCTGTCCCAGGGAGCTGCTTGGCAGTGGCCTGCTGTGATAAACCTGTATCTACATTAGAGGCAGAGGGAGAAGAAAGATCCTTTTATCACCCCAGCAGCAGAAGCATATATTTATCAGACACAGCTTCCCCTATCCACTTGCACTTGCCGCGTACTTTTCCTCTGGCCTGTTGCCCCTTTGGGACTACTCTGGTAACCACAAGGTTGGGAAATACTGTTTCAACCACAAAATGCAGCTTCCTCTTTCAGATGACAATTAACTTTTCCCCTGTGCATGTGGACAGCCTAGAAACATTTAAACAACAACTGGTCTTGGCCTGCTTGTGTGAGCACCACCAACATGACGGCGTGGTAGCTTAGATTTTTTTCTCTGGTGGCTTCCCCTGAACACTTGTCTCCTCCAAACCTCCCCTGCTGAGTGCAGCCCCTTCCAGCTTTTCCTCCCCCTCGGTGTGACCCAGGTTTTCTAGGTGCAGGCAGTGGGTGTAACCACACAAATGCAGATTGGCCACATCACCCTGAGTTGGAGGAACAGCAGAGGTCACTAAGGGTTTACCGGCACATGGTGGTGGTGGAGGGGTGAAGAGAAGAAACAGTGACACAGTTAACTACAGATGACTCGTCCTGGTTCTGGCTGAGGTTTAGTGCCACCTTCGCTCCATGCCGCAGGAAGGGCTACACAGGAGAGTCTTTGCTTTGGAGCCTGCCCCACTGAAATGAATACAAATATCCCCACCAACTTCATGAGCCTGGGGGTGTGGGGCATCTCTTTTCAGATAGGTATCTAGAGGCACATCAGGGCTTCAAACTGCTTCCAGAATGGTGCTTGTCTCATTTTGTTTTCTTTCTTTTCTCATGGGCAAGCACTACTTGTGGTAGGTCACCCTTGCTTTCTCTGCCTGCCCAGAACTGCTTTAGAGCACTGATTAGATGGTTATAAATCACAAGGGGTCTGTGGTATTTTGAATCACTCCAAACTTTGGCATTATAGCTGAGGTCTTGAATGCACTCTCCAGCAAATCCACTCGGTATTGGTTTCTGTTTATTCAGCAGTGTTGCCGTATCAAACTTTCTGGAGCACTCTGAGGGAGACTTAAGTTTATTAAAAGAAGTCTGGGTAGCGGAGCCAAGTTTAGCTGCAGCCAAGTTATTCAGTAAGACAGCAAGTTGGGTAGCAAAGCAGAAGGATAACTCTCGCCTCTGTGCTGATGTCTGGCTTGAAAGCCTGCATCTGCTCTGTCTGCAAATGCCGCCACGTGCAAGGGTCCGTCCTGAACAGGAATTATCTGCACCCACAGCAACCCAGGATTTCAACCTTAGCTCATGTGAAGAAGACACCTGTGTGCTTTATTTGTCTCCACTTGAAAGTAACACTGTCCAAGATGCGTTTTCCACCAAATAAGGGCCCTACAGACATGAGGAGAAACAGTAGTAAATTTTGCAAGAAAATGTTTTCCAGTGGCAAAATACTAAGTTGCTAATATCTCTCACAAATGACTTATTTTCCACAAATTTTCAAACAACATGAAGGAAGGTTTCCAACATTGCTGGCAAGCAATGTTGGAAATCCACACGTGGATTTTCCCGCAAGTTTCCTTGCTTCTCAGGAACCCACTGATATTTGCCACACTTCCCCAGCCCTTCCCTGAAAGAGATGCCATAGCTGGGATCGCAGAGCTTTTACAGTCCCTGACAAAGTGTTTCCTGGGAGATACGGACTCGGGAAGCCCTTGACAACTGCTGACTAAAACTGGCACGGTCCTTGTCGTCTCCACCACTCTTTACAGCTGAATATCTGCACTCAAACCTCTTCACTGCAATGGCAGAGATTGTGCCACTTTGAAGCAGCAGCTACCCCAGGTCTGTGGAGTGTGTCTCACCGAAGGGGTAAAAAAGAAAAGAAAAAGCTACGTCTGCAGTATGAATTTCCTGTGATTTCTGTTTCCTGGGCAATTTGGAAAAGAGTATTTTTGTTGCAGCATTGGAACAAAAGCAAGAAGGAGGTCTTCATGCAAAGGGCAAACCCCAAGTTTGGAGCAGCCCTTTGCCCGTGCATGTTCCCTGCCATGCTTGACGCCCCCTGTGCAGCCCGGCTCGGGACGGGGGGCTCCTCAGTCCAGCTGAAACGCTACCGCTTCTTGAGGGGAAAGGGGTAAAAGTGAAATATTTCTAATGGCTTTTTGTCATGCACCTAAAACAAAGTTACCAGGACTGGCTGCAGCCACGGCTTTCAACGAACACAGCTTCGTTTCCCCAGGAGCAGAAAGTCATGCTGCTCTACTGGGTTGAAGTATGTTTTAAAGTGCTTCATACCTGTTCAAAACCCCCTGAGAACCAACATACCTATGTCACTTTGGAGCCCCAAACTGGAGTTTTGCCATACCCCCAGGGTAGGAGAGAGTAAATTTGCCCGGCTCCCAGCTGGCTCGGTTGCCCGTTTCGGCACACAGTCTGAGCTCAGAGCTTGCGTAAGGCTTCTCAGGAAAGAGAGAAGACATGCTTTCCGGGCTAGCCGGGCTTTCCAGGGCTCTGCTCTTGGCCAAGCAGGGCAAGGCCAAGTTTTGGCCTTGCAGCTTGCAGGCTTACATGACTGCCCATTTCACCTTTGCCTGGATCCAGCCCCAGGGAAAGGGCTGCGGGAGCAAACGGAGAGGGGCTTTCTGCAGGAAGGGTGGATGTCACCCACAAGCAGCAGAAAGGATGGCCTGAAGGCGAGGACGCTGGCCTGGGTCTCCCAGGGTTGACCCAAACCAGCCCACACTGCGAGTCCTCACCAATAAAACGGGGGATGACACAGCGCTCTGTTTCCTACCGGGGTGTCAGGAGGATAACAAAAATACCTTATTGCTGCGAGGCCCTCCAATGCTACGCTTGGAGGAGAGCATAAATCCCCGCACAGCTTCTTTGAGTTAGGCCCTCTCTGCCTTCCTGTTCTCTCCTTTTGCGAACGCGTTGCACTCTCTGGGTATAATTACTAACACCTGAGAAAAAGACTTTGCAGGCTGGAGCTGCGCCTGTCCTTCTGCTTCTCCTGCCCAACAGACGCACCCAGGTGGGGCCAGAGATGCCAGAGGGCCAGGCGCAGCCCCAAGAAACATTCATTAATTGCAGAATAAAAAGAGATCAGCCTTGGGGTTTTATTACTCACAAATTTAAACAACAGACTGGTGGGCATTCCCTTTTAATTAAGTAATAATGTGCATTTACGGCTAAATGCAGCTCTCCAGTTGCTGACAAGTTGCCCGCATAGCCCTCTGTCCCCGAGCGGCCAGACGCCGTGTGCTGGTGGCCTTTCTGAGCGGCCAGGAGGGGACCGGTGGCTGCTGCTGGGCCAGGGCACAGCCCCTCTGCTGGGGGGGACCTTCTTGCAGAGATTTGCTGCACAGCCTTAGCCAAAGCACTTTGATGCCGTGTGCCAGGCTCTCGGGCAGCATATTAGCCATAGCACAAGCTGCCTCTCACGGGGGAGTCGGGCAAAATTCAATGTTTATAAAATACAAGCAAAACGCCCCAGGGCAGCATAAAATATTACCTTTTTTCCTTTATTGGCACTCACAGGAACAGTTAATGCTCGGTTTGGATAGACCTGACGACTCTGCTGCTGTTCATCGTTTATCATCTATAAGTTATTGTGGCTGCAAATCATTTGTCCGATTTCTCTTTTTTCTCTTTGGCAGATGGCAGTGTCTGTGAAGCATGACACCCTTGCAGGCATCTGACTTACTGCCAGGCAGGAAGCTCGAGGACCTTTGGGGATAAAACGACCCTCGATATTAATTGACCTCTAATGTTCATGGACTGATGCGCTGTGATTTGCGCAGACCTCCCCCATCCAAACATTCTCTGCCTGGGTCTTTGCTTGAAGACTGTGCTGCTTCCTGCTTCCAAGAGGAGCCTGCGTCGGTGATGGGGCAGCACACATAAGAGTGTAATTTTATTCCTCTTCTACTTAATGTTCATGCTTCAGCTCCAGTGCAACCTCTTCCAAGGTGGGGCTCTAACGCACTTAAGCTGTAGCTAGACTAAGGCAGCGTGGAGAAAGCCCCCCCACTGTAATTTAACATGAAAGGCAACGTGCAGAAGCTACGCTTCTCCAGCTGATGTCCCGTTTGTTGTGGGGTGGAAGGGTAACAGAGCTGAGCAGCTCCTGCAGCTGCAGAGAGAGGGTGTTCCCAGCCCCAAGACACACTGAATCAGTCAATGTACTGTTCTCCTCCGCTGCCTTATTAGCAGTTAAAAACTAAGAAAACACAATGTCTTCCTCAAACATCTGCCTCATTTGCCTTCCTCTCAGCATAGCAACGGCCCCCGCTGCAGACCAGCCCTCATTACTGCAGCGCGAGGGGAAGCGTAGGTCAAATTCTTCTCGCATAACGAGCTACAACCCTGTGATCTTTAATAGGATTATACTGGGGGAAAAGGACAGGACTCGGCCTTGTGATTGCAGAGCAGCTTATGATTCATGGACATCAGTGTACTGTCTGGGGACATCCTGGACGCTGCCTCCTCCTCCTCCCATTAAGATCTCTTTGTGTGGAGACATGGGGTTTGTTCAGCTGTCCCTAACCTCAGTCCCTGACCCTGCGCAGCCAGTACCGTCCAGCTGCCTGGGGCTGGGCCGAGTCCAGAGCAGGATGGAACAGCCCAGTAAGCAACAGAAGTGACCAGCTGTGCTCCCTCTGGGTTTGTGCCTTGGGGTTGACTGGCCTTGTAACTGAATCGCACTTTAATTCGCTCTTATCTCCCCCTATCCCTATAAAATACAATTTCCTTTTGCCTTACAGCTCTCCCCTGGAAGAGTACTTTGATAACAACATGCAGGCTGGCATGTGCTGCAGCACTGGGGACTCTTGGGAACGATGCCTCCTCTCTCCTGCACGCAACTTTTAGTGGTGAAACTTGATATTTTTGAGGCCCCCGTAGTCAAATTTGGTTGAAATTGGCTACCAGGCTCGAATGTAAGGGTGGCAAAATGGATAGTCCACGAGATCACATGAAACTTCCTTCCAAAGGAAACAGGTCTAAAACATACCTAAAACTAGGTGAAGGAGCACAATGTGTTAAGAAGAGGGGCAGATTTACAGGACGGAGCCAGAGCATGTGCAGAAGGATGCTCTCTCAGGGACATCCTTCTGGAGCACTCTCACAGCCAAACAGCCCATTTCCACCCTCAGTTAAAAGTTATTTCCTCCATGTATGATGGGCCTGTACTGAAGGGTAAAGACCCAGGCAACACTGAATCATGCATTTCCCACCTCCCACCGTCACTAATGCACCGTACGCCACTTAGGAACGAAGGTTCGGGGTTTCTAGAAATAGAGCAAAATAAAATATCATGTCATCTGCCTGAAGATCCAGCAGCCCACATGTTCTCCCACACACGCTGCTGCGAAGGCACCACGCCGGTGCTTTGGGCAGTTCTCTGGCTGCTCCTTCAGTAGCAGATTAGATCCAAGCTTCGATTCCTGAGCAGGAGCGTGCTTCAGAGACAAGCGCTCATATCAGCAGCATTCACCAGGGGCAGTGGTCCTCCCTGCACCAGGGTGAAGCCTGCGTGAGTTCAGGACAGAGGAGTGCTACCAGCAATATTAACAGTACAGCCTTCATTTTTCTTTCGCAGGAATGGGATGATCTTGCTGTAACCAAGCCTGAATACAAGCCCCTGTCCTCTCAATATAGCCCACCCCTTCACTGCAAAATACAAAAGATGGTAAATAAGATTCCTATCATATCCTAGCAGGGAGAAGAGTTTCTCCAGAAAGTGTCTATTTATATAATCTCTGCAGGGCTCAGATACCACAAAAACCGGTAAAGAATAATATCTTGGAGTGCCTGTTGCATTGCAGCTTTATGTATCATTCACTGTTTGTTACCAAACTTAAACCTCTTTCAGGATTTCTGCTCCCAGGCTTGCCCCAGTGAGTAACCACATTTTGGGATCACGTTACATTTTCCACAAATTTCCCCCGTATTGTGTCTAGCCATGTTTCTCTTCTCCGAGCCCACAGCTCCTCCCTGTCCACACTCTCCAGGAACAGCAGCCGGGTAATGCTCATTCCTCCACCTGGCTCCTGCATGGGGACATTTCTGAATATAAATTGCAGACTATTTAACATTGTGCATCTCAGCACCACCCCACGATTCTCTTGTGCTCTCCACTGACACCTTGCTGCCAGTTATCCTTTATTAGCAGCACTTCAGGCAGTTTTAAAAATTGCTAAGTCTTTGTCAGAGCCAAGGCAATTTGAATGATTTTTGAGGAACTCTTTTTAAATGTTCTACTGAGACCCAAATATATTCCACCTTATCACATGCCCCCTGAATCTACTAAGCTTGCAATTCTACCTCGTAGATTCATTTAAAATTCATTTTGCTGGGGCATATGTAAATTTGTTAGACTGCTTATCCCATATTCTGAGGAAACTGCCTTTTAGGCAAGCTTCTATTGCTGGGAAGTCTAAAGACCAAAGTCCAAAAGGGTTTAGTTCACATCCAGCGCCGGTGGTGGTTCACTCATTAAAAGAGATTTCATCTCTGTCTGCAAACTTCATGCTGCCTTCTGATGGGTTATGGGCTTGTTGGAGACTCCCGTCTTCTGCTCATTTTATGTGATCGATTGCGATTGCAAGCTCCAGACCCTAAACCTTCCCTTGCCAGAGTCCAGCAGGAATATTTGATTTCTCGCTGGCCCTGGTGATTGCTGTAGAGCTCACAGCAGCTCAAGTCAGGCAGATGGGCAGCATCCAGAAGACCTGTCTTGGGGGATAAAGACTAGGCTACAGCTTTACATGAATGGTTTACTAACATATTTATCTGATGCCAGAGAGGTCAACCATCCTTTTCTTTAAGCACTTGGGACATTAGGAAAAAGCTTTGGACTGTCTGTAAATATGTACAAAATATGAATTATTCAGGATTGCTGAAGATAGCTCTGTTATTCAGGGAACTGCCCAATTAAAAAAGTTCAGGTGTAAAGAAGAACTATGAAAGAAACACCAGAACAGAGAGGAATAATGTGTGGCTTAGGCTATAAACAGCCACATCACTGAAACATGAGAGGTCCTAGCCCTGGGCTTGCTGGCCCGCTGGCCGTGAGTACAGGCGTGTTGAAGTGGCAGACGCACACCCAGCAGGGCGAGAGGGATGTGTCCGCCTTGCGCTTCCCGTACCCCGCAGATTCCCAAGTGACACCATTGCCTTTGATCCCTGACCCTTGTAACCTAACACACGTGCCAGTATCCACATTTACAGATTTTCTTGAAGCAGGTATCTTTGTACCTAGGAAGCTCAGGGTTTGTTAGGCATGCACATATCCTAGTTGCGAAGTGACAGGAAGACCCAGAGGATTGCAGAAGGGAAGGCATTTTATTAGTAGAGAAGAGCCGATCGCAAAATACTCAGATCCTGAACACAGTAAGGGTGAGCAATTAGCAACAACAGGAATCCTCCACCGTGCAAAACAGCTATCCTGCCCGTGGGGGTTGGAACTAGATGATCTTTAAAGTCTCTTCCAACCCAAACCATTCTATGATTCTATTTTGATGTACCACAATGAATCACGGAAGATTACCTTTTAAATACCCCAAGTCCTCTGCCTGTTCTTTCCCTACAGCACTGTGGGGGCTTCTGTCTCAATAAGCAACTCTGTAGGTAAAGGCCAAGTCTCTCAGCCAGCTCTGCTCTCTACACCCCTGGTGCACTTCATACCTGCCCCAAGAAACAAGCCACATTCAGCCCTGCAGGGACGTGTCCTTCAACACATGCCAAATGCATCTCCTCACAGTATTTAACACGATCTGTTGTGGCTCCCCAAACAATAAAAATGCAAAAGAAAGCTTTCATACTGTAGGCAACTGCGAACACTAGACCATCTGGTCTACTAACCTTCTTACTTGTGGATACTGCAAACATTTAAAGATCTGCCTGGCTAAGCACCCTTTCATTTGCTCATGGAGTTGGAAGTTAGTGGAGAGATATGAACAAACTAAACAGAATGCAATGAATGACTGCCAAGAAAATCCAAGTGGACTGCTAAAAGCAAAGTAGCTTTATTTTGCAATTTCTAATCAAAACCAACATTTTGATTAGAAATTTATGTACGCGTTGATTAACTATATTATTCCTCAAAAGGAAGCAAATTGCTCTATTCATGCTAACATTATTTTTCTCCTTTTTTTTTTTAATAGACAGCTAATCAAATAATAATTTCCATCAATCCACATATGAAGCAGGTTTAAAGATTTCTAATGCTGCCTCCTAAGGCATCCTAAGTCGATGGCAAAACTTGAATCGCCTGCAAACAGAAAAAGACCAAGGCTCAAAGAGTTAATGCTTGTAGCATATCAGTGATGACAGGGAAGACCTGAGAGGGTTTAAATAGTATGAAGAGCAAGGAGCCAATTAGCAGAATGGTCCAGGATAGAATTAGCGTTCAAGGGTAAAGATAGGAAAGGAAAACGTGGAGTATCAGGAAGGACTTCATGGCAGTGAGATATGCGAAATTATCTCCCAGGAGTGAAGTGGCAGAAGCCGTACTGCTCGGTACATTTAAAATTAAGTTGGACAAAGCGATAGTGAGCGCACGCAAGATAACAGTTCTGCTTCAGCAGGAAGACGGGCTCAAGTTATTTTCATCTTCAACTCCTTGGAGCTGGCTCATAGCATGATTGTTTCTAAGCAGGAAAGCAAAAGTGTTCGCCCAAAAGCAGGTAACAGAGAGCTCTGCCTGTACCTACTAGCACTGGCAATTTTAAGACATTTTGCCAGACAGATCTAGGAAAGACAGGAAAAGCCATGAGAGCTGAGACTGCTTTTCAACTCTACGCTAAATCAAGAAAAACCCAACACGAAACAAAATTCTAAAATAAATAGCATGCGAAAGAGAAATTTAGAAGTAGATCGAAAAGAAAACGATAGGATATATATACACACACATATAGTGATAGAATTAGTTTACTACCTAATAGACAGTCATTACAGCATCACAACTAGAATTTACACCTCTGGACTATTGTTTACATTCCCCTAATGTGCCTTGTAAAAGAGACGTGTCATCAATATTTCCTGGTCCCAGACTAAATTACGCCTTTTGTACAGGAGATGTTGCAAAACAGTCTCTCTCTCGCGGCAATGCGGGAGTCAGGGCCGGGCTGTGACGGGTTCTACCACCGATTTCCTGCACGACCCAAAATCGCTCCCTCCACCCTGATAACATGACGGTGGATGGGACTGTCTGCCAAGCGTGCTTCATCTTACGTCTCTTGCTCAAGTCCTTCTGAAGGCAAAACTCTCCTAGCTGTGACTAAAAATTAGTCGTGCCCAGAAACAGGGACTTCAGCGAGTGCCGTTAGCAAAAAATCACAGCCTACTATGGTGAGGATTTAATATGAGTATTTGAACTCGCAAAGGTTAAAACGGCTCCCTTGCAAAGCAACTGGGCCGGGCACTGAGTAGTGGGCAGCCTTGACATGGTGGTGAGCCAAGAAGTTGGGTGGGAGGCAGGGGTCCCTCTGCAGCACCCCATTTAAGGCCACAGCGTTGTACGCTGCAGATCTGGCTCCGGACTTGTTTGCAGGTTTGGTGGAGGGGCTCTAGGACCTCTGATCCAGCATTGCAAGAGAGAGAGAGACACAACCCTTAGGAAAAAAGGAAACTGTTGTGGAAAAAGCCTGCTATAGCTCATGAAGGCAGCAGGCAGCTTTGAACTGGCGCAGATCCTACACAATAAAAGTGACATACTCGTTTAATGCATTTCCTTCAACACTAGCTGGGAACTATAAGACCCAGCTGTGCAGCACAACACATCACCATACAGCCAAGCAGATACCTATAGATCTGACTTTAGCAAATTAAGCAATCCATTTACTGCCTATTTCTGCTACTACTGAGACTTGCATGTGGGTAGTACGTGAGGGGAGAGAAAAGACACAGTGAGATTTGTGCTGCTGCCGACGTCTGTTATCACAGCAGAGAGGCGCACTGTTAAGATGCTAGTCTGTGTCTGGAGATCTTGGCCAGAGTCATGTCGAAGCTGCAGGATAACGTCGATCAGCAGCAGCTCCGAGGGACCAGCTAGGCTGACAGCATCACCGGCTGTACGGGGAAAGGACTGGCCAGATGGAAACCAGGCCTAATACAGTTTACGCTTGGCAAATGTCACTTTTAACAGTGATTGTGACCACTTTTTCCTCGATCCACGCTTTCAAGTCTCAGGCTCACATTGTGGTCTGGTTAATGCTCAGAAGGGAGAACCAGTCACATGCACCACCACCCCCTTATGTATTTTTCTGGCAAAAGTCACAAGGTTATAGCAAGAAAAAATGGGACAAAACTGAAGCATTTCTTGGCTGCAAGCCCTGGCCAAGCAGGGAGAACTGTTAAACTGTGGGACAGTTTTCAGGCAGAAGGGACACAGCCCAGTCTCATACTTCATTCAAAACTAGACTGCCAAGAGCATTGGAGAGTGTGCTGTAGGCAATGATCTTGCAGAGAGTCCAGCAAGCAAGCAAACAGAAACTCAAAAATTAGCCATAACACACACCCCCACCCCCACATCAAATCATAGAATGGTTAAGAGTTGGAAGGGACCTTAAAGATCACCTAGTTCCAACCCCCCTGCCATGGGCAGGGGCATCTCCCACTAGACCGGGTTACTCAAAGCCCCATCCAGCCTGGCCTCGTTTCCTGGCCTGGAAACTGAACCTATTTCAATTTCCTAAAGCTCCACAGAGCCAGGCACAAGGAAAACTGGCTTTCCTGGTAGAGGCAGTTTTGTCTGTACAATGTCTATGCCTGTTGTCCAAGAAGACTATCTGGAAGTAGCTGGTACTATGTTCTCCATTGGGCTTTCACGGCTGAAAGATTAGAAATACATATTTGTCACATATATTGACATTCTTATTACCTCTGCCATTAATCTCATTACCTCTCCTGGCTAAGCTATTGCTTTCTTAAGCAGCTGACTGTACCAAATTAAGTAGTAAGCTGTGTCTATCAAATCACGTAGGTCAGACTTTTCTTCCTTCTCTCAGGAAAGGTGATTTTAAACAAAAGTTTCTATTAAGTGAGGTTGGAAAGAAATTCATCCTGGCTTTTATCTTAATGGTCTTTTGAATGTCACCTTTCCATTTAGATCCTCTTGTGATAATCAGGGGCTTCCCACTGACACACAAAGGCTTTGGCAGCTCTTTTCATAATACCTGTCCCTTCAGGCAGCGCTCTAATTCGGGGAGCTTGAGTGTCTGTAGAAAGAAAAGCAGTGCTTATTAAAACGAGCACACAAACTTCATCCACTCTGAGCCTTGTACATTCTTCCCCAGTGAAAAGGATTTCCAGTTCCTTTTTATGGAAGTGAAGCCTCATGAATACAGAAAACCCAGTGGATCAATCTGTTAGTCATGCCATGTCCCCCAGCCTTCCTCTAGAATAATAGCAAGCCTCAATTAGGAGCAAAAAGAATTAGTAAAATATCAGCACAAATGATCAGACATCAGATATCTGTGTGAGACTTGATAACAAAGCACAGAGAATTTATTTTTGTCTGGAAGAGTGTATCTGTTATGGTTGCATGGCATTACCAGTACTATCTGAAACATTCTCTCCAGACCTTTACAAACTGCATTTAAATCCCTCCTGAAAGTAATTTTCTTCATGTTACTTCTACAATGAGAAACCAGCAGGTACTGTCTTTTTTTTTTTTTAATCTGTATTTTAAAATACCTGCTACAAGACCCATTAAAAACTGCACCCTCACTGACAGTGACAGATCTCTCTCTTCATCCTACCTTAACGCTCCTCTTCATCATCGTCTCCTGCTACGACTTCTGAAAAATACAACAAGCAGGCAAGGGGAGGCAGGCAGGAAAATTTCTCACACCTCTTACCCAACTTTCTGCCATGAAAAAAATAAGTCTCGGGGAATGAGTGCTCACCCCAAAGAGTTCAGTGAGGCAGAGGGAGAGGCGCACACATGTCATTCCTTCAAGCAACGGAGTGATCATCATGGCTTCCCCCTGTTTCTCTTCACAGCCTCACCTGAGCGCGATTGCTTTGATCATTGCCAGCGCTGGGGGCAATTAATCTCTCAGTGTCTGCTTTTTGCAGCGCTGCATTTGCAGGGCCCGACACCAGGCACAAACTGATGTAGCTCCGATGCAATGTGATGGTCTGGCCTAACGCAAATAAAGAATTGAGCATAGCTGTGTGTTGAATGGAAAGATCAAGCTGAATTGCAATGTAATCCCCACCTAATACTGACGTGGAGGAACAGTCCCTGCCTAACAGGGTGCAGACGACCAAGAGCACAGAGCTGCTGATTAAACAAATAAAACGGCTCTGATGAGCAGAGAAATGCCAATGCTTCCATCAGCAGTTCGTTTAGGCAAGCTTTCAGCGCATGAGTAAACAAATGCCAGATGCCCCCCCCAGAGCCGCGCAATGATATCAAGAAAAACTCAGGTGATGGATGGATATCTAAAGCGTTAAAAAAATCAATTTCTTTGCACCACTTGAGAGCAATAAAGGAAGTATATCTGACACAAAAACTGGCCAGCAACACCGGGAATGCTGCGCTTCTGCCTGCTTTCTGCCCGTTTCAGTTAATCAGCAAGATTTTCACGAAGGTCAACACATTTTAATAATGTCATCCTGGCCAGCGAACAAACAGCTTTCAAATTTGAGCAATTACTTTGGAAAACTCAGGCTAGCATCCCCGTCCGTTCACAAACTTGCCATTCTGGGGGAGAACCTGAAACTGGCTAGGAGGCTAGATGATCAACTTAGGATAAAAACTCATGAGACCCTACCCTCAACAAGAAAAGCATTGCTCTTTGCAAGGGGGACAGAGCGTTTTCTGCCATTCCCGCACAAATCCCGCACAGGGGCGAACCTGTCCCCGCAGCTGGGCAGTCGTAGCCTGCGGCTCTCACCTGGTGCCCCGCAGCTCCCGGGGTGCCTCATCCCAGGCTCCGCTAATGCAGCTCCGGCTCAGCTCTGCAGCTCCGGCAGGTTTGCCACGGGGAGCAACAAATACGTAGGTTTTTGGTCTTGCACTTCTCCCTCCACTTTGTGGCACAAATAAAACATTTATGCCAGCGTTTTACCACCCCTCCCTATCTAGCCATGCCACGTCCTTTCCAAAAAGATTTATTGCCAAAGGATTTCCTTTTCTCTTAGTATTAATACACTATAAACATCCATTTCTCAGAAAGCAGCAACAGCATTCGACCCAACCTCAAGCGCACCATTACCACCCTGCCCTTCACGGCAGTACCTCTCTAAGAGCCCCAGACTGAACATTCAGCCTCACAAGTTATTTGTTTGGGGATTTGAAAGCATTTTCGTATGATTCTAGATACAAAACCCACAGGCACCTGTGGTTTCGTCATTATCTCACCCACAACTGGCATAACTACTTCAGGTACCAGTGAGAAAAAGCACAATCTCAGGCAGCAAACCCAGGAATTTCACAGGTGGAAATAAATCATCCCTTTCTGACCTCAGCTCTCAGGAGAGAACAGCTGTGAAATGCCACCTTCAGCATTTATCCGCATGGAAGACGTTAGCCCAGCTTTCCAAACTAGCTGTCACCTTGGAGCAAGGGAAAGGAAAAGCTCTCGCACCCAGACGAACAGACATGCAGAATTACTCATTAAAGGCATTGATACCTGACATGGCGAAACAACCTCCATTTTTCTTACTTACTGATATTTTGTTTTTTTACAAAGCATGACAACAAGGATACAAGGATTTTCAGCATAGCTGATACAGGTTAGTTAACAGAGGGTGCATGCATCTGAAAACGGCTCGGGGACTAATTGACAGTTTTCTGTGTTGCCATAACTCTTTCTCCTAATATGTGTCTCATGGACTCTTAATGAAGCAGAAACTTAATGTGAAAAAAAGAAAAAAAAAAGTCTTTAGCTGTGTCATTAAAAAGTGATGTCTCGATGCACATACAACATGTGGAATCCAGTCCCACGAGCTATTCAGCCTGGACTAACACCGTGTGCCTTGTGAGACTGGTTGCGTCACCCAACAACCAAAAGCGATGGTTCTCTCCGAGAGAAGGGGCTGTTGGAGGATGGTCGTGGGGAACCAGCCTCGTCCCCGCCTGCCGATGCAGATGGCTGTCAGGATGTGGGTGGGTCCCTCAAATTGGCTCACAGGGGAGTGCTAAACAGGGCTCTGACTGATTAATTTGGTCATCTTGGCACACGTTCTGTTCAGCGTTGAGCTCATCGTGGGTTGAGATTTGAGCTACTGGTGCTTTGCTGGTCCAGAGAGAGGAGAAAGCTTTAACAATTGCATTAGGAAGCCCCTGGTGTTCCCTGCCAGTGTGTGCAGCATTGACTTTTGGAGGATGTTTCCCTACCCTCAGAAAGCCCATTTGCTTATTGGTTTTATCGGTGACCATCGTTTTTCTGAGCTATGCAAAGAAAAGAGGGGAAATAGTTAATGAGCTCAGTCTGCCAAAGTGGAAACGCGTGGGGCAGGTGGGGGCTTGTTCATTCCTCCACAGCACAGCTGGGGGCTTCTCAAAGAGAAAAATCACAAGAGATGTTTGTACCGAAAGTGAAGGCACCCTGAGCATAGAGCCTGCGTGAGACTGATCACCCAGCCTCTTATAGCCAGCATTGTTAAAGCTTATTTACAACCCATCAAGTACAAAGTGTGTCACTGCACTACGCTAAGACAATATTGTGCGTATTCCAGAAGTACTGGAGGGTCGTGGCAGCGAAGCACGTGGGGTTCAGCAGGTGCAGATCCATCGAACCTGCACCTGTGGGAAGGTGAAGAGGATGACTCTGCTCCGCTTATCTCCCTCGGCTGACTGTGGGGGGATCCTGCAGGACTACGGATCACTGCTCCCTGCAGCAATCTGGTGGCTCCTGCTCAGCTCTGAGCCTCGCTGGGTGACCAGGGAACCAAACACCGGAACAAAAGGTGTTTGGTACCCGCGGTGTGCGGGAGGAGATGGGGTGGTGTTTCCCTCTCATGTGGCCAGGGGAAGAGCAGAGCCTGCAGTAACCAGCACAGTCACAGGCTTTCCTCCAAAGGTTCGGGTTTTGAAAGCCTTCTGTAGCTGTCCCTTCCCTGGGGAGGTGCCCAGTGGGAAACAACCCCCTGGTGAGCAGGTCTGTCTGCTCTTCATCAGGGTCTGGTGTATGTTTATGCTGCTGCACCGGGGCTGCGCACGGAAACCCTGTGGGCAAACAGTTCTCTCACCCAGCATAGGATGTGGTAAGCTGAGAAGTTCATTTTGCAGGGACTTTATTTTGTACAGAAGAGAGGTTGCGGTGTTGTAGCTTGGGCAGTTAATTAAGAACTGAGAGCCGTTTTCCTGGGGCAACGTGCTTGTTGGATAAAGACCTCCCTTAGAGAGGGCGGTTGGTATTATTTATGGCTTGAGCTGACCTAACAGCTTGCTGCCAAGGAGAGGAAAAGTCCCACTTCTCCCTCCCTGCATTGACACCAGCCCTGGCAGCCTCCTGAGCTGGCTCTGCTCCCTGAGCTGGCAGAGGCAACCTCCCCAGGTCCCAGGGGGGCAGAGACCAGGAGCAGGAGCCCCTTCCCCGGGAGCTGCTAGATCAGATCAGCCACAGGGTGCAAATTCCCCTTTGGTGCTAAACAGAGGTGAGATGAAACCTGCTTGAAACACCTTGATACGGCTTCTTGGCGTACACAAATAACAGTAGGAGCTGATTATAGCATTATTTTCCTGCAAGACACCTGCCTCACTCACTAGGCGGGATGGGACGTCCAATGCTCTGATTCATTCACTGCACAACAACATCCAGCACATTAAGCAAGAAACATATGCCAAAGGAACATATAATTAAGTAATGAAGCAGCATCATAAAAAAAAAAAAAAAGGCCCTGAATGACAAAGTTAAGGAGAAAAGCGCAACTTTATTTCTGTAAATGCCTGAATTCCAAGTGGCTCCATCAGGAAACGCGCCCTTTTACACGTAGCTTTTAACGTAAGACTCCCTACTTTTTTAATGATAAAGAAACTGTATAAGATAGAAAGATGTACCAAACTGAAGTAATGCCCAGTTGTGCACGAGATGATTTGAGAGCGTGTCGCCGCAGCCCCGCAGCTAAAAGACAGTCAGGTCTTTTAGCTAATTCATCTCATCCTGCTGGAAACATTTTAGGGGGAAGGGGCGCTGACAGTATTTCCTGTAGCTCTGGTCAATGAGCCAGAAATTCTTCACGTTTGTCATCTCAGCACAGGTCTTGAGGATTGAAACTCTGAACTGAGGCACCTGTAGTGACCAGTAGCACAAAAAGTACAAAAGTACTTTTTGTGGACCAGATTTCAGCTCCTGTAAGTGCTGAATTAACCTGTTTCCATGACCTAGAAATGATATTTTTTCTGCAAACACAGCATGGCTGAGTCTCGAGTTTATTGTGTCTCTCTGACTATCTGGCATTTCTCTTAAACCTCTTGCCTGTGAAGAATGTGAAAATCTTAAATTACCATCAAAAAGGAAAAAGTTTTGATTATTCTGGCTGGAAAGAAATACGGATAGCCTGGGTGCAGTGTGTAGCTGCAGCAGCAGAAGGCAAACCTCACCAGGGCTGCTCCGCTGCCGGTGGCGTTCCCGGCATCCGCTCTTCCTCTTCAGCCACTTGCCTCAGTACAAAATAACAAAAAGTGGGTTTAACACCTCTGCATGCAATTCGGGATTTTACAGGCAGGAACTTGGACGGCGACATGAAGTACCGGTTTGCGTGGGCAGGTTGTGGCATGAAAGTGGGTGTGCAGGGGGAATGGTCAGATGGCGAGTGGTCTGGTGACACGAATGGGACCCAGCAAGGCGCCTGTCCCACACCTGCACCCTGGGGACCCGTCCTTCTGAAAGGCCCCCGCAGGACCCGCAGGTGTCGGGTAGACGAGCCGGGCACCAAAGGGCTGCTACGGGCACTCGCTGGCTGTGGGTTTGGCCACGGGTCAATGCTGCACGCAGCTGCAGAGGGTCTGAAATTGGGGTATGGTGGGGAAAACCGGGGTGGCTGCTGCAGCAGTGCATGTCTGCGGCGGGGGTGCTGCTGCCGCCGCTGTGAGCAGCATTTCGTCTCCATCCCATCACCACACTAGCACCACCGCTGCTGCCAGAAAGATACTTTAAGCGTGACACTATGTAAAAATCTTATGGACATCACCTGTAATTTGATGCAGTTTGTATTTAGGAAAGCTGGATAAATTTGGGGAGGGACTCTTTATCAGGGTTTGTAATGATAAGACGAGGGGTAACGGTTTCAAACTAAAAGAGGGTAGATTTAGATTAGGTATCAGGGAAGAAATTCTTCACTGTGAGGGTGGTGAGGCACTGGAAGAGGTTGCCCAGGGAAGTTATGGGTGCCCCATCCCTGTAAGTGTCCAAGGCCAGGCTGGATGGGGCTTCGAGCACCCTGGTCTAGTGGGAGGTGTCCCTGCCCATGGCAGGGGGTTGGAACTAGGCGATCTTTAAGGTCCCTTCCAACCTGAACCATTCTATGACTCTAAATGAGGAACCATGGGTTTGCTTGCCATCCTGATTTCTCACTGCAGCGATGCTGTGACCTGAGTCTGGGGGCAGTGGTCACCAACCCTCCGAGAGTGCGCTGCCCATGCTGCCTGCTGCTCCCCAAAGTTTCCATCTACCCCCTGGGCTGAGCTATCTTCCAACCAGCAATGACGATACATGTCACTGGCTTTTAACACAGATAGAGTATTTATAGTTAGAGCTTTTGTACTTGCTTCCATAGCTTAATTAGCAATATGATTTCCTGTAGACCTCCCTGTACTTGTGGGAATGGTGGAGAACAGCAATTACTGTAGAAAGCCAGGGGCAGGGGGGTGGGGGATGGACAGGGAGATAGACACAGACAGACACCCGGAGCCATTTCTCTGCAAGTGGCGTAATGAGGAGATGGCACTCAGCTAATGCCGGCGGAGCGGACCGTGCGGGGCAGGTTTATAAGGGAGTAATGACTCATTTCGTGTTTGACTTGGGGAAGATTCCCGTGGTGCATAGGAAGAAATCTCATACATATTGAAATAAACCGGCTTCAGTCTGCATTAGCAGCCAAGCCTGTATTACCATTACTTTTGCATTTGAAGAAAAAGGATCTAAACAATATTATAACCATGCCCGGGAAATATGAACAGCTGCTGATGCCCTAAAATAATTGTGTTATGATAAGTGCTCAAAGGCCGTATCATCTAAGCTGTACAAACATAACAGACCAGATCTGTGCACTGAATCTAGCTTATAGCAAGGTACAGGAAGGGAGACGAAGGGAAAAAAATGAGAAACAGTGACAGGGGGAAGGAGGTCCAGAGCAAAGAGTTCCTCAGACCCACTATTCCCATGGTGAAACAAACCAACCTAAGCAAATCCCCTTCCCCTGGGCAGGTATTTCTCCCAGAAAACCTTTTTCTAGCCTCCAGCCCTGTCGCAAGCAACTGGCCTTACGCTGGCGCATCGTGTGTTTATATCACTCCGAAGGCTTTTCTCCTGACCCCCGTGAAGTGCACTGGCTGCAGAGAACCACCCCTGCGGAGCTGTGGCTCCAGCTGCTGCTGAGGGAAGGGGCTACAACCGCCAAATTCAAGGCTAGGAGTTTGGATTTCTGACACCCCCGGGCAGAGAAGCGCTCATGGAGCTGGGCTGCTTTCTCAGCTGGCTTCTAGCTCTGTGGCGAGGGAGTTGATTGAGAAAGCATGCCTCCCCCCAAAAATGAGAAAATCCTAAGCTCACATCTACATCAGTATTACAAAAACCTTTATAGCATGACATATATATATATATAAATATATATATATATAAATTGCTTCTCATAAAACTTCTCTCCCATGAGGTGGATAAAACTGTTTTCACCTATGAGAAGCTATGAAAAGGGATGTGGAAAGAATGAAAATGATCCAAAAGTCACCGTAGCAGCAGAGTTTTGACTACAGTCCAGGCCCCTGTGCCTCGCTGCTCAGCTCTAACCTCTGCACAGGCACCTTCTCCCACTGCATCCTCGGCCCCTGGTACGCCAGCTGCCAGCTGAGCCAGAATTCATATTTTAAGCAGTTCTCACTCAAGCAATTATGTATTTTACATGACTGTTTCGTAATTACATGCACAACGGAGGCATAGTTCTCTTCACTGCCACCCTTCGCATCCTCCCAGGCATCATTTAAAACCAGCGAGGAAAACATTTAGAGAAGAGTTAGGAAAGGTGAGCATCTGCATGTTTATGAATGAGAGCGTGCACCGGTGAAGCCATGCTTGTCCCCAGGCGTTGTTTATAAATCGTTTGCAGTATGAAAATGAAAACACAGTTGTGGCCACAGATGCGAGCA
>VYZM01013224.1:234170-260435 GCA_013398915.1 Dromas ardeola
TGCCGCCCCCTGCCGGCAGCAGCCGCACCCTCCGCGCTCGTCGCCTTCAGCCACCACGGAAAAGCCACCGCTGAGATGAGGAGGGGGCCCTCCAGCCACCTGCCCCCCCGGGGCCTGGGACCCCTTTCGAGGGTGAATATTTCTCTCTGGAACGCTCTAGGACTCAAAGATTGATTTTTGATTTTTTTTTTTTTCTTCTTAGAGGCTGGCGATCCTCCCGCGCAGGGTATTACTCGGCCTAACAAACCGAAAAGCCAGCACTAACAGAGAGCTGCTGCTCCGCAACTCTACCCTCCTCAGACTTGTGTCTGACACTGAGAATCTCTTAACGCTTTTTTGACCAACCAAAGAAGGCCTAAAATAACCTGACTTTTCAGTTACGAAAGTATAAAGGCAGAAAAGGGAGCTGAAAAGGAACCAAAATACTCAGCCACAACATCCGTCCATCCAAAGTTTTCCCTTGTTTACAGTCACAGCACAACTTGGTGCTCTTCTTTCTGTTTGTGTAGCAAAGCTCAGAAGGCTGAACCACCAAGAAAAAGTTAAGAGACCTCTTTGCACACGCAGCTTAACTGTGAGGGATCATTTTTTGAGCAACTAGAGTTTCCACCAAATGGATTTCGGTACCCTGCATCATCATCCCTGTATGCTGTTAGCACTGCGATATGACAAGATGTTCTGCACCGGTATCTAGGAAAAAAAAAAAACCAAACAACCAAAAACCCCAAACAAACCACTTTCTGATGAGTCAGAGCAAAATCCATTTGAGCAAAATCCATTTAAGCTGATCCAACCAAAAGGGGAGAACTCTCTTAAGAGATGCTCAAAAGTAAGGGTGGCAAGTTCTGCTGAAACCCAATTGTCATCTTCCTACACAAGAATTATTTTTCAGAGGAAGGCCGACTAAAACCACAGTACAGGATCACCTTCGGCATTACAAGGAAGCCCTGTGACAGGCACAACCCTTGCCCAGGTCAGGTGTTTGTTTTTGAAGCAAACATCCTGTTCCCAGACATTGGCTCCCACGGATTCACATTCTTGGAGCACATGAATTGGACTCCTCTCTGGCAAAACTAAACCAGCAAACAGACCCCAAGCACTAACTGGGGCTCCAGCCCCCTAGTTTTTATCCATGGCAGTCCTTAGGCTGACACCGACGGCAAGAAACAGTAGACTACAGCTTAAATCCATCTTCTCCTTCACCACCCTTAAATCACGCTGGAAGTGCTGCTCATGTCCTTTTTTCATAGTCACTGTTAAAGGTACAGCTGGAGCCTCAGCTGCACATCAGTTACAGACCTTTTGATCTTTTCAATGAGACTCAGTAGCTTTTATTAAAAAGGACTTATTTTTCTGAAGAACACTTGTTATATTTGTACTCTTCTCTTTCATTCATAAAGGCCTGAAGAAGCTGTTGGCCAAGCCACCTTGCCCAGTGCAGGCAAACAAACAAGTTTCAAGAGATGGATGTTTTGTTTTGATTTAAAAAAAAAAAACAAAAACAAAAAAAACAACTACTAACCAGGAAACATCCAATCTTTAGTTTGAAACACCCAGAGCTACCCAGTGAATAAATCACCATCATTTTTACGTTTGAAAAATTCACTTCTAAGTCAGAAGGACAAGATGATGTTGTAATTCTCTGTACTCGCGTGAAGGAATTTGAGACAGCGCACAGATGGCAGCTGAGTATTTTTACATTAGTGCCGCTGCATCAACAAGTGCTTCACGTAAGTGTAGCGTTCATCAGGACTTTACACAGTGGTGCACTTGGGTATCAGATCAAGGACGGCAGAAAGTTAGAAATCACTGATTAAACCACACTAGGTAAAATATTTCCCTGGGAAGTACAAAAAGCGGAAAATTACTGAGCATAAAGACAGTACAATAGTGTTCTGGGCTTTAAAAAAAAAAAAAGCTTGAGAGGGAAGGGAAATCTATGATACAGAAAATGCTTCAAAGACAAGAGAAAAACATTTGAATTGTAGAAGAGAGGGCACCTGGAACTCGTATTTATGCAAAAGCATGAAAACAGGTACGATGCTGTCAGTAAAATAGGAATAGCTGAGATTCTCCTTTCTACTAATACAGCTACATGAGAAAAATAATTTTAAAATAAGAGAATCCTTCATTAAAGGGTGATTTGAGTAAACTTAAAATAGTAATTACAGGGAATTTGCGAGAATGATAGCTTAAGAGAAGATAATAGTGCAATAAATGACAACAAGTGAAAAAAAAAGGTTTTTTTATTTCTCAGTGTTTCTCCACTGTCAATACTGTCCTTTTGCTGCAACACGTTGCAAAAAGCTCTCTGCCTTTTCCATTTTAAACAGCTACAATATTTACAGGCTGTTTCCAGTAACACACGCAGACACATACACACTCACAGACACGCAGGTACACATATCCCTATCCCTGGCAAGGTATCCGTTTGCTGGTAGAGGCAATATGTATTTTCATTGTCCATTACAATCCAAAGCCATCCTCCCATTTACGCTCTGCTCCCCTCTCCATTTCCTAACCAGCAGATTATTATCCAGCCTTTTGGGGGCGTCTGTGTAACAAGTCAACATAGCCAGCTACTTGATCCACCCCTTTCAGAGTTGTGGACTAGGTGCATGGGGATTATCTATTCAAACTGTACATACCAGAAGTCATAAAAATTGCTCATATTCAGATGTTTGTGACCGAGTGACATATGTATACTCCCAAAAATCTTTTGGAGCAGCCATCTTAATCACCTTTTTGGAAATATGCTTATCATGCTAGGGTGAAACAAGCCACATGCTTTACTTTCCACCAAGGTGTTATGTACCCACTTTTTTACTAAGGCACCAGTCATTACCAGTATAATTTCTGAAAGAGTCCAGCGCCACTGAATGTACTGCATTAGATTATCAAATAGCAAGCCAGACAAGAAAAGAATAGATGCCTATATAATAGGTATAAAATTCCTTAATAAAATTAAGTACATAAAACCTGTGGTGGTATAACCCCAAATCCAATATAAGTTGAATAATATTTGAATAATATCGTTAATGGTAAGAAATGCAATCTACCCCGCTCCATTTTGTGAATGGAGAGTTTCTGCAATTGAGAACGATCTTTAAAGCAGTGTCTTTGTGTTTACGCTCCCAGGTCATACGGTGGTGTGTGCATTATCAGAGAAACGATCTGAAGTTGAACCCAATTGTAAGGCGTCTCTTCTCCCCCCTCGCCCAAGTTCAGACAAAGCTTTATGGCCACTTGCCAAGCAGCCAAGGGCGTGGAACTGTGCCGCAGGTCTTCATCTTTCACCTCACCAGTCATCTACGCTTCTCGGAAGAGCTCTTCAGTTCGCAAAGGGGTTGCGAATATGGGGGTAAGGAATGCCTGGTGACAAATTAACTCAGCCAACTGGAAAAATTGAGATCACCGCTCAGAAATATGCCAAATGTCGCAGGCAAAACGGCTGTAGGACCAGTCTACCTACATGGAATTACCTTAAAAAATAATCATCAGCATCATCTTACCCCTTGGTTTCCCCACAACTCTGAAATCATTTCACAAATGCTGAATCACAAGAGAGATTCCCCGAATTCATCCCAAGTATCATACAGTGCAAGTGGCACAGAAGTCTTGGGCTCAGTGCTGTCACACACACATTTTAGGACTTTGTTTTAATCAGAACAATTTAAAAGATTTCACAGGGAGGTGAAATGGGAAGAGGTTTAAAAAAATTAAGTAGCAGCCATTTTTACCAATTAACATAA
This sequence comes from Dromas ardeola, assembly GCA_013398915.1. Taxonomy (NCBI): domain Eukaryota; kingdom Metazoa; phylum Chordata; class Aves; order Charadriiformes; family Dromadidae; genus Dromas; species Dromas ardeola. The sequence goes on from VYZM01013224.1 coordinate 237,923, forward strand.
TCTGCTTACTGGGGTTTTCAAACACATTTCTGTAATTGCGTATTTGTTTTAGGGAGCAGCAAGTCCTTATGTATGTACACATAGATACCACCTTTAAAGAAATCAGAGAAACAAAATAGATTGAGATCCACCTGGAAGCTAAAACAAAGGGACTCAACTGGAATATTGTTACGGCCAGAGAATATCACACAATGCAAGTGGACACAGTTAAAGCACTCATCTATAATGGGTTTTCATGAAAGCTTAGGAAGATCTGGAAAAAAAAATAAATCTGCTCTATGCTGAGCCCAATCTGGACTGACAGGACTAATTTAAAAATACTCCTCTCAAATATGCACAACAGGAGAAAAATACTACATATCAAGACAAAGGCCAAAGTAAAGAAAACAAAAGATGAGATTATCTCCATCTGGAAGAGGTTTCCATGGACAGATCTATCCTGTGGGGAGTGAGAAGAAAAACAAACATGATTTTGCCACTTGCACAGCGGAAACCAACACAAACTTTGCACAAACCAACATAAAATCATACATGAATCTTAAGAGTTCTGAATGCAAGAAAACTTAAAAAACAAGTTAATTTTCCAAAGCCTCATGGAAGAGTGAAATTTCAACTAGGTGGCTTCAGTTGAGCATATCTGGAATAGGTACAAGCACTGTGTGTGAATGGCTTCACAACAGGTGTCTGCTGAATATCAGAAAGAAGGCAGGTTTAACCTGTTAACTGGTCACAATTAAGTGCATCTCCTGAACAGAACACACCAAAGGCCTTAAGATTAAAAAAATAGAAAGATCCATCAATTCTCTTTGCCCCTTAAAAAAAGCCTTTCTTTTACCCCATCTGCTTTTTGCTGATGTAATTCCAGGCAGTTACATATTCTCTAGAGTCTTTGTGTTAACAAGCCATTAATTCCTATCATATCTATTACCAGCAATGGACATAGTCATTATCTCGCCCTGAAGAGACTGAAAGAGATTGTTCAGAGCCAGGGTTAACATACTGAAACTTGCTTCAGTCAAGTTTTAGATTTAAAAAAAGAAACAAAACAAAACCAAACCGAACAACAAGAACAACAAAACAACTACTATGTCTTTTGTTTTTCAGTCATTTGTTTACCTCAAGGCTTCAGTACAGGAAAAAAACCACCTCGTGTAACTAGATATCAAGTGGGGGCCTATTTTCAAACAAATTCCTCTTTCTAAAATGAAGCAATATTCCTAGTGATACAGGAAACCCTGTAATTACCTGAAGGGAAGGACACAGAATAAAACCTCAACTAAAACACCTTCAATTCAAAACTTACAACATTTTCTTCATTCCTGACAGCAACGTTACCAGACTGCTGAAGAAGGTTCATCTACTGTACTACATTTTCAGATATGCAGGAGATGAATTCAACTACACTATAATGTGCACATATGATAAACTACGTGGAACAGCAAAATGATTTCCATGGTGGCAGTATCCAGAACTGTGCATTTACACCAAGATTAAGTGGGCCTGCATATGCATAAACCAAATAATAATAAGCAACTGTAAGATGCACAGTACTTCAAGTACAAGTTTGCATAGTATATGATGTAAGCAAGGTCCCAGTATAATTAACTGGGAACAGTATCAATAATTGACTAGCAACCAGGCACAGAGACTTACCCTTTCACGGCTAGATGGCATACAGTGACTTGAGTTGGAATACCAATATCTCTTAGGTAGCTGTTTCTTCCTTTGTTTTTTCTCATGCCATAGAGTTTTACTCTTACATTAGGTACACAATGGACATGGTTTCTCTGATGTCAGAGAAATAATTACAGTAACCTTTGTGGTGGTTACGTGGTCTCTTCTGGTTACATTACATATAAAGAAGCGGAGGTGACTGGGAAGAAGATGGCTGCTCCCAAAAGCTAGGACTGTGTGCAGTTTCCCCACAGAGTCCTACATAATTACAGGTCAGAAACAGGAAACAATCACAACAGGTACATTTTTTTCTTACGGATTAAGAGAAGTGAGTCATAGGAACTGCAAGTCAAGAACAAACCAGTTTCCCTCTCACACTCCCATGATAGTTCTGAGTTACTTGTTTCCCTGAATACACACTTTTAAAAAAATACAATAAAACCTAGGATATGTAACACATGAATAATTCAACTTCACAGTTATAAATACTCAAATTACACTTACATAGAATATATAATCACAGAAAATAAAATTCAAGTCATAGAAAAGAATGAAGACTAAAGGGAAAGAAAAGGCAAGGTGGTAAAAGTGATACAAGTTCAGGGCTGTGCCTTCTATAAAAGCTCTTTAAAAGTTGAAGTCAAGTTTTTGTTGGTTTGTTTTGTTTTGGGGGGCAGTTTGTTGTTGCCGTTTTTTGAGTTGGATGGAATCAAAAAACCTTCAAGCATCCATGAAGTAATCACAGACCTGCACCTCGCCCTACAAAACTCAAACAACTGTCTCTGCCAGAGAAGAGCCAATGAAACGGCAAAACCAGCTCTGGGCGTAAAGAAGCAAAGTAGCCATGGCTAGCGAAGGTAGGACAGGTGAAAGATAGCACATTGGGGTCCACTTTAAAGCTAGATGTGTTGTACAGATTTGAGGTACCACTGCCACCACAAGAGAGTCTGATGTAGTACAGGGATACTCAGGTGCTTTTCTATATATTTGTCATTTTACCATTTATTGTGAAGAGGATGCAGCAAATGCACTTGTATGAAATACAGAACATAGAACCAAACCCATGGCACAGCCCTTACCATCAACATGTATATGGAGAGGGAGGGGATTAATCCCAAAGGCAATTTAAATAATGGTATTTTATATACTTATATTTATATATATAAATAAATGTTCTCAGCAATCTCAGGGTTGTTTTTAGTGCATTGCTGTAAAAAATTAGTGCAGTTCTCATTAATGTTTAGCTCATAAGGAATAAGAATCTATACATCTGTTCAGTCTCTTCTTGCCACACCTGAAACCCTTACACTGTTTCACCAAACTGAAGGTTTGTAGTCAATTTTTTTTTTTAAAATAAGGTGGATGAATTCCACGCATTCTGTGACAAGACATGGCAATTTTTGGCAAAACAATTAGAAAAATATGAGGTGCTCTGATCTTAGAACTGAAAAGTTTGTTGATTTAAAGCATTACGCAATGCATAAACAAAATTTATAAACAAAAAGATATGTCTCAACAAATCTATCCTTCATGCAAATGTTTCTTCAGCAGCTAACAACTTAAAAAAATTTCTTACACTTGTTTATTTGGGGAAAGGGACTCGGACAAATCTGTGTTTCAAGTCCTTTCCTACAACTGGACCGAAGTTTCACGTCCCAGGAGCTGCTTCTTCTGGACCCTTCTCTCTTCTGAACCGTTGGAGAAGGGGAAGTTTCAGTCTTAAAGAGATTTACACTTCAGCCCCAAGTTCAAGGACTCCAGTTTCAACAACAGCAACATATTTATCTTCGATTTGAACCAGCAAGATGGTTTTATCTATATGGGACCGACTACTTGGATCTCTGCTGCAAGGCACCCAGCGGTGAATCACCTGGGGGGGGGGGAAAAGAGTATAATAAAACACAAGTTCCACAGGGAGAGCTGCCATATCAAAGTTGTGGCTGATAATTCAAGACCCTTACAGGGAAAAAGGAGCGATAATGTAAGTGCTAGACTTCGATGAAGTCTTGCTGGAGATCTGCAGCTTACCTGAGAACAGCCAGCCTTTGATTTGAATTTCATCAGGAATAAACAATTTGACCCAAATCAGAACCAAACAGTTCATGTAAAGTTGAAAATTGAATTAAATTGAAAAAAGTGTACACATACAGATTTGGGCTATTGTAACGCTCTGGCTGTAAGTCTCCAAACACCTCAGGGTTGTGCAGCACATAACGCAGAACTGTAGTTCATCAGGAGCTAGGTGTAAACTACTGTCTCTTAAGTCAAATCCCTAATTTTGTTCCCTACTCACTGTGAATTTAAGGTTGATTTTTTTAAATTAGATTATTCAAAGATAATTTAAAATGAAAAAATAGTACAAAGAGGAAGGGTTTCAGAAACAGTGCCACAAACTACTATCCCATACTCCCTTAGATATGTAGAATTCAGGTCCTTCGATTTTCTGCTTCCAAGGATCCTGCCTGATATTAGCCATCAGAAGGTCCCTTTTCCATACAGGCCCTTGTATGACCTTGTATGTCTCTGCTCAGCTGCCTCTATAAAAATACACCCTTAACTTCTGGGTGCCCCAAAGGAACAACAAGAATGCCCCAGTAACATGGTTTTAAGTATTGCCAGCTCCACAGAAACAGAATTATCTCAGATTTGCCAGCTGTGGGAAAAGAACTCTAAATTCAAGACAAGGTAAGGGAAGTCAAATAAAATTAATTTACAAAATCCAGGATAGCACAGTTTTCAAGAGTTCTAAAGATACAGGTGGAGAAAAAAGGACAGAAAACCTCAAGTAATCTACATCTTCCAAGATCAAATCCAAGAGACTCCCTTAATTGTCACTATACCCAACTGACAGCTGCCAGTTTCTCTGACACTGGGTGAAGGAGCTTCAGCTTTGTCCACTGCATGAGATCTATACTGCATCCACGGGGACAGCATTTCAGCCAAGGAAGCATGGCATCTTAGTTCCCCTTTGTTCAATGCAAAGCATAATACTTAAGTGGCCTGTTCAAGTCTGACTTCATCAAAGTCTCTCCAAATAAACGTTTTATGCTGCTGTATGCAGTGAGGCCAGGAATATTCTATCCCCAGACACATAAAACATTTCCCAATAAAGTCTGAGTACTACATCCTTGTTGTCCAACTTAAAACTGGTGCCTTTGAGACAGATAAGGGCTGACTCCAAAGGCATCAGTATGGTGGCTCTTTAAGAACTGGGTACATGAAAAAGTTGTACATAGATTATAACTCACTGCAACACCCCACTCAGTTTTACCATCTCTTCCATGATGATTGGCGTATATTTGATGCCTGTAAGTGACTGATAACATGCAAAATGATGTCACTAGACAGTTCTTGGGGGGGGAAAGGGTTCTTCTGCACATGCTGGTGTCAGGTATCGTAGAAAGATAATGCAGGGTAAAACTTAGTCTCAGAGTCCTGGGAGAAATAGCCACAATACAAAGAAGAATGCTACACTTCACTTCCTTGAAGAAACCCTATAATGTCTTTGTGTATTATATAGACTGTACTGTTAAGATCAGCATAATAAAAAGCAAAGTTAGGAAAATTGCTTTTTTCTGTGTAGTTGAAAAGTTTTAAACAACTGAGTGCTGAACTTTATACCAAGGGCACTGACATAAGGCTTTGGCTGATAAACTGCTTGATGAGCAGCCTTTGAGTAGGTAAGAATGATTTCTGCCTGTTTGCAGAAAGAACTGCAGCTGTAGAATCAGAAAGGGAAGACTGTCCTAAGAGCTAATGGCTTTACTGATACTAGTATGTTTTACCACAGGCAGCTGAAGTAGGCAGTGGAAACCGTGTCATCAAGTTAAATCCTCTCCTCCTAATCACACATAGGATAATCTGGTGCTTTCCCCCTTTCTTAGGTTAAAAGACGCTCTTCTAAAAACCCTGCCAGTATGCTGCGCTAAAAATACATGAGGAGCATTCAGACCTTCAAATCCTCTTGTTTTAATCTTTCTGTAACATCAGTCACTGTACATGTCAGCATGCTGCCATTCGCAAAACACTCACAAACTCCTGAAAAAAATTGTCCCGTGATACAACAGGACATGTTTTGATATAACCCTTTCCATTCACCATCTTTAAAACCTTCTTGTCTAGCTACCAAGTAAATTCCAGAAGTACAACCTCTAAAACCAACATAACCATGAATGTTTATACCAGCATTCTACTTATATTCCAAATGAAAATGCAATTGTATTGATGAACCAATGGAGACAAAGTCAGTGACTCTTCCCTTTTACTATTTATCACTGAAAGAATGCTCACTGAAGCATCTTTATAGACACAAAGGTAAAAAAAAAAAGAAATATGTATGCCTCAGTAAAAACCAAACGCCTCAAACACAGAGCTGGGGTTTTTTTCCTCCTAAAGGGAGCCTAAATTGGGAGATAAGTTTTCTAACTAATGCAGTGAACTTTTATAAAATGCAGATATAACACCGCTAGGGAAAAGGGAGATGGAGTTTCAAGTCATAGGCTTTTGCAAGTTTTAGTTACAGCAGATTTCTTTCTTAAAGGAAAGTAAACACCTATCACGTACCTATTATATAATAAAGAGACATCTAACGACAATCTTACTTGACTCTATTTTCATCTGAATAATTTAAAAACAAAAGCTGTTAACCATTCAATTAAGGACTTGGTAAACTGACCTTCTGTATTTGTTCAAGGATTGGCAGTTTAAAGAAAGGAAAATGAAGGTTGGATGGATGAGCGCAATGTCAGAGTTCATGACAAGAGCTGGAAGAAGGCAAGGAAGGAGAGGTGGTCAACAACATTTGAATCATCATTCTGCATCTTTTGGATACAGCTGCAGAAATATCCCTCTGCTTCAAACTAAGATTCTAGACCTGCTCTTCCAGCAAGAGTGACTTGGAGGACAGCTGCTGATCCAACTTGCTACTACATGTGTCTTTGGCCTTGACATCTAGGCAGACTACCCTAGAATCAAGCCTTTTTAAAAATCAGCTTGTCAACTTCTAAGCAAAACTTACATGGCCTTCCATGCCTTCCTGAGGACTCCAGTCTTTCCAGCTGTTTCTTCCAGCTTTTAGCCGTATCACCTCATCTGGCCACTGCAGCTCTTTCCTTTTTGACACGTTGATCCCTTCCAGTACTTGACTGGGATCCATTAACTATAAGTAGGAATTGAGTTTTGACTGTTAGTTCAGCCAAAATTTAAAAGAAACAGATAAACTGTAACCTTTCGCATACTTCCAGAGAACCAACTTTAACCCATAGAAATCGATTTCTGACCAATTTCAACATCAGAAACTCAAGCTTCAGGCTAGGAAAAAGCCTGAGCAGCACAGAATTTGGAAATTAGGCTGTGGTTTCAGACACAGCTGACAATATACCAGTCCATTGCTGTCTGTCTGAAGCAGCAGGTCCTGTTCCCTTTCCCGCCCCTTCTTTCAGTTACACTGGCTCACGGCAGGGTCTGAGGAGCTGGCACAACGTAAGCATTGGCAGCACATGGTCCAGTAGCAGGGAAGAGTTAAGTGATGATGAGATGTTAAAACTGGTTCATCACTTCTTACAGAATGTCTTAAGAAACATGGTCTTGGGAGAATTTACTGTTAGGCTGAAGAACTAGTTATCTACTGGCATGGTTAGTTGAGACCCACCCTGTGTTTTGAAATAAACTGGCTTTTCCACAGGGGCAGTAGGAGAAAACTCCTGAAAACTTCTTCCTATTTAAGGACAGAGAGAACTGCACAATGTCCACTATCCAAGGGCACGTGTCAACTTCGTCTGCACCCTCACACGGAGGAATTAAGTAGTTTCATAAAAAGGCCCTTGCCTGCAAACGAAAGCTACTAAGCACAGACCTGCAAAATTAATTTAACTTTGCCCACGATGATGCAGTTGACTAAGTTTACAAAGGATTACTCTAAAATGAGGTGGTATCAGCAATGAAATCACATTTGTTATGATCTATCCTATTAGATACACTTCTTGATGTTTCCCACTAATATACTGCGAAAGACGTGTATGTTGGGCTAATAAAAGCTAAAAGAGCAAGAATACAAATTTCTGGATTTTCACAAAACGAATAAGGCTGCCATGATTAACTTAGTGCTGTACTGTTTGCTGCTCAGTAAACCCAGACTTGTGGCAATAACCAAAGAATACAGACATATGAAAATGAATAAATACATGTGACAGAGAAAGTTAGTATTTTTTTCACACTTACTTTTGTGGAAAATCTACTTGTTTAAAAGAAAAAAGCTAGTTGCTTTCTGCCCTGCAGATGAAGCTATTTATTCATTACAACATGTAAATCTAAAGGCAAACTAAGTACGAAGTGGAACTGAGTTCAGTTGACATTCTCAAAGCTGCACTACAGCAAAACATATAAGTAAAGTAAACAAGGATGTCTAAGCATGCAGGAAGGCTGGTCATCCAGAAAACCTTTTCCTCACATTAGTTCTCCAAACATAACTGCACAATAGTTGTATACTGAGACATTCCAGACTGTGTATTTAAAAAGTAGTGATTTCAACAACATACAAGGTAACACTAACAAAAGCACATGGAAGCACAGGGTAACTTGTTCTTCTGGACTATTCACCTGGATTCTGTAAATAACGTCATCCTTTTTGGCTTGCATTTGATTTGCAGGGCTTGCATTGCCACCTGACTGAGTTTCAGTTGCATTACTCCCTCCTTCTGTCCCTAGAAAGCCCACAAGGGCATGCTGTTTACAGGCTGGGATGCTTTGGCTGGAGCTGCTAGAAGAGGGCAGTCCATGCTGCGTGCTGACCCCAGTCTGGCCAGTAGGTTCCATTTGGTTCACCATAGATAGGCGGGACTGGATGGATGATGGGAGGTTACGAAGGGATATCTGACTGGTGGAAGAGCGCCGACAAGGCACAAAGCCTGCTGTGGATGTGCGAAGAGATGAATGACGACTGCCGTAGCAATAAGATGAATGGCTAGCTACTGAGGCACGGGCAGGGGAATGTCTGACAAGGCTTGACTGCACAGAGTGAGAGCTGTGACTGGTGCCTAAAAGTAAAAGATACAGAATCAGGAGTTTGATAAAGCCTCCCACACACATTAGACTGCTGACACACAAAGGTTTTAGCACTTAGATACAAAACTGATGGGTCTAATCAACAACATCTGAAACAGCTGTATTGCAGAAGATCTCTGTTGCATTTCATATAGCAGAGCATTTGAATACATTCCATTCAGCTTATCTTGGAATTTCATATTCTGTTCAATTCACAGTCCCTACAAGACAAGTAGCTTGAAAAATGCTTCAGCCTTGCTCTTCCCGCATTAACAATTTGTTTCTTAATATTAACACTTAAGTTTCCCCGTACTTAAGGCATTAAGACAGGTAGAGATGTCCATGTTTCAAAATACTAAATATTCTTTCTTAATATGCTTGACTGGATATTCAAGGATTGAGTCAAAAAAATTGTTAGAGCAAAAGCTGTTTTTAAACAAGTTCAGAAAAATTTAATACACTTAAAGTGAAAAACAGGAATTGCAGTTTATGAGCATTGCTGTCATTGTTTTTCCTATACTAAGTACTTGTAGATACCTCTCCACAGCTGATAAACCTATTTATGTTGTGTAAAAAAAAAAGTTCATTCAACTACATACACTGTTATATGCTTTCTGAGTAAAGGCAGTGTTTGGAAAGACTTTTCTCAGCTTTACTGTTTATCACCTCCCTAACTACAGATCACTATGAACTCCTGGGCAGGATTCAGCTAAAATACTAGAGAATCCATTCCAGTGTATAAATAAGAAATATAAAGATATTAAAAAAAAAAAACAAAAAAACAAGTTTAGCATTTTCAGACAATATGACAGAATTGAAAAGATCCAATCTGTAGTGTTATAACAAAATACTTAATCTACTTAATCTATTTTGCCTGCACAACAATAACCCTATCTGTTTGGGAACCTTGCATTGCATAAAACAGCTCTCTAGTTTGAGATGAATCCAACAGGTGTTAACGCTATATAATCAAGCCACTTTTGTTTGTTTTTTTTTTTTCTTTTACTTTAGGCCTGATCCAAAGAGCTGAAAGGCCAGTTCTGGACTGTACATGTATAAAATTGTTGTTTTGTTTTATTTTAACTTTACCCAGAGTGGAAGGATGAGTTGGTGGATGAGCTGCAGGAAGAGTTGTGGAATGAGCTGCAACAGGAGGGTGCTGTACTGCTCCAGGTCCCTGCCCTGTAGTTGCATTCCCTCCTCCTTGCGACATGCTGCTCTGTGACTCATTGATAGTTGCATTGTTACTTGTACAAGAAGCTCCACCTCCAGCATCTGAATCTTCAATATTCCCACCGCTATTGCAGCCAGCTCCACAGCCTTTCCTTAGTCTGAAAACAATGCAATTGACACATTAAGTCAGGCCTCCTAATCATTGGGATTCTAAGAAATGCCTTATGATGACAAGCAAAAGACTTTACTCAACACAATCCACAGCATTCCCGAAAATCAGATCAAACTTAACTTTATTTTTTCAGAATATGCTTTGCAAATATAAATGCTGTTTTCTACGAGATTGCAATTTTCTTCATGACAGCTATTCAAGTAGCAGTTATTTATGATAAGCCGAATGGCTTATATAAAATAGCTTTTGAAAAATCAAGCCACTTCTGAAGTGCAGTAAGCGAAAATCCTAAATATCAAATGCTGGTAAAATGTCCTGGTTTAGTAAAATTTATGCTCCTTAACACACCAGTCATATGTGTGTTCTTATACTGCAAAATCTTTGTCTATTCAGATGAGCAGGAAATGAATGTTTGTTGTTTGTTTATTGTGTGGGGTTTTTTTTCTTTTTAATGTATTTGGTTTCTTGTTACCTTCAGTAATGTACTCACAGTTGTCTGAAGCACATATTGCAGTTATTTGAATCACAAATTCTCATGTGAATTTTGAACATTCAGACAGTAGGTTAGCCAACACTTCCCAGTGTATATAACCATACAGGCTTTTCACCACATTGTTAGCATTAATAAGTTTCAGATGGACACAAAAAACACAGCACATTCCTCCTCTCTTCTATTCCCACTTTTTACGATTCTTTTCTTTCTGTCGCACTCAAATACACTGAGCACTCCTTTCCAATTTTATTTGCCCCTGGGATCCAGAATCCTGAAGCACACACAGCTTGAGTCCAAATACTGTTCTGTATCCTACTTTCACCTGTTATTCTATCCACATGTCTGACAAGCAGATGGTAACAGAAGACAAAAACCACTGACTGTAATAAGTATGGCATACTCAGGGGTGAAGCACCATGTTCTGTTTTGATGTGCTGTAGATGTCTAAGTGTAACTATGACCATCAGAAAAGTTACAGGACTGTTCCAACTATGGCACCAGCTCCCAGAGCTGGTAAGAACTGGGACACGCATTTCTGAATGCTACACACAGCTGCCACTGTGGCTTTTGGAGCCACATTCATAAGGAGCCAGAAGCACAGTAAAACTTCTCATGGCCTATAAAACACAGCACAGTAAGAGTTTGTACTGGGTTACCGAGGGGTCATATGGAAGGAGGATTATGTTATTATCACTCCAGTTACTTATTCTGGCTCTCACATACAGGTATTTATAAGCACTCATGAAACTCTGAACAACAGCTAAAGCTGATGTAACTATGTACGAGCATACCCTACCAACATTAATATTGGCACTTGCACGCTAAGTATTTGCCAGAAAGGAACCCTACCAAACAGTCCTGATTCTGTAAAGGTGGTATTATAAACTGCAAAGTGATAGTACTGAAAAAAATAATACAGAAGATGCATTGTGTCTGATTGTGCATCAAACCTACCATTAGAACTGATGTTGTAGTTCTTGCATCTAGACTTTCTGTCCTGTTTTTTCTGAGCTCTCATTTACATAGTTTGTGGTGTATTACTTATATGACTTGAAGATTAATCCTGTACTAAGGCAGTTGCCATATGCTACAGATGTGACTGAAATAAAAGTCAAGGCTTATTTATTTTTATGTGACTGAACAGGATAAATTATGCTGTGTTGGGCATGTATGAGACTAGTTAATGGCGTATGAGAGCAAGAGCACCTATGTATGAGAACTCATTTCCTCAGCTCACCTGTGCCATGTAGACACTATGAAGTTTCTGATGTTTCCTAGGCTGATAGCTCCCCCGAGAATCTCCTTAAGCTGTTCATGACTATCTGAATAGGAAGTAGTCAAAGGTGAGACATAGATTGGGTATCCAATTGGCTGGTCACAAGAGGAGTTGATCATGTTCCTCAGAGCTTGTTTTGCATTTTGGATACTTCCTCTTTCCGGATTACGATTACGCAGGAAGACGAGCTCCTGCTGCTGTCCTGCCCACAGGCCACGCACACACTCCTTATTCACCTGCAAAAGCCAAGTAGAAAGGGTGTGTCAGAAAGTGAAACAATGAGAGTGTGTGATGACTGCTTTGCTATACCTAGGCCTTCAGGAGTGTATGTAATATTGCACTGCAGAACTGCAAACATCCATATTCACTTCTTTAAAAGGCTGAATTTATGGACACAGGCTGCAACGGTAAGAATAAAACAAATCTAAGAATAGGATGAGAAATAAGATATTTTAAGCCGGAAGTGACTTTCTGATTAAATACTTGCACTGTATGAGAAGAAGTAGCCCTAGCAGTGACAAATCAGTAACAAAAAATATAATGATTTGAGTTGAAGTAGCAATTTGGTATAGTTATCAAAATATACCACAACATACTGTCACATTGTGGAATGTACACAAAGCTTACCTTAATGACCCTGAAACTGAGATACCGCTTATTCAGCATAATGATTTTATATTCATTGGTGCCATCATCCATCACATGACGCAGAGCAAGGAGGGAGGGAGAATTGGAAAGAACTGCACTCCGCCAAGCAGGGTCCCCTTCATGTGCTATAACTAGATTTTCTTCATGGGTTGTTATGGCTTCATAAAGGACAGAAGGATCATCGTACTCATCTGGAGAAGTGAAGTGATCCTGTTTCCAAGATCACATGTTCAGTAAGATACTGTTAACATTTCAGATGTAACTACTATAAAAATCAAACACTTCACACCTCAATCTCTTGAGAGACCCAGCGCATTACACGAAGTTAGACATCAAAAATATCAGATACGTATCCAAAACCATTGTTAAAGATGATCTCTTTTCCAACAGGTTAGTCCTGTTTGCTTCCTTTAACTTAAACAAAATGATTGGAAGGACCTGCCTACTATTGATTCAAGTAAATTTCTGGTTGACTTTTACACTAGATTTATATCTATTTATATTGCCTGCAGAAGCATTTTAGTTTCAGCTTCTCTGGTTATTCACAAGTCTCCAACTGCAAAACACACTTAAGTAAAGCACTGATTATTCACTGAGACTGTATTGTAAGAAAATAGCAATAGGAAGAAAAAACCAGCTGACCAATAAGGCTTATCTGTATTCTCTATTTAACAGTTCACATTAATACTCAGTGGCAGACTATTTCATCATCAGATACTACCGCACAACTTACATTACTGCCAGTCAAACATAAACACAAAATTCACAAGTTCAATTTAGCAGTAGGTCACATTTCTTTCCAGTTGAAAAAAGGTAATGGTTAATAGCTAAGTTTCCACTGGCTGAAGCCTCAATAAGCTACTGCATTGCAAGTGAATAAAATCACCCTTTGTAGATTAATACAATAACGTTCAGAAAAAACTTTCTTATTGTTACAGATATTTGGTTTTTTCTCACTTTCCATTCTCTGACCGAATTCAAGCCCATTCTGCACAGTAACCCAGATACATTATGAACACTTCAGAATGGTACTTCTGCTGGTTTCAATGATTATTTTATAATTATTCTACTGTGCTACATGTAACATAAACATTCTGCTAAATACAAGGAGTTTGTGGTACATGAAGGAGTTTATTCAATCACTGCTAGCTTTGGGGGACTTCTAGACTCTGCAATGAAGGCAGAAAAGGAAACTAATTATTAATAACTAAGATTTCTCTACTTACTATTATTTTCAAGCAATTCATTCTTCTGGAGTACCAACACTTTCCCCCCCCCTCACAGAGCGCTTATCACTCAGTACATGCTTTCTCGTACTTGCTGAGTTAGTTAATAAATGCATTGGACAGAATTAGAGATTGTTCATCTTCACCCTCAGCTCACTACAAAGACTAACCCCAATTTCAGCTTATTGAAAAGCAACCTTCTCATTCTCACCTGAAACCTTACTGACAGGATCAATGAGTAATGCCAAAGTGTCTGTTATTACAACACTTCAAAGGAAAAAGAACAAGAAAAACAACTCCCATTGGAGGAGAGGTCTGTGCAGCTTTGAACAGCATGATAACCTTTTAAGCCAATTACATGTATGTGGGGAGGGCAAGAGGGAAGGAAAGTATCAGAGAGGCGGTTCATAAGGGAATTATCTCTAGATGAATATGAAAAAGGACTTGGCATGTTCTCTGATCAGCACTTGATGTAATTTCAAGCTCTGAGCATAAACTGCATTCCCTTTTCCTCTATATCACCTTCTACATGAGCTATAATAAAACAAAGGACAAGATATTCCCTCATTTTCTGCTGTCCATCTCTATCACATGCCCTTTTAGTCTCTTCCTCTTTTTTTCCCTCTCTCCCAGCTGCTTATTTTTAAAAGAATCAACGCACAGAAATAAAAAGAACTGGACACATCTTTCCGTGTAGTCTCTCACCTGATGTAGTTTAAGTGACATGCGTATTCCAGGAACCACTACTTTCCTCAGCAATTCCATGTCAGCAAAGATCCATTCATCTCTAATTGAAGATATACGGAAGTCACCCTTAAATAGGGCATGCAGGCCATACAAGAAGGATTCCAGGTTACTGTTGAGGGAAAAAAATGAAGTAAACAGCCCAAAGATTAACAGAAATACAAACATATCCACAATTACCATTACTCTTGAAACTGCATATCTGCAAGACCTTCAGAGGTCAATTGGCTGGTACTTAGAAAAATTAATCAACAGCTTCCCTGAAAGTGAAATAGAACAGGTTTTACAGTCAACACCCACCACCAATAGCTTCCACATCTGGTTATGCTTCTTTTTATTTTCTTTTTAAACCGTGACCTTGTGTTTTCATGAAACAAACAACTGTATTTTATATCAGCTTTATAAAGAAAGGTGAGGTTGTCAGTCTGCAAGAGGTTGCCATATGATGACAGAGTTAAGCTGAAGGAGACTTGTACAAAACAACTGCTTGCCACAGAGCCAGCTAAGCTGTGAAGCTTATTATAATGGTCATATCTAACTTCCATCAAGATACGTGTTCTTCATTTTAAGAACCTGTCCTCTTCTTCCCCCTATTTCCATATAGGGCACATATTTGGAGCAGGAAGCAGAGCTTAATTTTAGAACTCAACTAGTTCTTGTTTTGTTTATCACTTATAACCAGTCCTTTCCCACACCAGAATTCTGATCTTGCATTAGCTCGATAAAACAAGATGCTAAAATTCAAGTTCTCCTTCATTTCCTGTTCTTTGGTTACATGTCACTGGCTGTTATAACGAAGACAGGTTACATAGTGTACCTCTCCACTTTAAGGAAAGATGACATTAAATATCTATTTCTTTTATGAAGAGGTACTCATCTAGTACCTAACCTAGGAACCCAGAGGGATTTTGAGGAAGTGAAGCTTACAACAATATTTTATTACCTAGACATATGATGTGAAGCTGTTCCCAATGCTCTCCGCCCCAGAACACACAGTCCGTAACACAAGGTCACCAGGGGTGAGTCTTTACTTGAATCCAGTGGCTTGTAGTAACAAAAGAAAAAAAGACTATTCAGTTGAATAGAGTAAAGAAGTCACCACAGAAAAACCAATCTGCCAGACAGAGTAAAAAGACCCAAACACATAAACTGGTACATAAACTCAAGCATGTGTGTGTCTGTACCTACCACACCAGTTACTCTCGCTCAGACTTCCAATAAGAATTGTTTATTAAAAGTTTTGCAAGTACACAGAATAGTTGTAAAGGCAGACACACACATACTATATTTGAAATTAGAAAAATTGTAAGCTAACAGATGCATGCAACATTCTTCATGGATACCATGTACCTTGTATGCAAACTGTTGATTAGCAAAACTATGGGGTTAAGACAAAAATATTTTTAGTGAATAAAGCAGATGCTCACTGACTGGTTAGGAGCGTATAATTCTGAGTTAACTGAAAACTTCCCTGGACTACAGCTTTATTTGGGGGAAACTCGCCCTGGCCTCAAAGCCAGTAGTAGCTCTATAGGCTATATAATGCCCTAGCTAATAGTATCAATTCAAGCGACTAAACCTGATTTTCAGTATCTATACAAAATATTTCACAAGGTCATGACTTGGAGGGAAACAGTTTTCTTCAGCTCTGTTTGTCATTTGACTGCAGAACGCTTTAAATCTTACACCCATTAAAACGGGCTTCTAATTAATCTTTACCTCCAAAGTAAAATTGAACTCTGAAGCCTCAGATCCTTCATTAAACACATAAATTCCAATTATATTCCTGTCCCTTTAATCTCAATCAGTTTCTGCTTATTCTCAAAGGCAACACTACTTTGACTAGATCACATCCAGGTTTTTTGTAAACAGTAAGAAGTCAAGGCATTCCTCTACAAACATATTAATATTTCTATTTAAAAGGTGGAAGGACTTGGAAAGAGAAAAAGGGTTGAATATAGGATGATCAGTTTCACAAGCTAACAATTCCCGTGGTCCAAAGAAACAGTATACTATAACCACTAAAGTAGTAATCAGTCTTATGAATTGTCAACAGGTATTTGCTTTTGGGGGGGGTTTCATTTTGTGTTTGTGTTTAAGTTCAGGTTGATTTGTAAACACTGACATCTAAGCACAAAACATCAATTATATAAACACAGCCTTTTGTACGTAGACAAATGCCTGACTAAGATTCAACTGATTCATTTGAGCTGGTAAATGATAATTCATTAATGAACAGGTTAAATCATACAACACTTACAGAGTTTATTTAAATTCACACCTCAAGAGCAGAAGATCAAAACAAGTAAACTATAAATTAATATGTCAATTACAAATCCTTATTTTAAAAACCAATATTAAAAATGAGACCATGCTAGAATAGTGAATGGCTTTCCTCACATGTTCATACTTACCTTTTCTCTTCGAGAGCAGCAATATTCTATCCAGTTCAAATATATCATACAGAAACTCTCTCTTGAGATCCCTGCTAGGCGGTGGTCATAATCCTCATCAATATTTGGGTTAAATGTCGGGTCTACATCAACATAATTGCGGTCCGTGCACAACCGCAGTCCTTCCTGCATTGTCTCATTAGCTAACCATTCCTCTAGCTTGGGGGATGTTGTGACATAATAGATGATTCCCTGAAACAGCAGCAGTTAAAAATATGAGTTAGTATTGCAATTAAAAAAGTCAGTCTCAATTGTTTCAACTCTTTTGCATTATTTTCCTGGTAATGAACAAAAGTAATATACAATTGCATTTATTTAGCCCAGAGATGCAACAAATTTGCACAGAAAACACCATACAGGTTTGTATACAGGCATATTTTTCAAGGACTGCCAAGATTTCTGAAGCAGGCACTGAAGGAATATGAGGGAATAAGGAATAGAAAAAAAGATGGGACAGGACTCTCACTGTAATTTTGCAGAAAAACGAACAAATACCTATGAATTTTTATCTGGTTAACATGGAGGCTTAGATGTTGAATTTCTAAAGAACTCAAAAGCAGGGGGGTGGGGAAGGAACAGGACACGGACGACCACAACAACTTGTGTGTGTGTGAAATATTTCAATCTGAAAATATTCATCTCTCTGAAAGAGGGTAGCTTATGAAAGATTTCAATTAGTAAACTGATTATCTGAAGGGATCTGAGGCCTAGAGTCCTCTTAAAACTGCAGGACAGGGCTTTTTTTTTTTTTTCCCTTCCCCAAAAACCAACCAACCAAGATGGGTTGTACAGCATTTAAAGACCTAAACAGCTTGTCTTTCTCGAAGAGAAACATTCTATTTATTTAATTTTTCATTTACAACACAGCTATTACATTTGGGTAACAGCTTTCAAGTTTCTACTGCAGCTTCAGCTAGAAAGTGTCCTCTCTCTGTTCTAGACTACAGGGTCATTGTCCTGATCATGCACCAGAGTATCAAGTAATCATCAGTACAGCAAACTGTCCTCCTTTGACGAAAGTGTTCAGACATCTATAATTTGTATCACATTCTATGATCCTTATATGAAAATTCAAGACATTAAGCAGTTCCCAGATGTAATCCAGCCTACTTCCCCATCAAGGGTTGTACTGATCGGAATCATACCTTCACATAGTAAGTGGTGAGAATTTTACGGAGATCAAAGACTTGAAGCATGGAAGCTGCACTGTTGTCAGTGATGCTATAGCCCTCCAGGACATACTTTGTCACAAGCACTTCCCAAGCCAGCCAACGCTGCCCAAAGGCAGCATTAAAGGAAAGCATGTGAGGAAGGTGGCCTGGTTCACAGCAACAAAAACCTTCGTCTTCCTCTACACCTTCAGTGATGGCCTCTACTTCTCGTTGCTGGCAATAAGTTCCTTAGGAGAAAATACAGAAAAGACGACAGACTTGAACACTTTCTATGATTGCTTTAACATTGACTTGTGTTTAAAAGTGTTTAGAATCCAACCCATCTTCAATTACATTCCTGTAACACCAAGTGAACTATCTGCCAACAAACACAAAAGATTTGGTTAGCTTAATTTATCACTCTAGAATCACATTTTAGTTAAGTGTCTCTAAGAATCAATTATGGTAGCCATATTGCACTAAAATGGAAAGAGAGACTTCGCATCAACTCTGCGACAGCAAGCTAGTTTTGCTCACAAGTGACAGGGGCATAGAAAGACCCTCTTGCAGCCCATTTTCAAAGCAATTAATTTACAGGACTGAACTGAAAATAATTCGAGTTTCCAAAGCAGAAGTCCACTTTTTAGTAAAGACAGTTAAGGAAGCGTAACATGCTCACCTCTGAATTCAAGCCCCCTCAGCTGGAAGGTGACCAAGCCATTTCCTATCTCTATAAGGTGTACTAGTGCATTGAGGTAGTCAGAGGCTAGGATGAAGCAGTCCCCAGTACTGTAGTTTCCCCAGCGACCCAACAACAAATCTCCACACAGGCTGTGCTGAAGGGAACGGGTTAAATGTTCATAGAAGATTGAATTCAGGTTGTTATCATCTGAACCTGCAGGAAGATTGGATTTGGGTCATTATCTGAATCTGCAGAAAAACATCAAGCTTGAATGTCAATTATCACTTTCACATTGAATTCTACAATTTTCTTAACAGCAACGTTTCAAGGTCATTCTCCACACACATGCATCCCCACCCTTTTTTAAGGGAGAACTACTCAAAATGAGTGGTAAGCGACCTTTAGTATTTTTGACCACATTTCTTCCCTTTTAGTCAGTCCTCCATCTTCCAAATTATTCCTTCAGATCCACTCACGCATCTCCCATCAATCTACTCCACATAATAGAGTATAAAAGCAGATAAGGACAGAAGAATCTCAGTAATGACTGTTGTACTGTTCAGAGACATCCTCAAATAATGTTTGGCTTTTTTAAATTACTTAAGAATAAAAAGCAACACAGCTTAACACATACCATGATTATAAATAAAGAAGTAAAGCAGACACACATAAAGGTAGGGGCAAACAAGAAAAACCTACAGGAGAGTCTAAAGAATAAAGCAATAGAGAGATGATGTAAGAGAAAATAACAGTAGACAGAAGAGAATTGTTGGGCAGGGTTGGAGAAGATCAGAGAGCAAATTGATCAATCCTATTAAAAAACCCAAATACAAAATCCATTTACATTTGAAAAAAAAAAAAAAACACCACTACCCCCCAAAAAAAAACCCCAACCAAACAAAACAAGCAAAGCCCACCAAAACCCCCCAAAAACAACCCACCAAAAAAAAGCCAACCTAGGAAAGCTACCTGGATTTCGATCAAGCTGAGAAGCCAGCCTTGTATTCGAGTGATCCACACGCTTTGTGCTGAAAATAAAATATAGCATACTTAATGAAATTTATTTCTGTAAGAAAATCTAAGGGAAAAAACTACTAATAGAATAAAAATGGTTCAAAAAATTGTCACTGAAATAGATTTAACAAGTTAGTTTTAAATTATTTTATATGCAAATTTGCTGCTCTTCTCACATAAAAGTTTTCTCTGCCTATAACAGCATTATGATCCAATACCTAATAAAGTTTGTCTACACTAGGTAGCCACGGAATAATCTTTAGCTTTAGATGTAAGTATATATATTTTCTTGGATTTTCTTAGATCATAAAACTTTAGATGTGATAAATAAGCTTACAAACAATTACATCAGCACAGCTAACATTCCAATAGACTTTAACGAAAGGGCAATTTTCAGATAGTTATTATTTCATTGGCTGAAGTTACAACTTTAACTCTTTAAGGTAAGATCTGCAACACTGTATTTAAGCTGTTCTAGTGTTAGAAGGGAAAAATGCAATAGAGCAGTGAAATGAAAAATTAATTCTCCATAAATACCAGAACTCTCAATAAACACCAGCTCATCTCGCCCTATTATGCTGTTTATCTAACATTTCACTGATCTGATACACCATCAACAATAGTGAACTTTGGAGAAAGAAAACCCAGGGAGGTATAATCTGACATGAAGAATCTTTCACTACTGAACCCGCCCTGACCAGAAGAGATTTACTTTAAACATTTATATACCAAGGTCAGCCATTTTTAGCTGTGAAATGAGCAATAATGAACACAGGCCAAATACAGTTATGAATTGCCCCTCAAAACCTTTTTGTACATAAATTCACTTTCTGATTAAAACTGCACTTTACAATACTATAATTTTTATGTTTTAAAAATTACCAGGATGGCATACCTCCAAGTAGTAATTACTTAAGCTAAAGCAAATGTTGCTAGTATGAAAACAGCTGCTACAGTATTTCAGAAACAAGTTCACTGAAAACTTCAGTGCTA
Source organism: Dromas ardeola (assembly GCA_013398915.1). NCBI lineage: Eukaryota > Metazoa > Chordata > Aves > Charadriiformes > Dromadidae > Dromas > Dromas ardeola. The sequence continues at coordinate 258,663 of VYZM01013224.1, forward strand.
TAAGCTAGTTTTCTCTGGAAAAAAATAAATAGCTACACTTGGAGGGAAAAAAAAACACAACAAAAAACCAAACCAACACATTTAGCCATAGTATTATTATTAAACACAAAGGACACAAACTTTAAAGGTCTTATTTCACCTACTTGTAGTCTCTTTCCCAGAATTTGACAGGCCTGGCGTATGAAGTGATGAATATTGCACTTCCCAGAAAAGGATTCAGTGGAGTAGAGAAGAAAGCTGACACAGCTGCTTGGACAAACAACATTGCAGAATCTGTAGGATAACAGAATTAAGGAAAGCAAAGCAACAACTACTTTTTTCCAAGCTTCTGTGATACTACCCGAAATAGACAGCAACACCAATTAAGAGCAAAACAAGACCTCTAAGAATTTTTATGCAACAAAGTACCTTTACAGCATCTCCAGCAATAAAGGGGTTATTTTTGTTTTTAAAAACATAAAGAGGTGAAAATTTGGCACTAAACACAGTGGTCATTCTTTCTCAAAATTCGACAGAGACTACTAACGCAACACTCCATTCAAACCAGTCTACAGAAGCTTAAAATGAAAAACTCAAGAACTAAAACCATAGTTAGTGACTCTTGAAAAAGGGAATGACTGTCATAAGAAGAATTGTCATTTTCAGAACGAAGTAATTCTTGCTCCATGTTTCTTTTATGTCAGAGTTCTATTCCTACTCTGTCTGCTACTGTATAATTCATAGCATTGTGGCAAGGCAGAAAGTCTACAGTTTTTCATAAATACTCACTAGACAAACCTATTCATTCAGTAGATTTAGCCCATAATACATAATTCGTTACAACATTCAAATGTTATACATACACAACTTCAGGAAAGTCTGCATTTTCAAAGGATACGTGGCACAGCAAAGGGCTGAGCAAAAGCATGGAAGGCAGATCCCCATGTGATCTGCCAGGGAGCAATGTAGGTATATACAAATCTCAATTTATAAAAGAGTTCCCAAAGCTACAGGAAAAAAGAGAAAAGAAGAAAAAAAAGAGAAGAAAAATTTAGTTATTTGGCTGAGAATTAACATGCTTTGCAGTACATAAATATCCCAAGGAATTTACTGGTCACCCTAGAGTTCTTACTGGCCTACCACAAGCCTTGAGACTTACAAAAAGGATCTAAGAATGAAGCAACACACACTTCATTGTTCTATTAACAGAAACATATGAGATGTTTAGAAAGTTACATATGCTTTCTTAAGCAAACATAAGTGATTTGGAAAGGAGAAGTCTTAGCTGTCTCATAGCATATTGATTACAGTACCAATAGGACTGATCATCTGGGGGATTACCTATCAGTTAGGACTACCTGTTTTCCCTTTTGGATGACCTGAAACACCTAGAAATAGAGAGTTAAAGTTACCTTGCTGAAGAGTATGGACATGAAGAAGAGATCTAGCAGCATGGTCTCAGTAAAACTTTTGTAATCAAAAGTAAAGAAGAGCACTGTGAAAATAACAGTGACATACTGGCACGTTGGGCTACTGAATGATGAACGCAGTAACTTCAAGCCAGCTATTGTGATCATTAAAGCACCCAACCTGTGTAAGAAATTCACACAACACAGTTACTTATCTGCTGTTCGAACGGGGTTTAAAGACCACCTAAATTGTTGCTAACATGCAATGCCAATCTCTTCAAACTCAAGGTTTAGATTTGTGTTTACTTTTGGAGTTGGGCGGGGGTGGGGGCTGAGGGGTATGTTTGGTTTGTTGGTTTTTTAAAAGTCAACATCAGATTTTTAA
>VYZM01013224.1:260481-275999 GCA_013398915.1 Dromas ardeola
GGTTACTATTCAAGTTGTCCTACCAGTATTCTCAAGACAATCAGTATTCAAGGATAAGCACTATTTATAAGTGTCTCACTAAAAAAAATAGTAAAAAGAAGAGGCGAAATATCCTTGTGCTCTGAACAGAAACCTGATCTTTATTTAGGTTATGAATATTGAGATGCAAAAATGCTAAAGTGCTCTAAATTAGCCAGCAAGCGGATGTTAGTGAACACTGGATTATCATTATTTCCTGCATGCCTATACTGCTCTAGCTTATATTGGTGGAACCACAACTTAATGATAAATTTACAGGGATATTCTTTTTCACAGATAGTAACTGACATATCAAAGGGTTATAAAAATAATGTTAAAGTAATGTAGTGGCAATATTCCTCCCAAAGATCTTGTAGTGACAAGAATAATGAACCCAAGGCAAAAGCTTACTAAATCCAGGGATTATTAAACTTAAAGAACAAAAAAAAAACAACAAAAAAACAAACCTCTGCCCAAAAAAATCCAACACCCCCCTCCCATCAAATATATATTCCATTTTGTTTCAAGATTTATTTTCTCTATAACACTTCTGTTCTAAATCAATAGAACTCCAAATCCAAAAAAGACACCTGGTCGTTGTTCTTGGAGGCAAAAAATGCAGGGCCTATTATCGAACTCTCATTTGCTGAGATACACTGCTCGAGGAATTATAACTAAGGCTCAATTTAAGAGGCAGTGTGCAATTCCATCTGGATACAGATTATACTCAGGGGCTGGAAGGCCTGGGGAATTCCTTGATGAGAGCAGAAAGCCGTAGAGGGGCTGCAAGCTGGCACACCAACTCAGGGAACATTACACAAGTCTTAAGCTCACACGTGACAAAAATATCAGAACGTACTGTCACTATCTTGACTTGCAGTCCGGATAATCATATTTTAGAATCTGAAGATCAACAGGGAAATTCTGATATCACACTACCAGATAATTCTGCAACCTGCAATCTTTACAATATCTGCTATGAATTGAATAGTTTATCTTCATAGGGGTTCCTAGTTTAACACTGTAATACTCCATTCAGTTTAAGTCAACAAGGTGACTTGGTTCTATAAGACCTTTCAAATAAAGAAAAAGTTTATTTATTCCTTGCCATAGCTTTAAGGCAATAGCATTAACTCTCTTCCCATTGAGGCTAGAACTCACTATTTAATTTTGCACCACAGCAGACATACTCAGATTACTTGATAACCTTTTCTACTTACTCAGTATCCAGTTTCTTTGGACTAGCAATATTCTTAGCGCTGCTACTAAGCTCATTGAGGACTATCAGTGGATAGATAACATTCTTCTCTACAAAAAGGAGCCAAATGTGAAGTTTCTCAAACCACATAACATGTGCAGCATCTATCAAGATACATTAAAAAGAAGAAGTCAGATTGCACTGTCAAATCAAACTCAGCTAACAGAATAAAGATTGTTGATCCAGGTAATTTGTGAAGCCAAACATTAATTGTATTCTCATACTGGGCTGTCCTGGTTTCAGCTGGGATAGAGTTAGTTCTCTTACTAGCAGTTGGTATAGTGCTGTATTTCGGATTTAGGATGAGAATGATGTTGATAACACACTAATGTTTTAGTTGTTGCTAAGCAGTCAAGAGTTTTTCAGCTTCTCATACTGGCCTGCCAACAAGAGGGCAGGGGGCACCCGTGAAGCTGGGAGGGGACACAGCCGGGACAGCTGACACCAAGTGACCAAAGGGATATTCCATACCATGTGATGTCATGCTCAGCATATAAAGCTAGGGGGAAAAAAAGGGGAAGGGCGTGATGTTCAGAGTGATGGTGTTTGTCTTTCCAAGTAACTACCACGCGTGATGGAGCCCTGCTTTCCTGGAGATGGCTGAACACCTGCCGGCCCATGGGAAGCAGTGAATGAATTCCTTGTTTTGCTTTGCTTCGTGTGCAGCTTTTGCTCTGCCTATTAAACTGCCTTTAGCTCACTTTTACTCTTCTGATTCTCTCCCCCATCCCACCTGAGAGGCAGGGCAGTAAGCGAGCAGCTGTGTAGTCCTAGTTGCCAGCTGGGGTTAAACCATGACATGGACTTTCATAGTTTTATCTGACTGAAATAAAGAGAAGTTCCTTCTAAGATACCATTGGTAGCCGTGGTAGAGTTTTTGCACTGTTACACATGTATACAAAATGTATTACAAGATAACAGTTTGCAAGCTACTTGCTTACTGCACATGGCAGGAAACCATCTGGGTTGCCAACTCTTCAATGATTTCAGCAACAATACTGATGAAACTGTTTGACACTACGCATTTTATCTCATGCAAAAGGATGTTTTCCAACCGTATTTGAACAGAAAATTTTCTGTTTTACCACTCTACAATATAGAAGAGCATACGTATCCTGCCAACACAAATGTCAGACTCAAGAACTTCTTTTAAACTTCTACAATAATCATGAAATATATAACAGGACTGCTATCTTTTAAATTAATGCAAATGAAGACAATGAGAAAATTTATTTTACAAAGCAGTACAAATATAGGCTGGAAGAGCTTATGTCAAAAGTTATGTTAAACATTGCTGCATGCATAAAGGCCCACCCCTCTTCATTGCTATGAACAACTGCACATGATGAGCTTCAGGAAAAACTGAAGTTCCTTTTCTACAATAGAAGCCATAAGGACAATTAGTCATTGACATAACATGAGTTCTCTTTAAGTTACAGGGACCAAATCGGGAGATGCTACAAATTCATGTTTAACATTACTGGATATGACTTTCACCTTTCCTGAAAACTCTACTACATATGGAAATACTGAAGTGGGGTATCAGCAAAAGGGCACCAACTGTAGCTTCTCTAGTTTCGTAGGTCAAAAATCTAAGGTACACAACTGCACTTTTCACTTCTTCCTCCAAATAGAGTTTGGCATATTACAATTACTATTCATATTTATCCATCTTTATACCCAATCACTAAAAAAAAAAAGCCTACAACTTAGACATCAGTGAAAAGACAACACTGCATAGCTTCTACAAAGGTAGGAAATTTGTGAATCAATTCAACCTCCTGAAAGCAGCAGAATGCTCACTTTCATTTCGTTACTGTCTTACCTTGAAAATTAACAGAAGAGAAAAAACAAAATAGCTTAAGTCATTTCTAAGTAATTTTTGATATAAATTTCTTAAGTCTGCTGTTAACAATAAAAATGTTCCAACAGTGGAGACCCCACAATCTACCACTAAGTTTATCCATACTGGAAAACTGATCAGCAGTATAACTAACTTCGTATTTTCTGCAGCTTCCAGGGAAAGATTTCAAGGAAATGTAGACTTTAACACAAGGTGCAAGTGCATGTCTACGCAGGTCAGCTAGCAAGACTGGTCCCTTAGTAGGCCACTTGCACTACTTTCTGTTGTTAAACATGTCAACAATACCATTAAGAATCAAATCCATGACAAGATGAAATCTCCAACAGCATTCACCATACCCAATGCTCTAAAATATTTTAAAACTTACTATCTTGAAGAAATACCTAGTGAAACACATTCTACCTTTATAAAAAAATTAAGGCAATCATTAGCACAAACTTTGCAACTTAAGATTTTGAAGACTGTTAACACATGTAATATTTTATCATGATCAGTTAAGAGATACCAAAGCATGAGGGACTGAGAAACTAAGACATTTCTAGATTAGATGTCATTAAATACTCCAGTGATGAGAATAATAAAGACAAAGAGATTAAGTGTATCAACAGGTAACACAAGTTGGTCAGCAACTACATCAAGTTCAAAGAAGTGTCATGAATGATACTTACTTCGGACTTCAAACTGATAGTATTCCTTGGTTTTCAGCAGCGGGTGAGAAAAGCAATGCCAAGGAAGTTGCTTTCGGAGTTGAGGCAGAACATAATGGGTCACAAAGCCTACCGTACCCACCAATGCATAGAGAACATAACTTAAAATAGGCTAAAAAGAAGAATTGAAGAAATTAAGATTTGTATTTTTGTAAAAAAAACATACGCTAATAATGTAATACCTTTTCCAGCATCTAGGCAGGTGCTCCTGTAATAAATAGTAAGCTGGGAATGTATTTCTTCATGAGAAGCTGTACTAGCAACTTTAAGATCAAAAAAGAAATGCCTGTGAGAGAATAAACCATCTATTTCTAACCAATTTTCCCCAAGTTGAGAAGTATTTTAAAGTAGAAATAGTACACCAATCTTCCTTCATAGTCCATCGCTTCTGACCCATCTGCACTTTATTTTATAAATGATAAAGCCATTATCCTCTAAAGGCTGAACCCAATTTACATTTTAATCTGCTGGATATAAGGAAGCATAAGCATAAGGAAAAACAAATAACTAATCTTACATTCTCTTGAGAAGGCGGCGAATAAGACAACCCTTTGATCCTACCAAGACCAAACTCTCACAGAAGTCACAAAATACACTGTATTAATACGTTATGGAGACTGGATTTCACAGTAATGCTTTCTACACATTAAAGTTTTCTCTAAATTTCTAGATACATCATAGCAAAATTAGGATTGTTACAAGCTCTTGATTCAGAAATTTTGTGATGCCTAAGCCTATTGAACCATACAATTGGTAAAAAGCATATAGCCAAGTTTCTCAAATATGGCAGAAAGTATCATTCAGGACGAGTGCTGAAGTCCAGGCATAAAATAGAATAGATATTTTCCTTAGAAAGAACTAGTACACTCGCTTAAGTAGGACACTTCACCTGTAAACCTGAAGCTACCTAAATGCATATGCTTTTTAAAATTAGTTTCTCACTTTAACTGCAGGCAGCAGTGGGAGGGTAAAATCCTTCTAAAATACATGCAGGAAACTTTCATTTGCCTGACATAAGGCTGTTCATAAGCTAACCAATGGTTCCACTACAGGAATACCAAAATAAGAAATTCAGTAACTGCAACTCTTTAGGCAAATGCCTTTACCTAAACAAATTCAAGCACAAGATCTGGTCCCATGTTGTCATCATCATCCAGTAGGAGTCATATATACACATTAGAAGTATCCAAAGCAGTAATATTAGCTAGACCAACAAATAAAAAACTTGAAACTCAAAGGCTCTTTGAAGTCCTGTAAATAAACATTCCAGTAAAGGGGTACTCCCCTATACTATAGTCTACCAGTATGCAATTGCCGATTCAAGGTTTGGCCCCTCAATCTTTAAGAATCAAACCTTTTAAACTTCTTTTTTTTTTTTTTTTAGAAAACGTTTATTTTTTCCCTACTCCAAAATGATCCTGACAGAGAGACATTAAGTAAAAGAGGGCACTTTGTGTCAGAGACTAAAATAAAAATCCAAAAATGTAAGAAGAAACTAGGAAAGAGCAGGGAAAGAACAGGTTTTGAGCACATAAAACTGGAACATGAAGATCTTTGGTCATGTATTTGTCACACTATATATTTAATGATCACTTAAAACTAGTAAGGAGACCCAGTGCACTACCAGAATAAGCACTATATCACATTACAGTATTTCTACTTAGAAGACTAATGGCAGACATGATGCAACACCTTACCTGTAAAACTGTAAATACTGTACTGACGTGAATTGCAAAATAGAGTACACCAATGACTATACACACAATCAGGTCAGATTGTAATCGTTCACTCTGGGAAGTCAAAACAAAACAATTTTAGAAAATACCATCTTTGGTTCAGATTCTTACTGCCTATCAACAGTAACACAGTAACTGATTAAAGATTTTCAAATTATGCCAATGGTAATTACTTCCATTGAAGTTATCAGAAATTTCACAATATAAATCTTACAGCTAAGAGCATTAGTTCAAATAAGTTAAGTGGAAAGATGCATACCTAAAGCGGGGCAGGAGAAATTAATATACCCAATATATTCTCTCTCTCATTCTGGACTGTGAGGCGGTATAAGGACCCCGCTACAGCACTGACAAAAGAGATGGAAGGGCTAACCAAATTTCCGATTTATGATCTAAGCATTGCTTCGACTGTGGCGCAATTACGAGCTCTGGAAGACAGAGCTAACGACCACGTGAAACAACTAGGCTCTTTAACCCTTTCCCCCACCCCCCTTTGCAGAAGGGTAAAGGATAGCTTTGCAATGACCCTGAGGAAAGAGTTTGAATTTTATGTTATCCCTAAAAAATGAAGACAAGCTGTTGATAATGGGCTAAAAATAACAAAATGAATAATGCCAGACTCAGTCACAGGGGGGCAATACGTACTTAGGGCCTCTACAACTCAAGAGTTTTCAAGTTTAGACCTGTTCCCACCCTGTAAATACAGTATTAATATTTTCAGCCCAGAAAATCATTAAAGAATTAACTAATCCAAGATTAGCCAAATAATTACACACAGCAATTATTGTGCAAGGTCTTAAATTCTTGGGATACACCTTTTTTTTTTTTTAAATCAGAAAGTTCTGATTTAAAAAACACCGAAAGAAAGAATATATCATAATCCTCAGCTCCCCTGCCCCCTTGGTGACTAACAACACAGTTTAAGAGCTAAAGAGGAGCTTGCAGCTCCTATAATCATTCTCTCCTGTTAAGCGTTAAAAGAACTGCAGTTTCTCTCTAAATATTTACTTGCAGTTTCCACACACTGTACCTTGTCACATTTGTGCCTGTTCTACTAGGACAAACACATCTAGACTGTTATTCTTCTACACCCAAGCCCTACACAAGGTTAAACATTCAACCTTCTTTTGTCTAAGTGCAATATACTAAGCTTCTTAAGTCTTTTACTTACTGCTCTACTGTATGAAAAAGAATAATATTTGAATATTACTACTTTCACAAATATTTAGAGTGAATTTGTACAAAAAATTCAAAGTATGTGCTGAAGTAAATGGAATGGGTTATGTCTGTTACAAACCCCAAAACAACCAACCAACCCACCCACAAAAAACCCCACAGCACTTTCCATCATTTTTATTTTCTACTTCTGGGACAGCACACAAAGTTCTTGCTCACAAGTACTAGAAATACTGAGTTAATATAGTTTTGCCACTGTTAATTCTTTCCCAATAATTTCTGCACAAAAGCAAGTATCATTTCTTATTATCAATATAAGCTAGAAAAAAATCCTCCATGATACTTCACTGATTTCACACTAGGGAATTCCAGTTCTCTCACATGCCTCCTTTTAGATAACTTAAATTGAAATATAAACATTACACCCAGTGTAGCATATTGGTTCATCCGCAGATTTGAAGGAAATGCTCTGATATCTATTCTAATCAACAGAATGGTAATTATCAAACATTGTGAGCCAAGTAAGATCCAGACTGATGCTATGCAAACCAACATACGCTAAGACTGAATTTTAAAAAAAGAATTTAAAAAGCCTACTTACCACAGAATTCCTAAGCTTTTCAGGTAAAGGATCTTTTACTTCAGACAGAGGATCCTCAGGGTTTTTGTCTTCAGAATTAGGAAAAAATTTTGATTGCACTAAAGAGCTTAAAGAAAGACAAAAAAGAACCCACTGAAAATCATGTATTGTTCTATGTGGTTTTAGAAGAATAAGAAAGTCAGAAGTTCTATTACAAGTTGATTACAAGAAAAAATAATCCTGGCATATTAGTGCTTTCACATGACTGAACAAATTTACAAAGATGAGATCTCAACTTATGAAAGAATTAGACCTCTGGTTGCACACAGTGACCACCGTTCAAGATGAGTCACCAGATATCTTTCAAACAGCAGTTTCTCCAGAACCAAGAGGAGTAACTGAACAAATAGTGAACTTTAAGTGGAGTTCTTAGTACTCATGAAAGAAAACTTTAGTTCATAAATAACTGAACAGTAATATAACTTGGTGCAAAGTTTAGAAGTGGTCTATTTGTCAACACCAATTAGAAAACCAAGAATTCCTTGGCCTAATTCAAACTTCAAAAGCAACAACAAAAAAATCTATACTACCCCGATTAATTAATGAATTAGCCATGCTGACCAAACTACTAAATTCTTAGCAGACCTTGATTGTACTAAAACCCAAACAACTTATACCTAAGCTTTTAGAAAATCATATGCAGCACTCATACCTAAGTGTCTCACAACCCTTTAATGTGATTTTTCTTACAATACCCTATGTGGTACAGAAATATGTATTATTTCGTTTTATGGGCAGGAAGTTCACTAGAGAATGAGCCCTAGATCTTCAAAGGCAATTACATATCGCAATGTATTGCAGTGCTGCAATGTATTGCAGTGCTTTACTGTCCCACATCTTGCTAAACAGGTGAACCCACAGGTCAACCATAAGCATCCACGCTTTAATACTTGGTAAGAACAAAAGAGGTATCTAGGGACAAGGACCTCATACCAACTGAGTAAAGTCATCTGAACTAAACGTAACAGGACAAGGTTTAGTTATTTTTCCTTCTGTGTGAACCCTTACGAATGATTAATCGCCCTGTTCACAGAAGAGGCCCCTCACTATCTACCTCAGACTACTGCTTATCAAATTCATCCAACATTATGGCTAAATTTAAATCTAAGTTCAAGCTCTGCCTAACCCAGGTATGTGACTGGGCCTCTATTGGCTATTCTGTGGGAGGTGTTTCTCCTACTGGAACTATTTTGTTTTACACGCATAATTATTAACTGAATCAGAAATACTCTCATCATCAGATCAATACTCCAACTCAGAACAGCAACATGAATACACGTTTCCCCTTACTACACAGGAATCCTCATCACAAAAACAGATCCTTATTGTCTTGCATCTGAGATGAAATAATTTGAAAGAGTGCTTTGAGGGTACACTCAGGATAAGAACATAATAACAAATTAAGTGAGAGAAACGGTTCAAGAAAATTTACATGTGGGCTTCAGCTTAACCTAGTGCTTTGGGCACCTCTTTAAATACAAAATGGGTACAGGTCGTTCATCACAAACACACCGCCAGAAAGGTCGCATCTGACTGGCATTTTGGAGAACATCAGCGTGCAGTTAAATCAAATTTTGGCATGTAAGTGATTTGCCAGAAGTCACAACGAAAGGTTGTTGTTACAGGCAGAACTAAGTGCAAAATTTAAGAATTGCTCTCTAACTACTGAACCAGTATCACACTATTTTTGGTAATGCTGGTGACTACCAGTTCAAACAGTACTAACATCTAACATTATAAATAATATTCCCTTGCCACTTGCTTCTTCCTTGGGGAAGGTCCACAAACTGAGTCACTTACAAAAGTACAGAAGGGTCACTACTTTGTCGGCTGAGATGATACGATATTGCCACTAACAAACCACAAAATATGGAGAAGAGAACTGGAATATGCTGCCCATCCCAAGAATCCTGGAAACAGAAACAAAATGTTAAAAAAAAGGAGACAAAGTATATATAACACTTATCTGGCATACAAGAATTACGTATATCTTAGTAAGAGAATGGAAAAATTAACTACAATTCCACAAAAATGAAACAGAACTTTTAGTATAAAAATATTGTTCAATATTTACCTATGTCTAACGATATATCAGAAACTAACATAGTGTACATCCCTTAAGGCCACACCATCTTAATCAGTCATCTGTTTTCATAATCCTTATGAAGAATTTCCTGCATTCCTTGGACCACAGGTTCTTAAAGCTGCGTTTAGTCACTTCTTAATTTTGAAAGCTACATATGTTTTTACTCTGATTTATTTTTTTCTGATGTGCTGAATTCAGATTAAACCAGTGGTTTTATTTTTGTTTCCATGATCTGTATTGGATCTGCAAAGATGAGACAGTGATTCTGTGCTAAAGCTTGTTTATCTTGAACAGATGTGTTTACGAAATGTTAGTAAGACAAATGTACAAATTCACAGAAAGCTAGTGATGTTCTGCAGGTAATAGCACCATGGGAGTATTTCCTCTAGCAACTTTTTACTCTCTGGACAGAGTGGAAAAAAGCCCATCAGTTTTGAACTGGAAGACGCACATGCTACCGTTAATTGTGAACCAAGAGCATTTGATTATGACACACCTGAAACCAGCAAACAGAACCAAAACAGTGTTTTCAAACAGATTGGCCTTTCAAGCAAGGAAAAGCTGTTGGTTTCGTGCGGGTTTTTCCCCCCCATCTTGCCAGCTAACTCTACCTTTTAGAGAGGCACAAATCCTCTCTTTGACACTACAAACTATTTCCTGGTTTATTTTCAAGTAAAGATTAATATGAAAAGACTATTTCTGGTTTGCAGTACTGGAAAAAATATTCACATGAGCCATTTTGAGAAGTTAACAAACCAACATGTGAAGACCGAGCTACAAACAAGCCACTTACGTGATTTTTTTTTTTTTTTTTTTTCCCCCAAGAATCAAAGCAGAATGGAACTGGCTAAGAGTCATGCGTTTTCAGACAAAAAACCAGCCTGTTAGTGCAGGCACAAATCATACCCCCTTTAAAAGTAAAAAATCTGCTTTGTTCCTGCATTGTATCTCCTCTGTTGATATCACAGCTGAGCAAGTATAAAACCCTATCAAATCAGACTAATATTTCTAATTCACTTTCTGTATATTTAAGTATCTAAGATACAAAGAAGCAGAGAACAAAACCCAAAACATTGATGTATGCTGCGTCTAAAATTTTGCTCACCTTCAGGGCACCATAGCACAGTCCGTACAACAAGGCTACTGCCACAATACTACAGATAAAACTGTAAAGTGCTGCAAGCAGGCTTGTGGTAGCTGAATATCATAGGAAAGAAAGAAAAATTCAACAGTGTTATGCAATTAGGTTACAATACAAAATACTTCAGAATGTTTGAGAAAGTTATCAGTCCCCTAGTTGCAACACCCCTCTGATATTAAAAAAAAAAAAACAACTCACAGCAACTACTTGTATTTTCCCCTACAAATGATTTTTGTAAAGAATAGTTTATGTGGCTTTATTTACCAGCTCATTTATTCAACAGCATTACCATGAGAATGGTTAACAACTGCAACAGAAACCAGTTGGGGATGAAACTATACTTTTTGACAGACTTACTGGGACAGTAATTCTATTTCTCAATAATCCACCACAAGACCTCTAGCCTTTTAAAAAATACAGTTAGTATTTTACGTTTAGAAGGCAGGAATAATAATAGTGTAATCACTAATTTTTTTTACCTAGCCTACTAATCCGATGGCTGTTCCTAATCTAATGCTTTTGCCAACGACAAAAAAACAACACTCACCATTGCCACCAAAGACATGAATATCCAGCTGTTCACAGAGATACATCACAAATGTATTCACCTGAGGCAGAAGACCAATGAAGAATACTATAGGGAAACATAGTGTAAACACTACGGAAGAAAAAAAACAGTTGAAAAAGTGGTGAATATGAAAAATATAGCATGGTAATGTACTCTTCAGTTAAAGTTCTAGGGTATCACACACATCATTTAACTCAACATCACTGAATTACTTCTATTATTTCTAAAAAAACCATCCATTACGCAAATCTCTACTTCAAAGACTCAGAACTGACTGAATATAGAGGTTACACAGACCAGTCAGTCAGAAGATTTCTTGTACTTCCATTTTGATCGCTGTAGAAATGGACAAAGGCCAATTCAGGCTTTCCATTTTTATTTAGCAAAGATCAGCCAAGAGTGTTTACAGATTAGAAGATTTGTAAGTTTTCACTCATTGTAAATGAGGCTTATGCAAGCCTAACTGCCTGTCTGGAGTTACAGGAGCAAGCTAACACCAGCCACAATGACGTAAGAGAGGCCAAGCATTTCACCTCTGGGTTTTCTACCACTAATAACGTCTGACAATTTTACTCATTTTCCCACACCACTTCTGAAAAGTTCTGATTCTAAATGACTTGGTTTTTTTTAAATGAAAATGGGTAACTGTATAAACCTTTAAAACCTCTGCAAATTACAGGACTTAAGAACGCAAAGATAAACAAATGCCACTTAATAAAAAGAATGGTGTGTCCCAACCCGCACATATCATTTACTTTCCATCTTAAGGAATAAAAGATGCAGAAACAGCAATCTTTTACACAACGGTTAAGTAGTTCAGGTATAATTCACAAGCATATCACAAGTTCTAGGTTTTGAGGGACAGAAAGATCAAACCATGAAAATAACCCTCACAGACAAAAATCTGACAGTTTAGGGAGGATTTTCTATAACCTTATTGACTGTGGCTTCAGTGACCAAAAAGAGAAACGAATTTTAAAGCATCCTGTAAAGAATCACAAGTCTCAGTTTTACATTTCTAACTTTATATCCACAGAATGGTTGGAAACTAAAGGATATCACATTAGAAATACCTACAGTGAGATAGGTACTGAGAATCTGATTTTTTAATATTTTTTTTCCCCCTACTCCTTGGTAAAATTAATAACTAAATGTTGTTTTAAAACATGTAGGTTCAGGGCTTGGGAAAAACATTGAGTTCTGCACCTTTTTAGAGATACAAATTAGGAAATATAAGGACGTGAAGAAAATATTTTTCAGAATTCTCATCAAACATTTATCTCAAATCATTACTCAAGGAAGCCTACATAGGAAGCAAACAAAGTGTTCTCTTGACAACCGGTTACATTTTTGTTTCATCAAGGCCTGTAAGTTAAACTACCTTGACTGCACTGAAAACAAAATTATAAAATAGATGTAGGAATGCACGATTTATAGAGAGTAGTCCAGCAAAAAGCCAACATTTCTCATGGCTAATTAAAATCTGTAACAGAATTGCTCTCTAATGCGGACCACATAGGTCAAAACAGAAAATAATTGTTATAAATGTTGAGCAGATTTAGACCAATTGATCAAGTCTAGTATGTGGGACACAATAAATAAATAAAAAATTTATTCTAGTCCTCACTCATCTGTTGGCAAGGACACAGCAATTATGCTATCTAGACACAAAGTTTGCCTTGCCTTGCACCTGCGTTGTTCTAGTAGCTATGCCTGGGAATGGGAAAAAAGGCAGCTGAGATTTTTACTTCATGCTAAGAAAGCTCGTTTGCTAGAAGCCAGCTTGCTGTGTGATACACGCAAAGCTTTTTGAAACAGTGGTTCAGCAACATTAAGAGCTGCTCCAAAGGCAACGGTTTATGGGAAAGTGGGGTGTAGGTGTTGTGTTTTTTTGTTGTTTTTGTTTTTTTTTTTTTTTTTAAAGAAGTGAGAGCTGTTCTGGCAATCTGATTTTTTTATTGGCAGAACTGCTAAGAAAAACAGAACACAAAAGCTGGTACAAGATACCCAAGAAGAAAAGTAAAACCTAAGGATGAAAAAGCATTCAGAACTCTTCAACCAAGATGTTTTAAAAGCTAATCCCAACATGGACACGGCCTCATGAAGACGCCAGCATGGCTTTTTAAAAATGGAAAAGGATCCTAAGTACTTTGTAAAAGTGGGTCACTTTCACAATACAACACACCACCTACATATACAGTTATGTATTACCTTATGGGGATATGGGTATACATTATGCAATGACTCGAGGTGATCGCAAAGGGAAGAAAAGACTTCTGAAATTGACAGAGCATAAACAAGGGGAAATGAAGCTAGTTTTATATCTTTACATATCTTGAATGAGTCAAAAGTATCTGCTGTCTTAACTTCAGTATGCCAATGCATGGACAGATCCATAGAACCTGTAAAAAAGCACCTTTGGAAATGTCTGGACAATATTCTGTTCATAAATAAGTGGGTTAGACTTTTTCCCTCCGGACATTTAAATTTAAGTACAGATTTACTACCAGAAAGTTGAAGGGGGAAACAGTATGAGGTAAGAAATGCAGGATGTTGCTGAAAATCAAGTAATAAAAAACTAATTCTCAAAATGACAAATCAGTAATTCTTACAAATCAACTAAAAGTCAAAAATAAAATAAAATTTTAAAAAAGGCAGAAGAATCAAAAGCAAGACCAAGTTTTAATTTTTCTTGGACAGAAGACTGTCCAGGAACTGGAGGCATGCAGTCATAACATTTAACTACTGTAGTCTTTCATGCCCAGATATTTTGGTACAACTGAAAAGCAAGTCTGTTCAATTTAGATGAATTCTTACAGATTTTCTTCCCCCTCCAAAGAGGTGATCCAGACCTTTGGATAATAACTTTGCTCCATTAAAGAATACGCACAAAGTTTCCATGATAAGATGGTATTTAAGTGTTTACGTTCCTTTTTTCCTTTCTATGGGCTCTGCTGTTACTATTTTCAATAAATTTTGTAAGTAAACAGGGGAAAGTTTTGTTGGTTTTTGTGGGCTTTTTTTGTTGTTTGTTTTCTGTGTTGGATTCTTCTGGGGGTGAGGATGTTAAATGCCAGCAGTATTATGAATGCACTGTGCTGCTCATAATACAATGAAAGTACCTCACATACAGCACAAAATTGTATTTTTTGATACTGCTGATAGGCCTGTTCTGCAAAGATACACATTAAATAAGACTTAATCTGTCTATGTTTTTAAAAATTGTGCCCATACTGTTCCACTTGATTGCTAAACACAAATAACCTGGTTTAAGAGAAGTCACACTCATTTGCCACAGGCACCTCTAGAATGTACAAGAGTCCAAATCAAAACGTTCCTTTAACTACTGAGCAGCTAGGTCCAAACAGAGTAGCTTATCCAGGTCCAAGCTAAGAAGAAAGAACAGAAGGTTCAGGGATGAAGACTAAGATACTACATAATTAAAAAGTTAAAAATATTTTTTTTCCTATGACACCCTATTAGTTGGCATCTCTGCAGTTTGTTACAGCAAAGCTATAGAAGGGGAGAATTTTCCAATAAACTTCAGCAAAGCTAAAACTACTCTTTCCAAAGGAAACTAAAAGAACTGCATTTAGAAGGTGATGTTGCAACAGTGTCGTAACAAGATGCAGAGTGGAAAAAGAAAGATGTCTACTGTGGTGAAGCAAACAATTAAAATCCATGAAAAAGCCACTCACCTATCACTAAGTCCCTGGCTGACAGCAGCAGCAATGGGTTGGTGAAAGCCATTCCATACAACCTGAATCTTGTTGTAGATATGTTTCTGCTGCCATAATCCAACAGCCAAATAAGACCACAACATAAACAGAAATATACAGGCCTACTATAGGCTATGATACGATTATGACCCTGTTTAAAAAACAAAACAAAAAACACAACAAAACGAATATTTGTTTCATTATTAGCAGAAAAAGTAATTGTTATTCTTCTATTACAGATAGTTTCAGAACCAAAATTAATCATTGTTCATCAATTAATGTACTGTCACCTCAGCACGTCCTTAAGTTTTGTTCATAAAATCTTTAATGCATTGCCTTGCACTGATACAAGTCTTTTTTTTGTGGCTTTGATATAATAAGGACAACAGTTTGCTTAAGTTAGACTAAGCTATATTCACCCTTATTCTCTGCTAAGTTTTAAAATATGTTTCTTGCAATACTAAATGCCAGAGAAACTCTAACTAGGCTTCATAAGCAAGAGATAATATATTAATTTTTAAGAAAAAGCAATTAAAGTTTATTACTCAGATATTGCTCCTGATGGGGGGGGGGGGGGGGTGTGGCGGAAGTGTACTTTTGTGGTT